>CM035434.1:152032152-152412152 GCA_020310875.1 Ceratopteris richardii
AGATAGTTGAAAAAGGTTTTCAAGTTAGGTTTACAAATGAAGGAGTATTTGTTGAAGATCCAGAGAATGGATATAATCAGATTGTCTATGGTAAGAAAGAAGGTAGACTCTTTACTTTAAGAGTGCAAGGGAACATTGGTCAAGTTTTGCTCACACATGGTGAAAGAGTGATTACAGAACTTGATCTTTGGCATAAGAGATTAGGTTGTTTCACTGAAAGAGGAATTAAATCTATGGTTGCAAATCAATCTGTACTAGGATTACCAAATGTGCAGAGCCAACATATGATTTATAAATGTAAAGCATGTCAAATGGATAAAGCACATAGGTTACCATTTCAGAAGAAAGGATTCAAACATGATGGATTACTAGAGCTCATCATACAGATGTATGGGGACCAACAAAAGAAGGATCTATCAGTGGCTCAAGGTATTATGTTCTTTTCATTGATGATGCTACAAGATGGATAACTTCAAATGTTTTGAAGGAAAGACCAGAAGTGTTTGGAGCTTTCAATTTCATGCATATGCAGAGAGAGTCACAGGTCAAAAGCTTAAGAGACTGAGGTCTGATGGAGGGGGAGAATACTTCTCCCAAGAGTTCAATGATTATCTTTGGAATGCAAGTATTAAGAGAGAAATAACATGCAGGTATACACCACAACAAAATGGTGTAGCAAAAAGACGAAACAGGACTTTGGTTGAGTTTGCTAGAGCTATGCTGAAGGAGAAGAATTGTCCAAATTATCTTTGGGATGAGGCTGTAAATACAGCTACATATCTTGTGAATAGATTACCATGTGTAGCTCGAAATCGAATGACTCCATATGAAGCTTGGTGGGGTAAGAAACCAACACTAGATAATTGTAAAGTGTTTGGATCAATTGCATATGCTTATGTGCCATCACAACTTAGACATAAACTTGAACCAAAGGCAAAAGAATATGTGTTCATTGGTTATGATGAAAAGCAGATGGGTTATAGGTTGTGGAATCCTCTAACCAAACAATTTCTTGTTTCTAGAGACGTTACATTTGATGAACAAAAAAGTTGGTATGCAGATCAAAGTCATACAGTTGAAGAATTTGAAGAAGAGTCAAGAAGATGTCAGAAAGGAAAATCAATTGTGCAGGTAAATGAAGATGAAGACTATATGCAAGCAAGTACATCTAGAAGTGGATTGACAAGAAGAAATGAAGAAGCTCCTATATTTGATGAAGAGGTTTATCCAAATGCATATGAAGAATGTGAACCAAGGAGGTCAAGTAGGACTAGAAGGCAACCAGAAAGGTATTCTTATGATATTTCTTACATAACTCATAAGAATTATGCTTACATGGTCAAAGATGGTGAAGAACCTCAAAACTATGATGAAGCAAAAGGTAAAAAGCAATGGGAAGAAGCCATGAAGGAAGAATTCAATGCACTAGAGGAGAACAAGACATGGGAACTTGTTTCTAAACCAAATGGTAAGAAAGTAATTGGAAATAAATGGGTTTATAAAGAGAAGAAGCTTGCAGATGGAAGTATAGCCAAATACAAAGCTAGACTGGTGGTGAAAGGCTATGCCCAAACTTATGGCATAGACTATGATGACACATTGAGTCCTATAGCTAAGATGTCAACTATAAGGACAGTCATTGCTATTGTAGCTTCAAAAGGATGGACTTTGAGTCAACTGGATATAAAGAATGCATTCTTGAATGGATACATATCAGATGAGGTATACATGGAATAACCTCAAGGGTTATAGATTCCTGGTATCCAAATTTTGTTTGCAGGTTGAGAAGAGCACTCTATGGATTGAAGCAAGCTCCAAGAGCATGGAACTATAGATTGGTGAAGTATCTCAATGATCTTGGATATCTAAGTTCAAAAGCAGATCCAAGTCTACTCATTAAAAGAACAGAGGAAGGTACAATCTACATTTGTATTTATGTAGATGACATTATAATCACAGGTACTTCAAATTAAGGAATCAAGGAGGTGAAAAGATTACTTGAGAAAGAGTTCAAGATCAGTGATCTAGGAAAGTTATCATACTTTCTTGGAATGGAAGTTACTTATATAGATCATGGTATATATGTATCACAAGAAAGGTATCTTCTAAACTTGTTGAAGGAATTTGGAATGGAAAATTGCAGAGAAGCTTCAACCCCACTAGAAGTCAACCACAAGCTCAGTAAATATGATGGTGTAGAATACAAAGATATGAGGAAGTATCAATCTCTTATGGGTAGTTTGATTTATGCTACACTAACAAGACCTGATCTTAGTTATGCAGTGGGAGTTCTATCACTATTCATGCATTGTCCAAAGGAGCCACATTGGATTGCAGGTCAAAGAGTTCTCAGATATATCAAAGGAGCTATAAAGGAAGGATTGTATTATCCTTTTACATCAGATTTGAAGTTGAGAGCCTATAGTGATTCAGACTGGGCAGGTAATCAAGATGACAGAAGATCAACTCATGGTTACATGATATATATTGGTGATAAGCTTGTAAGTTGGTGTTCAAAGAAACAACATACAGTAGCATTATCATCAATTGAAACTGAGTACAAAGGACTAGTGGAAGTAGCAAAGGAGGTCATATGGATGCAGACATTATTCAAAAGCTTGGGTATTGTTCAAGATATACCTACAATACATGGAGATAATATGAGTTCACTTTATCTTGCAGCAAATCTAGTATTTCATGCAAGAACAAAACATATAGAGATACATTATCATTTCCTCAGAGAAAAGGTAATGGAGAAAGAAATTGAAGTGGAGTACATTTCTACAAAAGATCAGATAGCAGACGTAGTAACAAAGAGCTTGGATGGTGTGAAGACCAGCAGATTCAAATACATGGCAGGAGTAAAAGAAAAGAAGATGATATGAAGAAACAGAGAATGTCAATTAGTGATCGAGGGGGAGCTGTTGGAGAAACAATCACTAATTGGACATATATTTGAAGGTCAAAGCTTTAGAAGAAATCCACATGCCTATGTGAAAGGACAAATTCAAAAGTGTATTATATTTGTAAAGTTAGTTTACTTTAGTTCTAGAAGTCTTTTAAAAGTCACGAGATTGAGAAAAACTATATAAGTTAGTTTGTATCAAGTGACGCGATGTGGAAGAGAAGTAGTTAGAGTGAGAAAAAGTTCATTTTGTATGACTGAGTATAGTCAGGCTTCTCTAAGTGAGAAAACACTTGTAGACTTCTGAGTTTTCCATAGCTATGACAAGAACTAGTTAAAGTTTTGTGTATGATATTCTCTCCTCCATCTCCATGCTTTGTGTGTTGTGTAATGATTCTCAAAAGTTGAAGTTTTCAAAGCAAGTCGATGCCTGGCATCGAATGTATGGAGAAACGATGCTTCACATCGAATCTAAGCTGATAAGTCCTTTTCTTCATATTTGACTCTTATCTCCTATGAAATCTTCTTGAAGAGATTAGGTTTGTGGAGCAACTCGATGCCTGGCATTGAGTTTCAGCATAAAGTTGATGTCTAGCATCGATTTTGAACATAAAAGTGGTTTGTTCATATCTTGTGTTCAAGTGGCCATTTTAGGTGTTGAAAAAGTGGTTGAAAAAGCACCAAGTTTCAACTTTTGGTTGCAATTCGATGCTAGGCATCGAATTGCATTTTTAAACAGTCACTTTTACTAAAAGACGCAAAATTTCCAATTTTGGCAACTCATATAGGGTGATCTTGTGAAAGCCATAACTTGAGTTCTAGAGATCAGTTTCTTGCAAATAATAGCTTCTTGGAAAGCTCTTATATTCTACTTTAATCCACCAAAAGATCATGGAGAAATAACATCTATGCTAAGAGAAATAAGCAAAGAGTGAAGGTATGTCATTTTAGTGACTAGAAATTTCTATAGAAGCAAAGTTTTTCAGTTTAAGCAATCTTTTCTCAAAGTTTGGAGAAGCATTGAGTTAATGGTGACCATAGAGGTGTTCTAGTATCACATTAATTCATTTCTTGTGATGTTTCACACATCAATACTTGTGTTATTTACATGCTTCCATAGTTCTCAAAATCCAACAATTGGTATAAGAGTGTTGAGATATCAAGCTCAACATGTGATGATCCAAGATGACACGTGTCATTTTTTCATTTCTCTGACATGTATAGTGGTCACGCCAGTATATGTCAGGGACACTTCATTGAGCTTTACTAGATTTATCTACCAAGAGCGATGGCACATTTGTTTCTTGCTAGCACACTCATTCGTGGACATTAGGATTTTCCTTATGTACTATTCTTTATATATTGCACTTGTTGTATTGTTGTTTTTAGGTCATTCTTGTACATTCCTTTTATGTAATAGAAGAAGAAGAAGAAGATTATTCTTCCTTGCCTCGATCTGTGTGTGTGCTCCTCTTTGATTTTGAGTGTGTGTGTGTGTGTGACCTCTCTTCCTTATCTCCTTCCTCATGACATGGTATCAGAGCCAGTGTGGCTCTAGAGAACTCATGGAGAAGGCCAATGGTGAAGAGTATTCGAGAAGGCATGGAGAAAGCATTATTCACAAACAACCTCACATTGCTACAAAAATTGGCATGAAGTTAGAAGGCATCAAAATATTTTTGTTGGTAATCCCTTTAGGGTCACTCTTTTTGTCATATTTTTGTTTTGGAGCCATCTCAACCTCTGTTTCGAGCCTACAACATGGGGCCCATAAAAAAACCACGTCAATTTGCAAAACTATAACTTGCATCTTGTTCGACAACACTCATATATTCCATATCTAGAATTTCAAGTGATTCCGTGTACTATTCATACACGGAAGTTGTGTTTTTCTTAGATCGAACTATTGCCTCATAGTGCGACAGTGTTGAAGCAAAAGTACTCCTTGTAGTGTTTTTGCAGTGTTCTGAATTGTTGCAAAAATGGCAAACGTAGATGGAATGAGTCAGCTTATGAGCAGTAAGCTGGACAAGAACAACCTCCATGCTTGGAGATTTAGAATGACAAATTTCCTGATGGGAAAAGGTTGTTGGAAGTACATCAAAGCAGATAATGAAAATATTTTGCAGTTACCCGAGAGGAATCAGACTGTAGACCAATTAAGAGCATATGAGGAATGGAATCAAGGAGCACCAAAGATAATGTATTGGCTATCTGTTAGCATATACGATAGCATGACTGGGCACATACAGGATGCCAAGACTCCGAAAGAGGCTTGGAATAGTTTGGTCACATTGTATGAGCCCAATACAAAGGTATGGAAATTGTAACTCAAGAATGAGTTGCATACATTGGAGAAAAAGGCCATGTCGGTAAGTGACTACACCTTGAAAATCAAAAGCATATGTGAGTCACATGCATCTATTTGCATGAATGTAGATGATGATGATGATGATAAGGTGGAAGTGTGCCTTCATGGTTTAAGAGCTTCATATAAGTAGTTCAGAACTTCTATACAGACCAAGGAAAATAATCTGAATTTTGCTAATTTGGTGTCCATGTTGATTATGAAACAAAAGAACCTTGGTGAGGACTCAAACTCCCAAGGAAAACCTAGTTCTGAGCAAGTATTCTACTCTAGCAAAGGTAGAGGTAGAGGTAGAGGTTTTTAAAGTGGAAGAGGAAATAGTAACCAAGAACAAGGTCAACATCAAAATCATGCAAGAGGTAGAGGATAGTTTTGAGGTAGGGAGAGTCAAAGAGGCCACAAAGATTTCCAAAGAAATGATTTAGGTAATGATAGTAAAGGATGTTGGAATTGTGGTAAACTTGGACATTTTGAACGTGATTGCAGGTTGAAGAATCAAAATAACAATAGGTAGCAAAACAACTATGCATCCACAAGTGCAGATGATTCTGAGAATTTGTTCATGTTTCAATATCATATGATGAATACAATGTCTGCTGATATTTCAAAATCAAATGGTAATTTCTAGGATGTTGATTCAGGTGCTTCAAATCACATGACTAGTCATTCGGAATGTTTAAATAGTTTGCAAAAATTACCAATTCTTGGATATGTTGAAATATGTGATGACACATCACACCCTAAAGAGCATATAGGAAACATAGCATTGTCTATGGAGGATGGGATGATAATGAAAGAACTTGGAGAAGCTTGTAGGAGGTAGAAAAGTGTGTTTCGAAACGATGAAGTTTGGTCTAGCCAACCGGCACAAGACCCGCCCTTGAGCTTATGGGGACTCAAAAAGACCTTATAAGCATGTGATAAGTGCAAAGAAATGCACTATGTACTTTGAAGCATCAAGGAGAAGGAGTCGATACAAAACAGATAGGTTCACGGGTCGACTAGCTCAAAAAACTTACTATTTACGGAAGAGATTGAACTTCAAATGCCCATAGCAACCAGTGTGATTACAATTAGAAAAAATACTTTTATGGGAGTGATACACATATGGTTGAGTGTATATAATGCACAAAATTATAAGGAATAGGCAAAATATGCTATAGGAATGAATCAGGCACTCAACGGTCGTACCTCCTATTTTTCATAAATACATAGAGAATGACCTTGAGATAGAAAAACTGAATTTCCTCACAATTTACTAAACCAAATGCTATGAGACTTTACAAGAATAAACTAGACACTAATACGTTCCCAATGGGTCATTTTTCACTCAATTTGGAGCTCTATAGAGAGAGCAACAGTCTCTGCAAAATTACTATTGTCAAAGAACATGATGCAGAAAATTGAAGGAGCAAGACAATGATGGTCACAAGTGTATGTATATTGCTTCCATGTATTGTACAAGTGATTTCAAGTATTCATATACACTCTAGGAGTGTTCCAATGCTTCTAAAAGTGGATTTTGGATTCAAATGAAGGTGGGAATGGTTGTTGGAGGGAATCAATTTACTTTCCTACAATCTAGGAAAAGTGAAGATTTAGTTTGATCTACTTTTAGGTGATTGATTGCTTGATTGAATGCAACTCAACCACCACAAATTTGTGGGATTTAGCCCTATCTTTCTACTTTTACATGTGTAAAGCTCAAGGCTTTACAATGGTAAAAGATCCATGAAAAATCTTTTTTGAAAAAGTACAATAAGTGAGCATAAATAAAAGAACTCTCTAATGGATAGTCTTTCAACGTGATAGCCTTCGATGTAGATCAAATCCACCTCAAGCATAATGTAAGCTTGATGTTCCAACAAGTAAAACATCTTCTTGATGTGCTGCATGTTCCAAATATAACAAAGAATCTAGTTTCTGTTGGACAAATGGTTGACCAGGGACTACAAGGTAGATTCAATGTTGATGGGTTGTATGTAGAAGAGTACAAATAGGATGGAAGATTGATTACCAAAGGAAACAAAGTGGATAGGATGTTCACCTTAAATGTAAAAATTCCTGAAATGAATGGAGCCATGTTTGCAAAAGGTGCAGGAGGTACTTTTGATATAGAGATGTGGCATAAACAAATTGGGCATGCAAACTTACAAAGGCTGAAATTGATGTAGTCCAAGGAGATTGTCAATGGACTACCAAATTTCAAAGTTGCAAAAATGCAAAAGGTATCTGCCGCATGTTAATTTGGTAAATAGTCAAGAGCATCATTTCCGCATGACAAGCATGTTAGTGAGAATGTGCTAGAAATAGTACATGTTTGGGGTCATGTAAAGACCACATCTATGGGCGGTTGCAGGTTTTATGTTACTTTCATTGATGACCATACACGAAAAGTATGGGTATATTTCATGAAAGAGAAGAGTGAGGTATTCACTCACTTCCAGAATTTTAAGGCTATGATGGAAAAGCAGACAAGAAAGTATATTTAGACATTAATGTCTGATGGAGTGTTAGACTCAAGAAATGATGGGCAAGATGCACTAATCATGTCACATCATGAATGAGCTATTCATTGATGGTTTCCAACACTGGTGACTATAACTTTTGTCAACGTCTGTAGCTTAGTGATGAGTAGCACCTCCTTTAATGTCAATCCAGGAAGACATGAGGATGGTATGAAGACCTCGAGCAAGTGAAGGCACAAATGAGTGAGTGAGAAGCACAGGCTCAAACGAGTTTTAAAAAATCTGAAAATTGGCAGGCAACTACTTCTAAGGCTCCCCAAGCTCAAGGACTCCTCGGCTTGTACAAAATGGAGCTAAAAAAAGATGAAACGGTATTTACAAGGGTTTCTAGTGATGAGAATCACTTTTAAAATGATGTAAGGTTTGGAAAAATTTTAATAGGTTGCCTTAGTGCTAGATCTGCATGCATGCCCATACTTGGCTTCTTCCCATATGATGCCAACACTCCCCCCCCCTAGCGTCTGTCGCCTCTGACAGACCTCTACTCCACGGTTTGATCAATGTTAGTATGTCAGTTGCCAATTCTTGTTCTTTAATCCGCAGTCCTTTGACCAGGTCTCTCTGCAGGGCCTCCCAATTAACTGTGCCCGGTAGGTCAGGTTGTGGCGTGGTGTAGAGCTCTGAATGCATTGTTTGTTCGCAGGCGAATAATTGTAGGAGATGAGTTGGGCATGGCGCAAACACTTCTGAGTGTGCTTCCCAGAACCCCTTGGTGAACATGTCATCAAACGTTTGCTTGTAGCAAGCAGGGAGATATCTTATTCGTGCATGCCACGCATAAGCCACTCTGATACTCGGGGTCGTGCTCATATCATAAAGTAAATCATAGTTACCGTTGATGAAGCCCAAAATTGGCGGCTGAATATTACATACATTTCGGAAAGTCTTTAACACCACTTGCATCATGTCCAGTATCTTGAGCATCATCTGTGCAGCAACGTCAGGCATGGGGTGGAGGTGTGGCATCCAATGTCTGATGGTAGCCATCATGTAAGCTACAGTAGGTGTGCCGGTTGGGGGTGCAATGGCGGGGTAATTGAGCCATTCTTTGCAATTGGCATTGTTCTTAACTTTTATGGAAAATGCCTTCCATGATCTTCTCCGTTGCACTGGCCCGTAGCAATTGTTATACTTCAAGTGCATGGGCACGTGATCCCATGTTCGTAGCATCTCCGGATAGGTTTCCAGTAACTTTTGCCTCCAGGTTGGTTGGAATATGTTCCCTTTGTGGGCTTCCTCTGGAATGTCCTCAGGTTCAAACTGGGTAGCAAAAGTAGGGTACTTGTTGGTTTTGTGTTTGATCTCGGCGTTGTAGTCTGCCAACAGTACAAAGTATGGTTTATATTGTAATTCTGAGCTGGTTATCAGTCGTCTGGTAGCCAAGTGCTTGAAATATTCCGATTGAAGTATGGTCTCTTCAATAGTCCTCATGGCCAACATCTAGGTGGAGATACGTTCCTCATGAGTTGGCCCCATTTCTTCTACCTGTTTCATCCATGTCGATGGGGGCTCCTCATATGTGTCTTGTCCTTCCTCTGTGATGTTGCCTCCTGGAATGGGTTGAGGCTCGTAGTTGTCTTCAAATGTTTCCTCCACTGGAATGATTACTGCTTCTTCTTCTATTAGTTGATCAGGTGGAGAGGGGGGTCTTTCATATTGTAACAGCTTGATCTTTAATTCTGCCACTTGTTGTCGTAGCTCAAGTACCTCATTGGTCATTGTTGATTCAGAATCTGGTGAAGTGGCAGCATTGACCATCTTTTTAGCTTCTGGTGGTTGTGGTGTAGGCACTTGGGATCTTTGTAGCTCTCTTACTTGGTCAGCCAGCTGATCATGTGCTTCTAAGAGGTTGGCATAGGTTTCCAAAATTTGTTGTATGCTTTCTGAAGGGATGGCCCGGAAGCTAGCAGGGTCGATGGGTGCCCCTGGAGTACTTTCTATGGCGGCTTCGAGGTTGTCTTTGATTTTGTTGCTGTAATCTCCTGTTTTCTTCTTGTGCAGTCGCTAGGTGGCGTCGGAGTAGAGCCATGTTTTGTTGTAGTCTAGCATTATGGGCTAGCTGATCTCTGAGTTGTTCTTCCGCTGCCCTAGTCGTCTCTGTATGTTTGGCTTCGAGCTCCACCTGGGATTGTTGGAGGGTGGTCACTTCATGTTGTAGTGTTGTATTACTTAGCTCCAAGGCATTGACACGTGCCTGGAGTTGAGCCGAGAGATTGCACAGCTCTGTGTTATTTTCTTCCAGTAATCTATACTCTTGCTTAAGTTGAGTAGCCGCTTCGAACATGGTGTCTAGTGCATGACTAAATGATGTGGATGCAGGGGTAGAGGTGGAAAATGCAAGGGTTCGGGAAATGGGGAGGGAAAAAGTGGGTGTTGTGCCTACTGTGGTTGGAAATGGTGATGTGAGTCAATTGATATGTGATGATGTTGGAACAAAAGTGGGGGTGGGTGGTCCTGTGGATGGTGAAATGTCCATGGGATCGAATGTGATTGTGTGTGTTGTGTGAATCGTGAATACGGGAATGGTGGGCGGTGTGTTAGTGGTGGGTGTGAATGTGGGTGAGGTGTGCTGGGAAAGGGAATTTCTCTTATAATCATCAATTTGTCGCATCATATTTACAAGGTTTGCCAACAATGGAGGTAGGGTGGCTTGTGTTGGTTCTGAGGAGGTGAAGAGGGGCTCAAGGGTCTGAGGTTGGGAAAGAGGAAATGTAGTGGTGAAGGGAAATGTGGGTGTTAAGGTATGGGTAGGGGGATGTGGCTGCCCAAGAGCTGGTTGGAAAGAAGGGCGACCTATGATGGTTTGAGGGGTGGCAGGATGACCTATATGAGGTTGTGAAGATGGACCTGCAATGATAGAGGTAGGGATAGGTAAGGATGACAAAATGATGGTGTGTGATATAGGTTCACTGAGGGTGGATATTGGTTGCTCAAGAATGCTAGCAGTGAGGGGTTCGGTGGGCTGAATGGGAGGTGACGGTGGAGATGTAATCTGTATATTTACATCTGGTTCATCAAGGTTAGTTGGGCTGGTCATGTGAACATCTTCTTGAGTGGTGGTAGGGAAGGCGGTAGAGACTTCCATTTGAATCATCTTCCCCCTTCGTGGTCATGTATCGATCCTTTGTTGATCGTATTGAGGAGGGTTGCGATGTAACATGATCCGCATAGCTTCTATAATCCCATATGTCTCCGCCAAAAGGTTCAATGATTCCACAAAATGGGGATCCGCGTTCTCTTCTTGAAGCATTTGATTCACCATCGCTCTATTTGCCTCCTCTGATAACTTATGTCTCTTTTGTACCTACTTGATTGTTTTGTAGAGCCGTTTGAGTTGTGCGGTGTAAGCTAGGGCTTCCTCCTCACTCTCCTCCGGTTCATTCCTCTACATCTCCACTTGTTCATGTGCGCCTCCCACCTGAGTGTGTTGTGCCTCATCTTCCCAATGCACTCTTCGGGTTTCACTATGTGTCCGTCCTCTCAAAGATGATGATTCGGGGCCATCCGTGTCTGAGAAGAATTCACTCTCAGATAAGTGGGCTGTCTGCAAGAGGCTTTCAAAGTCAAAAGATGTATCTTCTGCCAAAGTAGCCATGGATGCAAACTCAGCATCTGTGGGTAGTGGAGGGGCTGATGGAGTGGGCTGTACCGTTCCCCTTGATTGTGGTCCTTGGAGATGGATAGTGAAAGGGGCTACTTGTTCCTCTTCTCTGAGGGAAGCTTCTGTGGTGGCCTCACGAGGGATTAGAACCTGTGAAAGCAAACCACACACATTCTTTTTGGGGGTTGAACCCCTGACTTCTGCCCCTTGAAGAATTCCAGTTGTGAGTACTTAAGGGCCCTTGCAATCGGCACATCATAGGCAAGGCATCTGTAGATAATTCTTGTAATCGCACAGCAACCATTCAAGGTAGGATTCCTCACGCCTCGTTTGCCTGCTTCATATAACTGGTCCAGGATCCACACGGGCATTTTAATTGGTAAGCTCCCAGTCTCTGCTAGGTATAATCCATACCATATTTTCTTATGAGGTTGGGTGAACCAGTCTTGCGCTAGAAAAGCAAAGTGTTGAAGGCACATCCGTAATGGTATGGCGATGTTGGGGGTGAGGGCACACATTTCTTTCAACTTCTTGATTTTATTGTTCTTCATAGACTCCGGTATCAAAGGATCTCGATCGGAAGGTATGTGGATGCCATACATCTGAAGGGCTTCCCTGATTAAAGTGATATTCAACTCAAACTTCTTCATTTCCTCCTGGTTTGATAGAGAGGGCACTAGGAATGTGCCTGAATGATCTTTATCTCCTGTCGCCTTCAGTGTGGCAATCAAGTAGTAGCACCGAAGAAAATCAGGTTTAGGTAAAGCTGCACTAAAATAATCTTGCAATCCCGCTTTCAACCAAATATCTTGAAGAGGAGCTGCATTTTGTAATGTTTCAAATTCTCTCGAGAAGAATTGAAATGTCCACCATACTCCTCCGAATTCCAACTTGGACTCCCATATGTGGTCCGCATCTCCCAAGTCTCCTCGCATCTCGTTGAACCAATGAGAATGCCCCTTCACTCTTTCTGTTAGGCCACTTGGAGGATCCGAGATAGGAATTCTTCTCACATTCAAAAGCTCTTCAGGCCTTGCTGTCAGTGGAGCTTCCACAGGCATGGTATCCCAATTACTTTGAGTGCTAGTGCCTGCCTGGGAGCTTGTTCTTGTTGCTGTTGCCATGAGACTCCTTGTAGTAGTTGATGCTTATCTGCTAGCAGAAGAGAGGCACATTAGTGTTGCATAGGAAAGAGGATGTAATAGTGTTCCCTCCACAATACTAACATGACAATCGAGATGGTTAGTGGTTAGAGGTGAAGTGTTTGTGATAGATGTGAGTGGTGGTTAGTGGTGAGTGTCATTCTAGATGCATACTTTGGATATGCAAGGTACTCAGAATGCATCTACTTTAGAGTGGATGGATTTACAAAATTGGGTCTGGGGGTTTGATATAGGGTTTAATTCTCCAAACTTTGTTTGAGGATTCACAGCTCCTTGAGCTGATGACGGTTAAAGGTTCATGGACTAGATTGTGCTGGATTTGGGACCTTTTGGGTACCCATTTCCAGACATTCCTAGCTTTGACCGAGTGCGTGTTAGTGTGGGATGTAAGTAGAGTTCCTGAGTTGTTTGCCAAGAGGACTTGTGAGTGTTGAATTATTCTAGTGACTAGAGTTGGAGCTATTTGCGCTCGTAAGCAGGCCTTGGGCACCCATATCTGTCTAGCATTGGGGCTAGCCTTCATTGACCGCTTAGGGACCCAAATAGACATGGTATGCCTAGAGTGTTGACTAGGGATCTCCTTCGTTTTAGTCCTTTTTGCTTGATGCTCTTTTGAGACCCTATCTTTGGGGCCGTGATTTTTTCCCCCTTGCGTATCCATATCTATTTCATGCCACGAGGCACTTCATACTGCCGAAGTTGGTGCTCATGCTTCTTGTTCATCGGTCTCCTCAGTGTCGGGTGTTGTTGAGCCTTCCCCTTTAGATTCTTCTCTGGAACATATGGGAGTTCCTCTTTGACTTCTGTACCTTTGGCAAGAGTGACAATCCTCTGCACCATAGAACTTTGGACAAGAATAACATTATCTTCATGTGGGTTCCTGGAGGGACCAGGAGTTGGTGCCTGTTCTAATGGTTTGAGTGCTTGATTTTCTAATTCAATTGTAAGGCGGCTTTGGCCTACCCAAGCCTGAAGAAGTCCACTTCTTAGGTTGAGGTTGACTGCATGATCATAGATCTAGTCTTGGCCCAAGATGAGAGGTTTGGTAAGATCCTCGTCTTCACATACTAGTACTTTTGCTAGCATGAGGACTTCTTGAATGTAGAGGGGAAGTTCCACCTCTCCCATGCAAGGAGTTTCAACACCTCCTAATCCTATCAGATATGCTTCTAGGGGTTTTACCTCCAATTGCAATTGTTGGCAATAAGAAAGCCGAACTGCACTAGTGGCCGCTCTTGAATCAATTAAAGCTCTCACGGTCCTTGCACTCTCTCCTTGTCCTACTTCTAGGGTCACGAAAGGTCGTCGATCAACTATCTTACGGGCCAGTTCACTTGAAGCCTCGCACATGGCCATGTGATAACCTAGAGCTTCATGAGTGTCGTTCATGGGTTGATCTCTACCTTGCCTTCTCAATTTCATTCGTCGAATGCGTTTTAAAGCTTCAGCCTGTGCTTCTTCTCGAATTCTCTTTTCCTCATCCTTACGTTTCTTTGCAGTATTGAGTCGATTGAGCATTTCTTCAGTTAGGGGTTCTTCATATAACTTGACTCTACATCCGCTTATGTAACTTGGTAGTACGTCACCCTCTAGAGTGGCTAGTTGTACTGCTCCGCTTGTGGAGATCCTATTGATAATCATTGGTCCATAGCCCCTTTTCTCTAATTTTCGTGCATGTTGCTTCAATGTGTAGACTAGGACTAGGTCTCCTGCTTTCAAGCCTTTATCCTTCACATGTGTATCAAAATACACCTTTTGCCTCTTCTTGGCTGCATAGATTCCTGTTGCAGCTCTCAATCGGGTCTCACCTAAACGTTCGAGATCAAAGATTCTAGAGGAGAGTTCATGGCCGATCCAATCATGCTCTTGTGCTACTTTCAATGTAGGTATCAAAAAATCCAATGGTAGCACCGCGTTCTGGCCAAACACCATCTGAAAGGGTGTGGCTTGGAGTACCGTTTTATAGGCAACTCGGTATGCCCAAACAGCATGGTGTAGTTGTTTGTCCCAATTAGAGCATTTGTTATTCACCAATTTATTCAGCACATTGCATAAGATCTTATTTGTGCTCTCAGCCTGACCATTAGCTTGTGGATGATAGGGAGCAGACTTCTTATGTATCACCAAGAATCCTTGGAGAAGGTTTTCTATGACTTCATTCAAGAAGTGTGTGCCTCTATCACTCACCAACTCTATTGGCAATCCGTACCTCGTGAACACATTTTCAAATAAGAACTTTGTTGTTGTTTGAGCATCATTTTTTGTAGTGGCTTTCACTTCTACCCACTTGGTTAGATAGTCTGTGGCCACGATGATATACTCAGCATGTGAACCCTTAGCTGGGGGATTAATAGGTCCGACAAAGTCTATTCCCCACTTAGAGAATGCATGTCCACCCATCATAGGCTTCAATGGCATCTCATCCTTTTGTATGGGATACTGGGTTCGCTGACAAACCTCACACCTCTTCACATAGGTATGAGCATCCATGTGAAGGGTTGGCCACCAAAACCCTGCAAATAGTATTGCCTTGATCACCCTATTTGGACCAAAGTGTCCTCCTGCTACACCTTGGTGAGCAGTCTCTAATATCTTGAGGTATTCGCTCTCATGGACACACAGTCTTAGGTAACCATCTTTACCACGTTTGTATAAATTATCACCAATGATTGTGTAATCTAAGGCTTCTTGTTCCAAACTCCTTTGTCTAGCCAAAGTCATATCTTGAGGGAATGTTTTCATCCTCAAGAAGGCTACTAATGGTTCACTCCAATCTAGCACTAAAGACACTCGATAAAGAGTGGCATGTTCCACTGGTGGTTTAGTGCAGCAGATTGGGTATTCTTTGCACATTCTATGGACATCAACTTCCATGGTTGGCCAATGCACTCCTAGTCTCCTCAGGGTCTGTAGGGTTCGTTGTTTTGAGTAGTGTTGCTCTAATGCACCTACATGTGCTAATTGCAACCACTTAGCGTACTCGTCCTCTTCCACACAACAGGCCAATACTCCTTGCTCCGTATGTTTGTACATACTTCCTGCCAAGATATGATAATTTTGAGCTCTTACTATCTCTCTATCTTCTGTGTGCATTACCCGGTGATTAGGACCGTATGTCAATACTGGCACTAATGGCTTAGCCCACTGCGGTACAACTTCCAAATTAAACAAGTAAGCATCAGGTAAGTCATCTGACACTCCTTGTGGGGCCTCTCCTGATGTGAGCCTAGAGAGATGATCTGCTCTCATATGGGTCTTCCCTTTCCTCACCACAACTTCAAAGTCGTATTCCATTAGCAAGAGGAACCATCTTACTAACCTACCTGTATTGCATGGCTTGTTTACCAAGTACAACAGAGGTTGATGATCAGTAAAAAATTTAAACTTATTTGCAAGCAAATAGTGTCTAAACATTTTAACTGTGTATACCATGCCTAACCCCTCCCGTTCAGTGGTGGTATAATTTCGTTCAGCTGCATTCAGTTGTCTACTGGCATAGGCAATTGGAAGATCCATATTACCTTCACCCGTAGGTTGTGCTAGCACGCATCCAATTGCATAATTGGATGCATCTACATGGACATGGAATGGCTTATTCCAATCTGGTGTGGTCAAGATTGGTGCTGAACACAATCTTTGTTTGAGCTCTGTGAAAGAGTTCTCACACTCATCAGTCCACTCAAAGTTAGTTAGAAGGGCATATAGAGGCTTTGCAATGACGGCATACATGTGAATGAACCGGCGGTAGTAACCACAATGCCCCATGAAGGCCTGTACCTCCTTGACATTCCTTGGCCTAGGTAGTTCTGCAATGGCTCTCACTTTCTCCTCGTCAGTGGATATGCCGTTCTTTGACACTATGTGTCCTAGGATCTTGCCTTGCTTGACCATGAAAACACACTTTTCTGGGTTCAAGCAGACTTGATATTCTCTACATTTGTCAAAGATTTGCCTAAGTTCGGGTATATGAGTCTGTCTAATGTTGGAATGAGCACATAGATCATCAACATAGACTTCCAAATTCTTCCTCAAGAATTCTTTAAACACGTGACACATCAATCTTTGAAAGGTAGCAGGTGCATTGGTAAGCCCGAATGGCATTACCCGAAAGGCAAATATGCCCCACTCTCTGGCAAAAGCCGTCTTATGTTGATCTTCTGGTGCAACGGCTACTTGATTGTAGCCAGAGAACCCATCTAGGAAGCTGTACACTTCCTTGCCTGCTACCCTTTCTAATAGATGCTCGGTGATAGGAAGCGGATAACTATCCCTGATAGAGGCTGCGTTAACCTTCTTCAAGTTAATGCATACACGTAATTTTCCATTCTTTTTGGGCACCACTACAATGGGGGATACCCATTCAGTATGCTCAATTTCATAGATAAATCCAGCTTCAACCAAGCGATCTATCTCTTCCTTGATCTTGGCCGCATAGTTGTCATTGTATGTGTATGGCTTTTGCTTAGAGGGCCTAGCTCTGAAGTCATGGGGATCGTATGTGAGCATATGTCAGGGTCTACACCTTTCAGGTCCTTGTAGCTCCAAGCGAATACGTCTCGATACTCCCTTAGCAAAGCTATCAGCTCTTGCTCTTCTTCTTCCGTCAGGTCATGTCCTATGTAGGTGCATCTTTCTTCTCCTTCTTCTATGGCTACAACTATTTTCTTAGTAGTTTCCTTGCTATCATAGTCCTCTCTTGATTGTGCCTCACGTTTAGGCATTCTTACCATGACTCTTCTATCTCATACTTCTTGAAATTTTCCGGCACCTCAAACAAGGACTCCTCTTCCTCCGGTGTGGCTTCTTTCTTCTTTCTTTTCTTTCCTTCACTCTTGGTGGTCACTTGTGTGGTTAATCTCACCTCATTCATGAGCTCTTCATGTCTCTGAGGGTGAACTTCTACCTCATAGAAGTATTCTCCCTCTGATGCAAATGGTGGGTCCATGATGATTGACTCTAGGTCGGAGTCACTTGCATCCTTAAATGCATCAGGGCTAGGTTCGCATTCTTCTAACACTGCATCTCCCATGATCGGTTCTATTGAAAACACTGAAATGTCATAGCCATCATCATCACAGTGGGGTGTCTATTGTTCTTCATTGATGGCTACATCCATTGTTGCTAAAATTTCAGCCCAACCGTGAGGCTCAAATTCTTCATCAGGAAAAACTATAGGTGCATAGGCTGGGTCTTGAATTGATCTATGGGTTTCTTTTGCACCTACCTCTCTGGATTTCTCTCTCTTCTCTTCTTCTACTGCTACCTTACACATCCATAAGCGAGTGTCTTCATGCATCCATGAGGATCTGGATCCTAGGGAATGCACAGACTCAGTCTCATCTTTGGCTCTATGGATGGGATTCCATTGAATAGGCGGTACATCTCTATGAGAGTAATCCTTGAGATTGACTTTGGTTGTAACACCTAATGTTGCAAATACAAGGAATTGGTTCCCCAATCCTGTACCACTTGCAATTGCCGCATAAATGGCCTTCCCAAAATCATCTCGTAGGCTTGGTTTTTGCTAAAGTCGCATATAGCAAAAGTATGCTCAAACTCAACACCACATGTAGTGAGAGTTATTCCTTCTAGCAATCCTAAGGGCCTTTCAATATGACTATCGGCCATCTGCAATTTCATTCTCGTTGGCCTGAGTGCTGGCTCGCCCCAAAGCTTCCATAAGGAAGTGGTAGCAATTGCAACTCCTGCACACCTGAGTCTAAAATTGCCTTGGTTGTGTATCCCTGATGGGTAACTAGTAGATAGGTATTTCCTTCCTCTCCTTCACTCATGTCTCCTATCTTATCCAAGGGTATTTCTGGTACTATTATGTGGGATCCTACTTGGGAACGAGATTTGGTTAAGTTTGGCACTTCTTTGGCTACGTGTTTCCACACTTCTTGCTTAATTTTGAGTAGCTCTTCTAAAGTGAGATTGCACTGCACTTTAGTGTTTTTTACTACCTCAGTATTCCTAGGTATGATCGAATCTTCATTTCTTATCATGACAGTGGGCGCTCTCATGCATGTTGACTTAGTTTCCCATGGGCTTGTGAAATGTGGTAGCTCTTGCAAGGAATTAGACTCAAAATCTAATCTCTCATGAGATTGGGCACTCTCCTGCTCTTCATAAATAGAAGGGATGTCTTGTGGGAATTGATCATGTGCATCATCCACAAGTTCAATGGGAGGAGGGACTTCACTTTCCTTTGCCCACTTCTCTTCTTGAATCTCTCTCAGGAACTCTGGTGAATACCTATTCATAGAAGAAGAAGTGTCTGGTTCAGTGGAGTTAGGCACATAAGCTTCCTGGGGAGGAAAGCTTATTCTATCTCTTGCACTCCCCTCAAGCTGGGAGGAGGCTCCTTTCCCAGACTTTGCAGGTAGCCTTTCCAATCTATCTAATAGACTATCAAAATGCAATGGTGTTCAAGTGGAGCTAGAGCCATTGAACAAGCGACTGGCTTCAAACATGGCTTGCGCCAATTCGACCATCTTAGCACAAAGCTTTGTTCTCTCTATTTCTAGATTGGCTCTAGGGTAACATTTGTCATGATCTGTCACGTTTGGCCAGGCTTCCTAGATTCTGGCCTGATATGCTCTTTAAGCATCATGTCTAGATCCTCAGAAGTGGGATCCGCTAGGACTGATCCTACTCTGGGTGGTGGGTGGGTTACGTGTGGTGGACTAGAATGTTGGGGAATGGAAGGTGATGGGTTGGAGGGAGATGGAAACGGTGGTGGAGGGGTGGTGTGAGAGTGGTTTTGAGATGCGAGTTCACTTATCTTTGCTTTGGTTTCTCTCAAGCTTTCTTCAAGTTCGCTCATTTTCTGTGACCATTGTCTTTTCATTCTTTCCTGGATATCTCTCCAAGCTCTTGTCCTTTTCTTAGTTATACTCTCTGTCTCACTAACCTCAGAAGTCTTTCCCAAGCCTACTCCTTGAGTTTGCTGCAAGGCTTGAGCTCTAGTGACCACGTGCACTGGGGCAGTGGAAGTTACACTTCTTGTAGAGTCTACTACTAGTCCAATGACGGTGATAGGAGTGATTTTTGGCAGGGTATTGGGATTCTTCGGACAATCTTGTAAGAGATGCTCTTTTCTGCAATCTTGACAGAAGCCTTGAATTGTCACTGGTTGGGGTTGTGTAGGGGCAGGTAATGGGCAATCACGTATAAGGTGATCTCCCTGGCATCTGAAGCATGGTCCTCTAGGAAATGGGGGTCGTACCTGCCTAGGTTGAGGTCTAGAGTTGGGGTTTGTGTACATGACATTAGCATACTCAGGCTCCCCACTATTTTCGCTTGGGTCTTCATAATAGTATGACTCGTTATGCTCGGGTGACTGCATGTAGTAAGCCTGTGGGCTATCAATATGTGTGGAGTCAAAACTATGGTCACTTGGATCACTGTCTGATAGCAACGGTGTGACTGGGACTATGGCTCTATTCAGATTTTCTTCAGCAGATGCATATTTCACTGGGATCACATTGGTTGGAGCAGGGGGTTTCTTCGCTAGGACTGGTTGAGGTCTTTGTTGCCCTTGATAAGGTGGCTGATAAGATTGTTGTGGTCTGTCGTATTTTTGTGGTGGGTACTAATTCTGGTATCTACCCTGTTGTGGATATGGTTGAGGGTAATTTTTCCTGACAGTTTGTTTGTTATAAGGGTAGTCTTGTGCGGTGTGGTTGGTGTACCTTCGCTCTATGCTGCAGTACTGGCTACTAGGATTCACTTGGGGTTGTGCCATAATAGGACAAACACTTGCCATATGGTCACCTCCACACGTATAGCACCTCTTGACTGGGGCAAATCTTGGAATTTGTTTGCTAGAGACACCTAATTTTTGAGCTACCTTCTCTGCAAGTTCCTCAATGGATGTGGATTGACCAGATGTGAGGCTACTAGAGCTATCCGAATCCTTATAGATTTTTGATAGTTCTAACTCCTCACCTAGATTATCCTCGATGTCTATGCACATGCGCACGCACTCTTCTATAGTTCTGGGGTCCTTCAGATACACATATGACCTGAGCTTGGTGCCCAACAATCCATCTAAGAACAAAGCCACTTGCTTGGCTGGTGTGGGTAACTCAGGCATTGGGCACCTCTCTAGGTATTGCCTAAACCGTCTTCCTGCTAATCTGACCGTCTCTTGAGGTGTTTGCTTGAAGCTATGAATTAGTGAGGAAGTGTTGTGCCTTATGCCACTCTTAGAAAACTCAATGATAAATGCCTCTAGGAGTTGGTCTATGTTTCTGAACTGCCTCTCATTTAGTGGTTGAAACCACGTAAGGGCAGTGTTCCTAAGGGTTAGACCAAAAGCATTATATTGTGTGAATAGGTCCTCTACCTATTCAGCTTTCAAGTCTTGCCTAAATTCTGCCACATGGTCGTAAGGGTCTCCAGTGCCATCAAAGTAATTCTTCATGGACTTCACCAGCTGAGTTGGCCTCAGGGTCCTAGTGTGTTCTCTCGGCCTTGGTAAAGGGAAATCATCGGCATTTCTCTGGTTCCTTTGGGCTCTAGGTCTCTCGATTTCTTCTCTATCTATCCCTGTTCTCATCCTTTCTCTTCCCAGGGAGTTGGCAAAGCTTGCTTCAGGTCTGTCTCTACTTCTATCTCTTTGAGATCCATGAGCCTGGGAGGTCCCAGCTCCTTGGTGACTGTAGGACACATTGGACCGAGGTTGGGTAAAAAAAAATTCACCCTTCCATGTGTAGGCATGTCTACCATGTTCAGTGACCACAAAGATCCTCTCTGACGTATTGTCTAGGTAGGTTACTTTGCCTGGGCTATCAGGGTCTTTAAACTCATAGATTGTGAGAGCACCTACTTTGTGAGGCAGGGTAGGCTTATATCTCCAAAAAGCCTCATCGGTTTCTCGGTTTAAAAGCAAATCTATGCTTTTATTATCCTAGGAAATCCACTCTGGAGTCATGATTCTGGTCAAGACTGATTTACCACGGGGAGTCCTAGGCTCTCTCTCTAAATTCCCTTGCTCTATATCACCCATGTCAGTTTTTGTGATCACATTCCCAAACTCATCTGCTCTATCCGGAAGAGTGGTGACTACATAAATAGTCCCTTCTTTATCTAGGTATGCTCCATTCTCGAACTTGACAACCGAGTGTTCTAGCCCATGGGGTTGATCGTGGTTCTTAATCTGGACCACAGATCTTCTCAGGCCGTCTTCGTAGATGCGAGCACCTAGACGATTAGTCCTGATGTATTCCAATTGAGTCTTGTAAGGTCCTTCTGGATTTTCTAGGTACGCCACCCCTGAACTACCTACTCGTCTCTCCATGTTGTAGGACATCTCAGAATCACTGGTTTCTGATCGGGGAGTGTATGGGTAATCACTCAACTGCTGGGCCCAAGACCTAGCAGTGTGATTGACACTAGCTTCAGAAGATCTGAGGCTTTGTCGGTCTTGGCCTAAGTGTCTGCCTGACCTAAGGTTCATATGCCTCATTTATCTACCCCCTTGGTCCCAAGTCCACTCTCGTTGCAGGTTACTTTGCACCAGTCTCTTTGTTCTTTTTAGTTGAATATTATGTTTATGAACTTGTCTGATATCTCATCGTCAGGAATACTTAAGTGATTTTTGCACTTGATAAGTGATCGATTCAAGTTTACTTTTGTCCCTTAGGGTTTTCTCACTTAAGTCCTACTTGATGCTTGCACTTAGTTGATTAGTTCTCTTGGACTTGATGTGTGCCTAGCATTGCCCTAATTAATTACCACACCTAAGTCGTACTTAGCCTAAGCTAGGAATTGACAAAGGAGGGTTGAGAGAACTTCCAACCTTAATTCACTTGTTGACCAGACTGCTACACAAGCCCAGGAAACCTTCTCCCAAGCTTGGTACTCACCTTTGCTAGCTTGCTTTGAATTGCCTTGCTTGCGCACAATGTTCCTGCAAAAATTCAAGGATTCTTGAGTGGCTTAACTGTCGAGGTGGAGATTCTCACCGCCTCTTTCCTTTTTGTTTTTGACTTTTCTTTGGCAAGAGGGCTATCAGTAGCCATAGCCACATCCATATTGGTAGTTTCTAGTTCAGCCTGCATTTAATCTTCATCACTTTTGTTCAGTTGATCAATAAAAATATCATCACTGGATTTAGTATTATTAACCTTAACATCATTCACATTAGAGGAAAGAGGAAGAATACCAGTGGGTTTGCAACTACCCTTTTTACCAACAGTGGTCCATCCTGGTTCTTCACCAGAGATATCGTCCTGCACAGTAGAGTTGGGACAAGTATTTACTTGTTGTTTGCTTGTATTGCTTGATCCTGCAACATCAATTTTATCAATATCTTCAAGGATTTGGTAAGGATTGCTAATTTCTTTAACCAACATCTCAGGTTTCTGCACAATATTGAAAGTTTTCCTTCTATTCTTGATAGGAGCCTTCTTATTCCATTGATCTGTATGAGCAGACTCTTCTTTAGCATTATTAAAACCCTGCTTTTTGATGTCATCGTCTTTGTAATCTTTGGCTTTAGTTACCAGTAGACTTGGACAGTCTCTAATCAGATGACCTTGTTTATAACAATGAAAACAGGCATTAGGGAGGTTCTTATACAAGACCTTTTGCTCATGCAGTTTGAGACCTTCAGAGTTCTTTAATATTAACACAGATTTTATACTCTTAGATGTGTCAACTTCAATCAGCATTTGCGGATCCCACTTAGGATTGAATCCACTTTTTGGTCTCTGTCCCAGGACTTTACCAATGAGATTACCCAACTGTTCTAACCAAGGATAATATTCAACTAGTAGGTCTGGAAATTCTACCCACACAGGAACCTTAGTTGGTTTAGCCCCCCTAGGGTTAAAACCAGGATACCATTTGAAAAAGGAAATAGGAGTATTCCTAATAATCTAGTGTCCAGCTATTACCTGCATAGCATTATGGGCATCTTCAAAAAAGAAGAGGAAGTAATTATTGGGGAGCTACTGGATGTGTTTGGCAAAAAGCCCTCTGCTCTCCCAATTGATTTTCATCCAATTTTTTAGGTTTTCCTGAGTAGGCCGGGGACCAGGACAGAGACCTATCACAACTTTCTCTGACAAATGATTATTCCATGACTCTAATGAGGTACTTTCAATAATAAGAGTGCAATCGTCCCTATCCTCTTCCACATCTTCCAAATCAATAAAATGAGGAGAGCTCTTATCCTCGGAGAAGTCCTCAATAATTTTTTTCCCTTTCCTATCGAAGTTAATATTAAGGGAAGCGTGCATACCTGACAGACTTTGAGAGTTGAACATAGAGAATGAATCATGACAAGTGGATTGGACAGCATTCGCATACGAGAGACCGGCATGTCTCTGTGGGGACAGCAAGGGGTTACGGGTTACTTGCGAGTCACACTGAGCAGAAGCATCATCAGCACCAGAGGGAGGCCCAGCGTTAAGACGATTGGCATCGAATACAGGATTCAGCATGGAGTTCAGCGTGCCAAAAGCATCATTTGCATCAGCTATTCCATTCCTAAGCGCCTCATGCAGCGCCATTGAAACTGACAAGGAGGCAGAACGACAGACCCCCATGGGCACGTGACTTTTTGTTTCAACTGCTTGAGGCATTTTAAGTGAGTGCTCGGGTCCCTCTGGTCGCCATTGCAATGGGCTCCTCATTCTCGAGGGATTGTGGGGTTGTGTGCAGCCTTTTCGTGGTTGATGGCTTCGGGAAGTGTGATAGACCATCACTTCTCTCCTTCTTCATGTCACTCCCCTCTCCGTGTGACCTAGTTATCGACCTCACCTACTGACTTGGCGTCCGACCCTACATTGGGGCTTTTAAGTTAAAAGTGTTTATTTTTTATTCTAGCCCATCAGGACGAGTAGTGCCCCTCACATCGGGTAGAGACCGCCCTTGTTTGATCTCAGGGGAGTTCAGTTCTGGCTTCATCTCCCTATGGTCGGCACCTCTGTTAAACCCTTCTCTCTTCGGTGTGTGGGGGAAGCTTAGCATTGTGATTGGCCAATGAAGTGCAATTCTCGCTTTCTTGTCTACTCTCTCATTGTGAAAGCATTGGTGATGGCCCCATGACCCCTCCATCTGAGCCCTTTTCGGTTTTAATAGTGGGCACTTGTCACCTTTGTGTTTTGGTCTGGCCCTTGGGAGGTCTGGGAACAAGATGTTAACTACAAAAACCTACCTAACGTGTGTCTTTGTTGTGGTTGACAAGGCCACAGGATTAAAGATTGCCCACTAAGACAAAAAAGCAAACAAAAGCAAGAAGCATCCAAAAAAACTCAAGACAACAATGGGACACTGAATTGCCAACGAATGAAAGTTAAGGGCTCCCAAAACCCGGAAACCAACTCAGATGGGTTCACAAAAGTCAAAAGAAGAAGGAAAAGAAGTCCTACGGTGACTTCTGAGAGAAACCATATTCCAAATACCTCCCCAAGAAACTTGTATTGCAATCTAAAAAAGGAGATTAATGAGCTTGATTACCCAAGTAGGAACTAGTTGGAGGTGGACACTAGTGACAAAGCCCTAGAGATCCTTGACAACAAAGAAACCAATCAAGGGGACTACACTACAAGCAAAGAAGACGGCTTTACCACTAGTAACGACCACAATATGGATAGTGAAAGCTCCATCATTGGATCGACTATTCTAGAAATGATTTCTTATTCATTTCAACAAGAGGCCTCCACAAGGGAAAACAACCTATTAAGTTACCCTGGAAAAGCCCCCACAAGAACAAAATACTAAGTCGGTACCCCCTCCCAACAAAAAAGAAAGACAAATCCAAGAGGAGAAAGGATAAGGCCCCTTCCCGCAAAGGGAAACTTATGGCAATGATCATCATCTCATTAAATGTTAGGGGGTTGACTGACCCCTCAAGAGTGGCCATCATTGGTCAATGGCATCATGACATTAGCTTAAACCCTGAATTTATCTGTATTTAAGAGACTAAATTTGATGAAGCAAACCTCCAAAAACACCTTAGACATGTCTCATTGACCCATGTCTAGATTTCAACGTTGCACCCCTGGGGATCCGGTAGGATGGTAATTGGTATAAATCAATTCTAGTTTGAAAAGCTGGAAAACACCATTGAAGACCAGAGCCATCCGTGGATTGCCATTTCCTTTGGTGCCTCCTTTCAATTCACATTAGTTTCTATGTACACCCCAAATGGGGGGTTGGAGATACTGGACACCTGGGCCTCCTTGGACTTGCTCCCCCACAACATGCTAATTTTTAGTGACTTCAATATGGTGGAGGACCCTGTGAACAGATGGAACAACAAGGGCCAGGTCATCAATAGTCGTGAGAAAGAAACTTGGGACAAAACAAAACTGCGCTTGGATCTGGTTGAATTCAAAGATTTGAATGGCTTTTCGTGGTCAAATCTCCAAGCGGGGAAGGACTTGAGGAAAGATAGACTAGATAGAAGCTACATTGATCAAAGCATTATCCATCAGTGGGCCGTCGTTCCCTCTCGCAACGCATTGACCTTGCCATCTCTAATCACTACCTAATCATTATCTCATTCCAACCTCTCACCAAAACCTGAAAGGCTCCTTCATTTCATGCATGCTTGAATTCCTTTACTCTCCTCTCTGTCCATCGAGAAATTGCTAAAGTGTGAAGGAGGCCTTCACCATGTGTTCATCCATAGCCATGAACTAGAGATGTGAGATTGATAAGTCGCGGTAGATCATGATAAGAACCAAAAAGATGCTTCAGACTATTCAGTGTGGACATAGAGAAGCTCTATATCATAGACTCTAGAGACTTGAGGATGAAGTGAACAAAGGAAAAGCTCAATCCCAAAAGGTTCTGTGAAGAATCAGAGAACTGCTAAGATACGAGGAAGAATACAAAGGAAAAACTTACAAATATTCTTTAAGGAGTGGTGGGTTGGCAAAGCCGATAAACCCACCAAAGAAATGTGCAGCATTCTTAAAAGGAAACAAAAGAGAGAATTGATCCCCTTATTGCTAGACTCAAATGGGAATGTATGCAATACTGCAGAAAAAAATATTGAAATCATTGAAGAACATTTTACAAGACTCCTGGGGATCTTCACTCCCCTCTCCCCTCATAGACGAGACTGCATGGCGGCCATCTCTAGGGTATCCTCTCATAGGATCCCACACAACCTTCGATCCATGCTTGATGCCCCTATTTCGGATAAAGAAATCATTGAAGTCATTGATGCCCTTCCCAGTGGGAAAAGCCCCGGGCTTGATGGGCTCACTAATGAGTTCTTTAAGTCCCTCAAACTGGTGATGGCCACCCCCCTTCATTTGTTCTAGCAAGAGGCACTAGAATTTGGCATGCTTCTGACTTGTCTCAACAAGGGCATCATCAACTTAATCCACAAAAAAGGGGAAAAGAACAAAATTGAGAGCTGGCATCCAATTACAATGCTTCAAACGGGATATAAGATCATTGCTAAAGTCATAGCCAATAGAATTTCCGACCATTTGAGAGTTTGGCTAAGCAAGGACCAAAAAGGTTTTGTTAAAGGCTGGCCAATACTGGAAGCCATGATTGATATTTGGGAAGGTCTCGACTTTGCGGATGAGTCAAGACAAGATCTGGTTTTCCTCAAGATCGACTTTGACAAAGCTTACTAGAGGTTGGAATGGGACTATATTTCGCAATCACTTAAAGATCTCGGTTGTAGCCAGAGATTCACCAAGATGATCTCAACCCTATTAGGCAACACATCAGCTAAAATTAATGTTAATGGCCATCTTTCAAACTAAAACGGTCGATTAGAAAAGGTTGCTCATTGGCTCCCCTTCTCTTTGCCATCACCAGAAGGGCTTAGCCGGCTGGTGGAACAACAGGTGGAAGTTGGTAATATCAAAGGCCTCTTGTTGCCCCCTAACCATGGCCAGGTCACCATGAGACTTTTTGCTGATGATATGAACGTGTTTATCCACAACCACTATACCACCCTACAAACATTTTGGAGGTGCCTAAATACTTTTTGCAAAACCTTTGGATACAAAATCAACCACTCAAAGACCATGTTTATAGCTATTGTCAGGATCCAACCCGACCTTCTCTTTGAACATGGCTGCCCCCCAGGCCAAATTTTATGGCTTCTTGGTATTCCCTTGGGCTTTGGTATCTCACTAGAGCAACGGTGGAATTGGGTCCTAGCCAAACTCGAAAGCAAGCTAAACTATTGGAGAGGTATGCAAATCAATCTAGCGGGTCGTGCAATGGCTATTAACATGTTCCTCATTTCATCGACCATTTACTTCCTCCCTTGTTGGAGACCGAAAGAGCAAGAGTTGTCCAAGATGGAAAGTATTTGTAGAAACTTCCTATGGATGGGAGACCACAACAGGAGGGGGGTGCCTAAGTTCAAATGGTCCATTTGCACCAGCCAAAGGGATAGTCGGGGCCTTGGTATTCTCGACATTGGGTGCATGGCTAACAAACTTGCGGCAAAATGGATGATTAAGGCATGGTGCGATAGAGAGACCTCCTCCGCCAAATTGATCTTTAGAAACAAGAACGTGTTGACTTTTGTGGGATTCCCAAATTAGAAGAATCTTGACATTCTGAAGCTTTTGTTTTCCCCGATCCCGATTTTCCCGAAAGGTTTGAACCTTTTATGCTCCCTATGGAAGAGTTGGAGTAAATTCAAAAGCTTCATAAGAATCAGTGAAGATTGGAAGTGGGTGGTCGGTATGAGACAGAATGACTCTATCTGGTTTCTGACCCATGGCATTAGGAACGTGGAATCTTGGAACATACAAAGTGCCAAAAGGCTCTGGAACAAGGGCTTCAGAAAATGGAAACAACTCTGGAAACAATGTTGAAGAGCAAAGAGGCACAAAAGAGGAGCCCCAAAATTTTCAAATTAATCGGCATATTTTTTTTTCTTCCAAATCCTAGAAAATTCCCTCAAAGCTATATAAATGCACTAGAGGAGTCCTCTAGATGCATAAGCCCAACTCCTTGTAAAATAGTAGGAAATTAGAGATTAGCCAATAAAGGGCCAGTCACTTGTGTGAAAGGACCATTTTTAGGGCACATGTATATAAGTCACTTTGTGACTCTTTGTAAGGACTTTTTGCCATTCTGAAGAAGGAGAGCTCCAAAATTTTGAAATTGCTTCTTTCTTGCAGATTTTCATCTTCTCTATGATCTTTTGTGTGTGTGTGAAGCTTGGAATGTGTGTGTAGGACTGTTGTCTACCTCTCCCCATCACTTTTGAGCTAATGTAGTGTGTGTGTGAGCAAGTACGAGTTGTGGAGTGAGTGTAGGTATTTCCTGCCATTCAGTGTTTTGGCCATAACTTGAAGAGCGGTTGTCAGATTCAAGTGAAAATACCATAATAGATGCGTCTCGTCGAGAGCTTCGAATAGAATCTACTATTGGCCATATTCGGAGTTCGGAGCTAGGAGAAACATTCGAATTTGTATTTACTGTTGTAAGTGGTATTGTGGCAGACACTTTCAGAGATTAAGTGAGTTGGAGAGGCAGATTAGTCTCTTCTCATGCATTATAGCTGAATCACTTCATTATCCATCATGTGTGCACACGTCCTCATACACTTGGTTAGGTCGGTTCTTCGGATTGATAATTAAGCATGTGTCAACCCACCACTATACGTACTTGTGTGGCAAATGAGATTTAGTCTCTTTGACACAAGTCCCTAAGACTTTGTGACTTAGGTACACATTTTTTTTCACTATTTCCGAGGAACACATTCAACCAAGGTGCCTTCATGATGGTTATAACTCTGGAGTGAAGGAATCGTACTTGTAGAAGTGAATTCGTTCAGTGGCAAGTAGTCAGACACTTCAGCACTTGTTACTTCACATCCCAGAGGTGTGTGTAATGAGTTTTTAGGTTTAGGGTTAGGAGTGAAAGAGAGAAGGAAGAGTTAGCATTAGGTTGAGGAGAGAAGTGGAGTAGGAGTAAGTTGAAATCACCAAGAAAATTTCCAAAAAAAATTGCCAAGTTAGTGTAGGTTAGGCTTCAGTCATTAGAAACTATAAAACCCAAAAATTGTAGTTCATTTGACACATGCTCAGAAGTTGGTATCGTCTGTAGACTACGATCAGTATCGTCAGTGTGATATCGCACGAGGGGAGCTAAAGAAAGGAGCTACAAGCACACATTTGGATTGAGACACTCTAGAAGGTAAGCCACATGAGTTTTGGGTTACAAAAATCAATTCATAACCACCACCACACGTGATTAAAGTCATTTTTCAGTATCCCTGGGTGGGACAGAGAGATTTGAGAGGTTTTTTGAGAGAGACAGAGGGTGAGGACATTTAAGAGGAGTGAGAGAGAAACCTAGGGGTACAAAAATTTCTGTATTTGGAGCTATTTTGGCTGTAGTATCGTGATCGGTTGAGTTTTGCTATCGTGATACCAAAATTCCCTAGTATCGTGATACTCGCCAAAGTATCCTATCGTCACATACCACTTGAGGTATTGCGATACCATTTTCGATATCGTATTGTCAAGTTGGTATCGCGATCCCGATCTACCAGTGGTATTGTATCGCAGTCCACTTGGTATCGTATCGTCTCAGTCACAATATTGTATCCTCGACCTAGCGGTATCGTATCATGTTTGTTGTTACCCTTTGGAGTAGTCCTCTCCAATCATTTTAGCATAAAGGATCAACTACACATCTTTAAATTGTCAATCTAGGAAGTATGCAAAGAGCACAGCCCCTTCTAGTTAATGGAATCCAAGAACAAGAGTTAAATGACTGTTTTTCTGAGAAATTATGAAGAAGAAGAGAAATATCTAGGGTTTTGATTATCTTGAGCTATACAACAGCATTTTCAATGATCTTTGTGTCTAAAGTGTGCCATTTTCACAGTAGATCACAACTATAAAGTCAAATTTCAAAAACAATACCTATATCACACAGAGGAGACAATCGCGATTCTGTGAAAATTGAGAATTTCCATTTCCAGCTTTGTTCTTCTACACTTTCTTACTCAATACACTAAGAATCACCTCTCTTCATACACATTACTCAGAAATACACAATTGAAGCTCACAAATTCCATGGATTACACAAGGAATAGACTCAACAAATCAAAAGAAAGTACATGAAAGAAAGAAACACGATTTTCTGCAAGAGAGCTCTTCACATTACTTGGATAGCAAAAATAATACAACCAACGCTCTCAAAATAGAGGAAATTATCTTTTATACATTTTCAAGTGTCCTCTTTCACACTTGAATTTTGGTCATTTTCCCTTATAATCTAAAAATATGCTATCAAAGAGCTTCCAAAAATTCTAGAAAAAATACATATGATTCTAATTTACATGAGGAAGACTCTTCCTCATTTTTACATTATTTGTATAAATATTTCTACAAGTTTTTGACATTTTACAAATAATTTCTCTTCAAAAAATGCTTCTTCTAACATTCTTCCCCTCCTAGACTTTTTGGCTCCTGACAAAAAATATTCTTGCAGATAAGTAGGGAGAGCTTCCTTCACTTCTTTTTTCTTTCATAAACCTATGACAATAGATCATGACTTCTTCTTTCTGTAATGTTCAAGTTATTCACCATCTCAAATAGAGCTTTTCTCCATTGTACAATTGTCTCTAGTTTGTCTATCACATCTTTCTTTAGGTATTCTGTATATGCTGCTTCATAGGCAGTGAGTCTGGATTTTGTGACTATTGATAAATTTCCAAAGATTTCTGATTCTCTTTCAAAAAATCCATAATCAAAGGCATCCTCAAAAATTTGGAGATAATGACTACCCAAAAATACTATTCTGCTATAATAGGCCATTAAGCAAATTCTATCTGGGGTTTCATTGAGATCAAATAGTAAAGCATCAGTTGGTGAATTGAAACCAATGTAGTTGAGAGTTCTGACATCTGTATCTGTAAATGTTTCTATACATGCCAATATGAGTTGCATTACTCTGATTAGTAATATACAAGCTGGATCATTGACATCTTTATATGTAGATATGACAGACTCTGCTGTGTCAACCATATATTTGTTTGTTGGCCATGTTCCTGCCTTAGGTCCTGCTACCTTTGGAAAGTTCAACCATTTTGCTGGAATCTGTCTTGCATTTCTTCTTTCCCAGAACATTGTCCATTCCCTTCTCTTTGCTACTGGACAATAGGTTGGATTTATCTTTAGCTGAATAGGTGCCTCTTTCCAAATTGTCCTGCATTCTTTGTTGACATCTAACCACCTGTTCCTCCATTTAGGATTAGCCTTTTCAAATAATTCCTTTGTAACATTGATATCCTCTTCATATTCCAAATACTTGTTTGATGGTAGTCCTACCCTTGCAAGCTGGTAATTTTTAATACTTTCAATAATCATACAAAAAGGTATGCCTAGACCATCTGCTACCCAATGGTGTTGGTCATATTGAGAGCAAAATTGACGATCTATTCTTCATATTCAGTATGCATTTTTCTGATTAATTCCATTCTCGATTCTCTGTCATATTAATTCCTTTATTAATTTCTTCATATTAATTCCTTTATTGAGAGCAAAATTGACGATCTATTCTTCATATTCAGTATGCATTTTTCTGATTAATTCCATTCTCGATTCTCTGTCAGCTAGAAGCTTCTGAACAAACTCATCTGAATATTCTTCCACAGCTGCTTTGTCTTCTTGTTCATCAAAATGTTGAGTTCTATTATCTTCTCCCCCTTCATACTCTTCTGCTTGTGTGGTTATTACCTGCTCTTCAACTTGTTTTTGTGGATTTTCCAATTTTTTCTGTAGCTCCTCCACCATCAACATTAAGCTTTGATTTTGAGATGTCCATAACTCTCTTTCTGATTTCCACTCACTTCTTTCTTTTTCTATACTCAACTGCCATTCACTCCTTTCTTTTGCTATATCCAAATGTAGTTTATTGTATCCTCTCAATGAGCTGGCAGCATGTATACTGGCCTGTTTTTTCAATTCCTTGGCTTCTTTCAGTTCTACTTGTAGCCTTAGAATTTCTTTATTCAATTCCTCCCTCTCATCCTGTGTTACTTGTATAATCTTACTCTCTTCCTTCATTTGGCCTTCTTCCATCAATAATCTGTTTATTTCTTCATTTGCTTTAACCATAATCTGATATGAGCTTTGAAGTGTTCTGAATCTTCCTTCCATTTTCTTCAGCTCCATTTCTACTTTGCTGCTATGCTCTATCTGCTTTGCACATTTGTCTTCAAGAAATTGAATTTTGTTTTGTTGTTGAACCTCTAGTTCTTCTAATGAGATTATCTTGTTGGTCAAATCCTCATTTATTTCTTGGACAGTCCTCAGCTGCTCCTCTAATTGTTCCTTTTCTTTCTTTTGCTCTGTAATGATTCTACTGCCTTTCACAAACTCTGATTCAGCCACCATTCCTGATATAATCATATTTCTACTAGATGGTATGAATTGCTCTATATTTCTCATGATAATCTTACAAGCAGACTTGATATCCTTGGGTATCCTTTCTAACCCAGCTTCTAGCTCCACTTGCTTCACTTCTATCTGCTTTTCTTCTTTGTTTCATCATCCTCTTCCTCATATTCTATGACCTGGTTCTTTTGCTCTTCATAGCCCTTTTCTTCTTCCATTCCATCTGCCTTCTTTTCCTCAGCTTCCTGTTGTTTTCCTTGGGCATCTGGTCTTTCCTCTTCCTGTGCTTTGTTATCCTGATTTGAGGTTGAATCACTCTCTACTGAGAGCTTTATCTGATCATTTATTTGCTACTCCTTTTGTCCCTCCTCTTGCTCATCTATATCCATAAGATCTAATTCTTTTTCCTTTTCCTGATCTTTTGTAGTTGTGAACTCATCATTATGATTTAGATCATAAAGTATATCTTCTATGCTTTGATTTATTTCTTTTTCTGTATTCCCTTCTTTAACCTCTTGGAAATCTTCCTTTTCCAATACTTCCTCTGTTTCCTCAATCAGATCTTTATCTTCTTGATTGTGCACTGAAATGCATCTATGAGCTTCCTTTCCTACTTCTAGCTTTTCCTCCTCCTCATTTAGTTTGAAATAGGTTTGCTGAGATGGTTTTGTCCATATTGCTTTAAACCCTGTGTCCACTATTCAACAACTGAATTCTTTTCTTACTTCAACTTCTTCTTCCCTCATTACTGCTTTACCTTTTAATATCCTTCTTTTTTTCCCAAGACTAACCTGTTTTGCTACTTCTTCATGGACCTGTATTCGTTGTGACTTCTGGCTCAAATCTTCTGGTGTTTTGCTTTTGTCAGAGACTTGTACTGTCATGATTGGTGTGCTAGGTACTAAGAAGTTTAAACTTTTCAAAAGAAAGTTTTCAATATCACTATCTGAAAGGAACCAGCTATCCCTGATTTGTCCATTCTTTGTTCTTCTATTGCCATTGATGTAGCCATTGATTTCTCCTTATTCTTTTCCTCTAATGACAATTTTACTGACTCCTCCTTTTGCACATGCTCAGCTGCCTTACTCTTGGTTAGCCTCTTTTTTTGCAGAGGTTTTTTCTGAACCTTCTTCTTCACTACTACTGTAGTTCTAGTTTCAGGAGGACCTTGTAACTCCTTGAAATATGCAAGCAATTCCACTTGCTTTTTAACAAAGACCTCTTCTGTTTCCGCAGCCATCATCTGATCATGTAGCTCTTCATTGTGTTCCACTTCTTCTTGTATCCAATCAGTTGCTTTACAAGAATAGTCTTCCAACATTTTTTGATATTGGGCTTCATAGATTGCCCTCTTATTGTTTCCTTGAGTCAAATAAGTATACAATTGTTCCTTATTTGTTTGAGGTGGATGAGGTTCCTTTGAAGACTGTACTTCCTTTTGAGCAGCTTCATGCTCTTCTCTTGTTGCTTCCTCCTGTTCCAATTCTACTTTTCTTGGATCCAACCTTCTCTTCTTTACTGTAATAACTTCTTCTGAGACCCCTTTTCTTTTCCTCTCTGCTCCCCTCATGCTTGTTTGGGCTTCTGCTTCCCTTATGGACATCGTTAGAAGGACTTTTGATTCCTGACATCAAACTTCTAAAGTATTGAGCTTCTGGAGCTAATTTCAGCTGATCCTCCATTCCTAAAACATGATATATAATCCTTGTTAAGAATTGTGCTCCATTCATGAACTTTCTTTGCTCCCAATGTTTGGCTGCCTCCTTCAATTGATCATGGATGTAGGGAGTTACATCCATCACTCCAAATGGCTTGGTCCTGTCTTTATTATTGAACATGATCAATGTCACTGGCTTGTGTGGCATGGTGTATCTAGGCAGTTTTGGAAAACAGAAATATTGAAGAAACATCGTGATAGCATATTCTTCATTCTCTTTTCCTTTGAAATCAGCAAATTTGGAATATCCTGAATAAGTTTCTTTATTCTTCTTGACAAAACTGTTATCCAGCTTAGTTCCCATGGAATAGAACTGGAAGGCTGCCCTAATATGCTCTGCTTTTATAGTGATATGCACTTCTTTGTTTTCTTTGTCCTTGATTGAACACCTAAAATATGCATCATTGCCTTTACCAACTTCCAACAGACTATTCATTACCTGTGACACTCTCTCAAAGTCTATAAAAAATAGGGGTTCATCCAGCAGTCTGTGTAATCCCACTACTTTCCATCTTTTATAATTGACCGCAATTTTTTGAAATTTGTAAAATTCCTAGCACAGGATGGTATATTTGTGACCTCTAACTCCTACTGTAAAAATGTGTTGTCCAATGATGCTAAGGGTTTCCTTTAGTTTCTTGGCTATTTTCTCTGCTTTTGGGATTTCCTGTTCTTCATCTAACTCCATCTCCACCTTTTCCATTGTTGCTTCACTGTCTAAGAACCAATGTCCTCTAGACAAAGTTACTGAGTCTGCTTTGAAATCATGAATTGTCAGTTCTTTTGGATTCACCATTGTGGAGAAAATATAACATCACAAAAAAGAAGACTCCACCCACATGAGTCACAAGAAACATAAATGAAATCACATTTGTCTTCAGATGTAATGGAAAAGAATGAAAATAAAATCTCATATGAATCCTGACTTTCTTATTTATATCACAGATATAACTCAATTGAAGTGATCATCACATGTGTAGCAAGATGTCTAGTGCTCTCTTCCCTTCTCTCTTTTTTATTTTTATTTTTTAACAATAAAAAGAAAAACTGAATGAATTTTTTAAGAGATGAATTTTTTAAGAAGATTTAGATTTTTATAGGAAAAAATAATTAAACAATGACTGAAAAAATAGTGACTACTTAATCCTGACAAGTTATAACCTATATCTTGCTTGTGCTATATAACTTATGTAAACAAAAGAGTTATTGTTTTTTTTTCTATTTTCTCTCTTCTTTTTTTTCTCTTTCTTTTTTTCTTTTTTTTCTTTTTACTCCAAACACTTTTTTTTTAATAATGATTTCCTCTTTACTTTCTTCCCCTCCTAATTCTTTTTCCTAGAAAAACAATGAGGTAAAATAAATGGAAATAATTTCCAGGATGTCATAATTCCTTTCTAGTGAAATTCTGAATTCTTTATCAGGAATCCCAAGTGTGTATCGGATGACCATCTTGCTTTTTCCTTCATCTGTAACTCTGCATGCTTTTGAGCTATTTTAGTATCTTCATCCTTGTTTTATTTCCATTGAATCAGATCTGATTTGTTTACCCAATAATACTTGATTCCTGTTGACTTTGTTCTAGGAATAAAACAATCTTCTTTTGATACACAGTACTTGGATATCTTTGGTCTCCACATCCACTTAGTGTTGATAAGCAGTGCTTGAACCTTCTAGGTCTCCACATCATTTCAATCTTGATGCTTAGATGCTTCTGATTATCACACACTTTCCACCTTTCTTTTGTCCTTCCAACTACTTTGGTTTCTTCAACTTCCTTTTGTTTTTTATGGAAATAAATTTGATCATGAAGAAGTGTTGTTTGGTGGTTATTTGTAGCTTCTAGTGAGAAGGTAAATCCCTCCAGATCTGAGTCATAGATATCCTGTTGATTTTCCTATTCTTCATCACTCAATAAAAACATTAAAAACCTTTTGTCATTTATTGTCAATTTAAGCTTCATATTTTCAAAATCCAAAATCACTTTACCTTGCCTGAGCCATGGTTGTCCCAAAATCAATTTCTCACTCATCATATGATCAGGCCATTCTTCATAATCTATTTTCATATATTCTTTATTGAACTTAACTTTAATAGATGGTGAAGACAAGTTTTGTCTAATCTGTCCTTCCAGTGTTTTGATAAATGTTTTACTCTTAGTCCTTTTAAGGTTAAACTTATCCAACAAAACTGAACTGATCAGATTAACTTGTGCACCTGAATCTATCAAAACCTTGATTTTCTCATCATGAAGATTCATTGTTATAACAGACAAATGCTCCTTTACTCTCAAAGGTGTTTCATATAAGAGAACTTCTCTAACTTCCTTGGTTTTTCTTATCCTTTCCTTAGCCTCCTGTTGAGCCTCATTCCTAATTTTTTCCTCTTCTTTTTTCCTGTTTTGAGCTTGATGTATCCTTCTCCATTCAGAAACAGTTAATGGAAGATCATACCTTTTAATCCTGCATCCACTTATGAAATTTGGCATTATTTCTCCATCTATATTAGCTAATTGGATAGCTCCACTATTACTTATTTGATTGGTAATATAAGGTCCATGCCCTTTTCTTTGAAACTTTTTCTGTTGTTCTTTTATTGTATATGCCAGAACTAGATCTCCTATTTGCGAATCTTTTTCTTTAATATGAACATCATGATAAGCTTTCTGCCTTCTCTTGTCTGTATATATGCTCATGATTGCTTGAAGTCTAGAAGCTCGAAGTTTTTCCAATTCCACCACTCTCAGATAACTCATGTCCAGTCCATTTGTATTGACTACCCACCTTTAGTGTTGGAATAAGGAATTCTAAAGGCAGTACTACATTTTGTCCATATACCAAATTAAATGGTGCGGTTCCAAGTGCAGTTTTGTATGCCACTCCCATAAGACATGATTAAGTTGCAAATCCCAATCATTCCTATTTGTATTTACCAATTTTGACAAAATAGTGCACAGTACCTTATTAGTGCTTTCTGCTAATCCATTGGCTTGGGGGTGATAAGGAGCGGACTTTCTATGATTGATCATGAAATACTCAGTTATGTTTTCTATTATTTGGTTCAAAAAATGAGTCCCCCTATCACTTACCAATTCAATTGGTAATCCAAATCTGGTGATAATATTTTCATAAAGAAATTTTGCAGTGGTCAGAGCATCATTCCTTTTTGTAGCCCTGGCCTCTGCCCATTTAGTCAAGTAATCTGTGGCTACTAGTATATATTCAGCATGGGATTGTTTTGCTAGAGGATGTATGGGTCCAATGAAATCCAACCCCCATTTACTAAATGCTCTTGTTGAAATCAGTGGTACTAATGGCATATTGTCTCTCTTATTTGGTTGACTCACTCTTTGACAAATGTCACATCTTTTCACATATGTTCTTGCATCAGGAAATAGAGTTGGCCACCAAAAACCAGAATATAATATGAGTTTAGCAGTCCTTTCACTTGAAAAATGTTATCCTGCCACTCTAGAATGTGCCATCTCTAACATTTCCATATATTTATTTTTAGGAACACAAATTCTTAAATATCCATCCATCCCTTTCTTGTACAATTGATCTCCTATCAGTTGATACTCTTCAGGAATCATTTGTAGATTCCTTGAGTCTACACTAGGTCTTACTGGCTTTCCTTTCTTTCTTCTTTTCAACTCCTTAATTATGTTTGCACTCCAATCTGGATTTTTCTGAAACCAATATAAAGTTATAATTTCTGAATTTTGCAAGGATTGGCATTCCCAGTAGTTGGAAATATACTTTGTTACATCTTGAATCTTATTAGGCCAATGTACTCCCATCCTATTGAGATTATTTAGGGTGACTATCATGGAAGCATGAATACAGGGATTCCAACAATGAGCTCTTCTTAAATACTCCTGCTGCTCATCTTTTGGAGTACAATATTCCAATATACCCATATGATTGAGATGATACAAATGTCCAGCTAACAGCACAGAATTCCTACTTTGTAATACCAGATGTGTGTTGTTTCCAAATGTTCTGCAAGGTCCCATGGTTAGCAAAGGTACTAAAGTCATGGCCCATTCAAGAATACTTTCTATTTTGAACAGATATGCATCTGGTAAGTCATCATCTAAAGGTGAACTTGGCTCTTTGGTTTGTATCTTGGACAAATGGTCTGCTCTCAAATGAAGTTTTCCTTGTCTAAACACTACTTCAAATTCAAATTCCATCAGTAGGAGAAACCATCTGACTATCCTACCTGTGTGACATGGTTTGTTCAGTAAGTAGAGTAAAGCTTGGTGATCCACAAAGAATTTAAACTTGCTGGCTAAAAGATAATGTCTATATTTTTTCATAGCAAATATCATTCCCAACCCTTCCCTTTCAGTGGTTGTATAATTTTTTTCTGTTGAATTCAATTGCCTACTAGCATAAGCAACTGGAAAGTCTAATTTGCTCCCTTCTATTGGTTGTGCTAACACACATCCCAAAGCATAATTTGAAGCAAAGATAAATTTGCACACCTTTGCGTACGGAGATGTACCTCCACTACAATGGGATCCCATACACAAGGAGGAAGATGATTTGTCTATCCATAGTGCTCGATCAAGCGATCAATCATGGTTGCATGAGGATGCCCAATTATGGATGTGTAAAGAAGCCAAGAAGGAGGATAACAAGCAGTTATGGCACATAGGACATCAAAATTATTGACCCATAGAGGACCCAATGTACATGCCTCAACTTTTCCCGGATGAAGCATTTGAACCGCATGGCTGGATGAAGATCCTAGAAACCTTAGATGTATGCATGAATGAAGAAGTTTTGACTATGAATGAATGTGTGGACGAAGAAGGCTACGACGTAAATTTGTACATGGTAGTCTTGCAGGAGGTTGAAGTGGGAGAAATAGTAGAAAAGGAATGGGAAGAAGAATATGAGAGCATAGAAATGGAACCAGAATTTGATTCGGAGGATCATTATCTAGAAGCCATTCAAGCTGAAGAGAAGTACGGAACAACCAAAGTGTTTGCAATAGAAGAAGCCCCCATAGTACCAAAACAGGAGGAAAGTGTGAATAAGATCAAGCCAACCCCTGATCTTTTTGAGGTTCCGGAGCATTTCAAAAGATATGAAGTAGAAGAGAGAAAAATATCTATTCAGATGCCTAAGAGAGAGGCAAGAGAAGGAGAGGCGTATGACAACAAGGAACAAACGAAAAAAATTATAGTAAGTGTAGAAGATGGAGAAGAAATATGTACATACATAGGAAAGGATGTGTCAACGGAGGAGGAAGAAGAATTGATATGATTGATTCGAGAATATTGAGACGTATTTGTGTGGACCTACAAGGATCTCAAGGGGGTGGAAACCTCCATTTGTTCTCACAGAATACCAATGACACCAGAGGCAAAACCATCAAAACAATGCCCTTACACGTATAACGAGGTCTATGCTGCAAAAATAAAAGAAGAACTAGACAAGCTATTAGCGGCTGGATTCATTTATGAGATAGAACATACCAAATGGGTGTCACCATTAGTAGTTGTACCCAAAAAGAATGGGAAACTAAGAGTATGCATTAATCTGAAGAAAGTCAACGCAGCCACGATCCATGATAGCTACCCATTACCTATCACCGATCACCTTTTGGAAAGAGTTGCAGGAAAAGAAGTCTATAGCTTCTTAGATGGATTCTCTAGATACAACCAAGTAGCTATTGCTACAGAGGATCAACGTAAGACTGCATTCGCGATTGAATGGGGGGTCTATGCTTTCAGAGTGATGCCTTTTGGACTCACCAATGCACCTGATATTTTCCAAAGGTTGATGTGTCATGTTTTCAAAGAATTCCTAAAGAAAAGTATGGAAGTGTATGTAGATAACCTATGTACATATTCAAATCGAAGGCAAGAACACAGTCCTGAATTGCGAAGAATATTTGATAAGTGTCGACAATATCAAGTATGCTTAAATCCTAAGAAGTGTGTTTTCATGGTAAGACAAGGGAAAATTTTAGGACACATTGTGTTAGAGGAACGGAATATCTACGGATGAAGACAAGATCAAAGTGATTCTAGAACTTCCTAGACCAAAGAATGCAAAAGAAGTGCAAGCATTTATGGGTCATTGTGGATACTATCGTCAATTTATCCACATGTATGCCATAATTGCCAAACCCTTGTATGGATTGTTGACTCAATTCACATGGACTAATGAATGCGAGAAGTCATTTAATGAGCTAAAGAAACGACTTAGCACGGCTCCAATTTTGAAAACACCCAATTGGAATAAACCTTTTCATATTCATGTGGACGCTTCAAATTACGCAATAGGATGCATCTTAGCGCAGCCACCAGATGAAGGAAAGTTGGATCATCCAATTGCCTATGCAAGTAGACAACTGAATCAAGCCGAAAGAAACTATACAACTACGGAGCGAGAAGGGTTAGGAATGGTGTATGCTATAAAGAAATTCAGACATTATCTCTTAGCCAACAAGTTCAAATTCTTCATAGACCATCAAGCCTTATTATATTTAGTCAATAAGCCTTGCAACATGGGAAGACTTGTGAGATGGTTTTTGTTATTAATGGAATTCAATTTTGAAGTGATTGTGAAGAAAGGAAATACCCATGTAAGGGCATATCATCTCTCTAGGCTAACACATGGAGAACCACCAAGCGGAGTGCCAAACGATTTGCTAGACAATTATCTGTTCAATTTGGAAGTGTGTCCAAAGTGGGCAAAAAAGCTAATCCCAATACTCACTCATGGACCACAACATTCAATTAATAAGGAGAGTAAAAAGGAAATTCTGCAATCACTTAACTTACACATTATTGCTGGAAGTGTGTATTATAAGGAACCCAATGGTGTATTGTCTAGATGTGTAGAGGAGGATGAGCAAAAGAACCTAATTGAACAAGCTCACGTAAACAAATGGAGAATGCACAAAGGAACTCATGGAACTCTAACAGAGTTGAAATGGTTAGGAGTATATTGGCCAGATATGCCTAAGGATGTCCATGAATATGTCAGTGGTTGCAGAGAATGTCAAGAAACTACTCCAGATGATTATGCATCTTTACCTTTCTCGACAATAGCACCCAACTGGAGTAAGACATTGGTGAAATTCCTAAAGACACAGGAACATGAGGAAGGAATTAGCTTGGCAAGGAAACGAGCCCTAGAAGAAATGAGTAAAGACTACGTTATCATGGGGAAACAATTATTCAAGAGAGGAAAAGACAATCACCTACGGCTATGTGTACATGAAGGAGAGTACCTACCTGTAGCTCAGTGATGAGTAGCACCTCCTTTAATGTCAATCCGGGAAGACGTGAGGATGGTATGAAGACCACGAGCAAGTGGAAGCACAAGTGCGTGAGTGAGAAGCACACTAACATGCACACACATACACACACACGCGCACACACGGAAAGAACAAAGAGAGTAAGACAATGGAATCACTTCTATTGCAACCAAGTTCTCATACAAGCTCAAAACTACAAGAAGCTCTCCCTAAAATGAGCTCTCTAGCTCTATTTATAGTTTTTTACTAGCTTTGGCCCTGTCCAGACCTAGTGTCCGGCCTAGTTAAAAATTAGGTTCCAGGGCTTATTTGAGGGCTCAAAAGAGATCTAAAAATTATGAAAATTGGCAGGCAACTACTTCTAAGGCTCCCCAAGCTCGAGGACTCCTCGGCTTGTACAAAATGGAGCTACAAAAAGGTGAAATGATATTTACAAGGGTTTTTAGTGATGAGAATCACTTTGAAATGATGTAAGGGTTTTGAAAAAAAATGAAGGGTTGCCTTAGTGCTAGATCTGCATGTGTGTCCGTACTTGCTTCTTCCCGTGTGCTGTCAACACTCTCCCCCCCCTAGCGTCTGTCGCCTCTGACAGACCTCTGCTCCAATATTTGATCAATGTACTTCTGCAGGAGGTCGGTTGCCACTTCTTGTTCCTTGATGCGTAGTCCCCGGATCAAGTCTCACTGGAGGGTCTCCCAATTGACTGCACCCGGTATGTCCGGTTGTGGCGTTGTGTAGAGCTCTGAGTGCATGGTTTGTTCACACGCGAATAGATGTAGCAGGTGGGTTGGGCGTGGTGCGAACACTTCTGAGTGTGACTCCCAAAACCTCGTGGTGAACATATCATCAAAGGTTTGCTTGTAGCAGGCAGGGAGATATCTTATTCGTGCATGCCATGCGTAAGCTACTCGAATGCTCGGGGTCGTGCTCATGTCATATAGCAAATCATAATTACCATTGATGAAGCCCGGAATTGAAGGCTGGATGTTACGTACATTTCGAAAGGTCTTTAGGACCACTTGCATCATGTCCAAAATTTTGAGCATCATTTGAGCGGCGACATCCGGCATGGGGTGGAGGCGTGGCATCCAATGCCTGATGGTGGCTATCATGTATGATACTGTCGGTGTGCCGGTTGGGGGTGCAATTGTGGGGTAATTGAGCCATTCTTTACAATTTGCGTTGTTCTGAACCTTGATGGCGAATGCTTTCCATGATCTTCTTCTTTGTACTGGACCAAAGCATGGGTTATATTTCAGATGCATGGGAGCATGATCCCATGTTCGTAACATTTCCGGATAGGTCTCCAGTAACTTTTGCCTCCATATGGGCTGGAATATGGCCCCTTTTTTGGCTGCCTCTGGGATGTCCTCGGGTTCGAATTGTGTTGCGAAAGAGGGGTACTTGTTGGTTATGCGTTTGATCTCAGCATTGTAGTCTGCCAACAATACAAAATAAGGTTTGTATTGTAACTCTGAGCTAGTTATCAGCCGCCTAGGAGCCAAGTTCGAGAAATATTCAGATTTGAGTATGGTCTCCTCTATGGCTTTCATGGCTAGCATCTGAGTTGCAACACGCTCTTCGTGAGTGTGACCCATCTCCTCTACCTGCTTCATCCATGCTGACGGGGGTTCATCATATGTATCCTGGCCTTCCTCCGTAATTCTGCCTCCTGGAAGGGGTTGAGGCTCATAATTATCTTCTCCTCCACTGGAATGACTATTGTTTCTTCTTCTATGGTTTGATCAGGTGGAGAGGGAGGTCGTTCATACTGTAACAACTTAATTTTTAGTTCTGCAACCTGTTGCCGTAGCTCAAGTACTTCATTGGTTACTGATAATTCCGGCTCCAGTGAGGTTGCAGCGTTGGCCATCTCTTTAGGTTCCTGTTGGTGTAGTGTAGGCACTTGGGCTTTCTGTAGATCTTTGACTTGGTCAGCAAGCTGATCATGTGCTTCCAAGAGATTGGCATAAGCTTCCAATATTTGTTGTATGTTTGCTGAGGGGATGGCTTGGAATTTAGCAGGGTCGATGGGTGCCCCTGGAGTATTTTCCATAGCTGCTTCGAGGTTGTCTTGATTTTGTTGCTGTAGTCTTTTGTTTTCTTCTTGAGCAGCCGCTAAATGGCGTCGGAGTAGAGCCATGTTTCGTTGTAGTCTAGCGTTACGGGCTAGCTGATCTCTAAGTTGTTCTTCCGTTGCCCTACTCTTCTCTGTATGTGTGGACTCGAGCTCCACCTGATATTGTTGGAGGTTAGTCACCTCCTGCTGTAATTCCGTATTAGACAACTCCAGGGCAGTGACCCGTGCCTGGAGGTGGGATGACAAAGTACAGATCTCTTTGTTGTTCTCTTCTAATAACCTGTATTCCTGTTTAAGTTGGGCAGCAGCTTCGAGCATGGTGTTGAGTGCATGACTAAATGAGGTGGGTGCAGGGGTAAAGGTGGAAGATGCAAGGGGTCGGGAGATGGGAAAGGGAAAAGTGGATGTTGTGCCTACAGTGTTCGGAAATGGCGACGTGAGTGAAATGACACGTGTGATGTTGGAATAGCAGTGGTGGTGGGTGATCCTGTGGATGGTGAGATGTCCATGGGATCGGACGTGAGAGTGTGTGATTCGTGCACCGTGAATACAGGAATGGTGGGTGGTGTGATAGTGGTGGCAGTGAATGTGGGGAAGTGTGGTTGGGAAAGGGACTTTTTATTATAATTATCCACCTGTTGGAGTATATTTACAAGGTTTGTCCAGAATGAGGGTTGTGTGACTTGGGTTGAGTGTGAGGCAGTTACTAGGGAGGTGGTGGAGAGGGCTTGGGTGTGGGTGAATGGAAAAGGATGGGATAAGGTCTGGCTAGTGGCAAGTGGTTGTCCAAGGGCGGGGAGATAGGAAGGGTGACCTATTATGGTTTGATCGGTGGCCGGATGACCGGTGTGAGGTTCAGAAATTTGGGTGGAAGTGTTGGATGTGGGTAAAGGGAAGGATGTAAAAACGGAGGTGTGTACAATGGTTGCATGATGGGAGGATATCGGTTGTTCAGAAGGGCTAGTGGAGAAGGGTTCTGAGGGTTGAATGGAAGGTGGCGGTGGAGATGGTACCTGTGTAATTACCTCTTGTTCGTCAGTGGGGCTTGGGCTCGTCATGTGAACATCCTCTGAGATTATAGTAGGCAAGGCAGTAGAGACTTCCATTTGAATCATTTTCCCGCATCGTGGCTGTGTATCAATCCTTCGCTGATCATAGATAGGGTTTTCCTGATAGACCATTGTCCTCAATGCTTCCCCGATCCCACATGTCTCTGCCAATAGATTCAATGATCCGACAAAATGTGAGTCCACATTCTCGGTTTGAAGCATCTGGTTCACTAGAGCTCTGTTCGCCTCTTCTGTCATCTTATGTCTTCTCTGTACCTGCTTGATTGTCTTGTACAGCCGTCTGAGTTGTGCTGTGTAGGCAGGGGCCTCCTCTTCACTGTCTTCTGGTTCATTTCTTTGTGCACCTTCCTGAATTTGAGTGTGTGGGTCATGATGAGGTTGTGCCACTTCTTCCCCATGTACTCTGCTTGTCTCGCCCCGTGGTTGTTCTCTTTGGACTGATATTCCCGGATCAACATTGTCAGGGGAGTCTTCACTGTCTGATAGGGGAACTGTCTGCAGGAATCTTTCAAAATCAAAGTTTGGGTCCTCTGTGAAGGTGGCCATGGATGCAAACTCTGCATCGGTAGGTAGTGGAGGGGCGGATGGAGCGGGTTGTACCACCTCCCCAGCTTGAACTCCTTGGAGATGGATCGTGAAAGGTGCGACCTGAGCTTCTGTTCGGGGAGAAGCTTCGGTCGTGGCTTCTTGAGGGGTCATTACCTGGGAAACCTGGGAAAGCGATCCACGCATTCGTTTTGCCGGCTGGCTCCCTGACTTCTGCCCTTTGAACAGCTCTAGTTGTGCATATTTTAGGGCTCTGGCAACTGGCACATCATATGCAAGACATCTATAGATAATTCTTGTAAGTGCACAACAGCCATGCAAAGTGGGCTTCCTCACACCCCGCTTGCCTGCCTCATACACTTGGTCTAAGATCCATACCGGCATCTTAATGGGCAAGCTTCCAGTCTCTGCTAGATATAGCCCATACCATATTTTCTTGTGAGGTTGGGTGAAACGGTCCTGAGCTGGGAATGAAGTGTTGGAGGCACATCCGCAAAGGTATGGCGATGTTGGGGGTGAGGGCGCACATTTCTTTGAGCTTCTTGATTCTATTGCTTTTCATCGACTCAGGTATCAAGGGGTCGCGGTCAGAAGGTACATGCGTGCCATACATCTGAAGTGCTTCCCTGATTAAAGTAACATTCAATTCGAACTTCCTCATTTCCTCCAGATTTGACAAGGAGGGCACCCAGAATGTGCATGAATGATCTTTATCCCCTGTCGGCTTCAGCGTGGCAATTAGATAGTAGCACCTGAGGAAATCGGGTTTAGGCAGAGCTGCACTGAAATAAGTTTGTAATCCTGCTTTTTGCCAGATATCTTGAAGTGGAGCTGCATTTTGCAATGCTTCGAATTCTCGTGAGAAGAACTGGAAGGTCCACCACACTCCTCCACATTCCATCTTGGACTCCCAGATATGATCCGCGTCCCCTAAATCTCCTGGCATCTCATTGAACCAGTGAGAATGCCCCTTTACTCTTTCGGTTAGGCCATTTGGTGGATCTGGGATAGGAATTCTCCGCACATTCATAAACTCTTCAGGCCGAGCTGTTGGTGGGGCCTCCACCGGCATGGCATCCCAATTGATTGGAGCACCAGAGCCTGCCTGAGAGCTTGTGCCTGCCGCGGTTGCCATGAGAGGAGGTTGCTTATCTGCTGGAAGAAGAAAGGCACATTAGTGTTGCATAGGAAACCAGACGTAATGGTGTTCCCTTCACAATACTAACATGACAATCCGGAGGTCAGTGGTTAGTGGTGAAGTGTTTGTGATAGGTGTGAGTGGTGGTTAGAGGTCAGTGTCATCCTAGATGCATACTTTGGTTACACAATGGGCTCAGAATGCTCCTGTGATAGAGTAGACGGGTTTATAGAATTGGGTCAGGGGGTTTAATACACAGTTTAATTCTCCAAACTTTGATAGCGGATTCGTAACTCTTAGAGCTAAAGACAGGTGAAGATTTCTGGATGAGAGTGTGATGTATTTGGGACCTTTTGGGTACCCATTTCCAGACATGCCTAGGGTTGATGGGAGTGGAGACAGTGAGTGGTGTAGGTATCTTTTCGTTTTCTGAGTTGTTGGCCACGAGTGCTTGTGAATGTTGCTTCATCTTAGTGCCTGAAGGTGGAGTAATTTGGGCTTGTAAGCAGGCCTTGGGCACCCATATCTGTCTAGCATTAGGGATGGCCTTCATTGACCGCTTAGGAACCCAAATAGAAATGGTATGCCTAGGGGTTATCCTAGAGGGCTTCTTCACTTTGTTCCTTGATGTTGAGGCTCGTTTCTTGTCTCCTTGAGAGTCTGCCATTAGAGTTGTGGGTTTTCCATCCTTGCGTATCCAGATCTGCTTCGCGCCACGAGATGCTCCATGTTGCACGGGTTGGCGCTCCTGCCTCTTGATCAGCAGCCTCCTTCGTGTCGAGTGATGTTCGGTCTGCTCGTTTAGAATCTTCTTTGGATCAGTTAGGAACTCCTTATTGGCTCCTGTACCTTCAGTAAGATTGACAATCCTCTGCACCATGGAAGATTGTACAAGAACAACATTGTTATCTTCATGTGGATTCCTGGAGGGACCAGGAGTTGGTGCCTGTTCTAATGGTTTGAGTGCTTGATTTTCTAACTCAATCGTGAGATGGCTTTGGCCTACCCAAGCTTGAAGAAGTCCACTTCTTAGGTTGAGGTTGACTGCGTGATCATAGATCCAGTCTTGGCCTAAGACAAGAGGTTCGGTCAGATCCTCATCTTCACACACTAGCACTTTTGCTAGCATGAGGACCTCTTGTATGTAGAGGGGAAGATCCACTTCTCCCATGCAAGGGGTTTCAACACCTCTTAGTCCTATCAGATATGCTTCTAGGGGTTTTACCTCCAATTGCAGCTGCTTGCAATAAGAAAGTCGAACTGCACTTGTGGCTGCTCCTGAATCAATTAAAGCTCTCACGCTTGTTGTGTTGTCTCTTTGTCCTATTTCTAGGGTCACAAAAGGTCTTCGATCCACTATCTTATGGGTACGTTCACCTGAAGCCTCACACATGGCCATGTGATAGCCTGGAGACGCTTGAGTGTCAGTCATAGGCTGATCCCTCCCTTGTCTCCTCAACTTCATTCGTCTGATACGCTCTAAGGCCTCTGCCTGTGCTTCTTCTCGAATTCGTTTTTCCTCCTCTTTACGTTGCTTAGCCTTATTGAGTCGACTTAGCATTTCCTCCGTGAGGGGTTCCTGATACAGCTTGACTCTGCATCCGCTAATATAGTTTGGGAGAACATCACCCTCTAAAGTGGCTAGTTGTACTGCTCCACTCGTGGAGATCCTATTGATGATCATAGGTCCGTAGCCTCTTTTTTCTAGCTTCCTTGCGTGTTGTTTCAATGTGTAGACTAAAACTAGATCTCCTGCTTTCAAACCCTTATCCTTCACATGGGCATCAAAGTATGCCTTCTGTCTCTTCTTAGCTGCATATATCCCTGCAGCTGCTCTCAGTCTTGTTTCTCCTAATCGTTCAAGGTCAAAAAGTCTAGAAGAGAGTTCGTGACCCGTCCATTTGTGCTCTTGTGCTACTTTTAATGTAGGTATTAAGAAGTCCAACGGTAGCACTGCGTTTTGGCCAAATACCATCTGAAAGGGGGTGGCTTGGAGTACCGTTTTGTAGGCGACTCGGTATGCCCAAACTGCATGGTGTAGCTGTTTGTCCCAATCAGAGCGTTTATTGTTCACTAATTTTGTCAATACATTGCATAGGATCTTATTGGTGCTTTCGGCTTGTCCATTAGCTTGAGGGTGATAGGGGGCAGACTTCTTATGCACTACCAAGAATTCTTGGAGCAGATTTTCAATAACTTCATTCAAGAAGTGAGTGCCTCTATCACTAACTAGCTCTATGGGTAGCCCGTATCTTGTGAATACATTCTCAAACAAGAATTTAGCAGTTGTCTGAGCATCGTTCTTCGTTGTGGCTTTTACCTCTACCCACTTGGTTAGATAATCCGTGGCAACGATGATATACTCAGCATGGGAACCCTTAGCTGGGGGATTGATAGGACCTACAAAGTCTATTCCCCACTTAGAGAATGCACGTCCGCCCATCATAGGCTTCAGTGGCATCTCATCTCTGCGTATAGGATACTGGGTTCACTGACAAATCTCGAACCTCTTCACATAGGTATGTGCGTCCATGTGAAGGGTGGGCCACCAAAATCCTGCAAATAGAAATGCTTTGATCACCCTATCAGGACCAAAATGTCCTCCTGCTACACCCTGGTGAGCTATTTCCAGGATCTTTAGGTATTCACCTTCATGGACACATAGTCTCAGGTATGTATAGATTATCATCAATGATGGTGTAATCCAAGGCTTCTTGTTCCAAACTTCTTTGTCTGGCCAGAGTCATATCTTGAGGGAATGTTTTCGTCCTCAAGAAGGATACTAGGGGTTGACTCCAATCCGGCACTATGGACACTTGATAAAGAGTGGCATGTTCCACAGGTGGTTTAGTGCAGCAGATTGGGCATTCCTTGCACAACTTCTGGACATCAGCTTCCATGGTCGGCCAATGCACTCCTAGTCTCCTCAGGGTCTGTAGGGTTCGTTGTTTTGAGTAGTGTTGCTCTAATGCACCTACATGTGCTAATTGCAACCACTTAGCGTACTCGTCCTCTTCTACACAACAAGCCAAGATTCCTTGATCCGTGTGCTTGTACATACTTCCAGCCATGATGTGGTACTTTTGAGCTTTGACTACCTCCTTATCCTGTGTGTTTACTATTGGATGATTAGGTCCATATGTAAGTATCGGCACTAAGGGCTTGGCCCATTGGGGCACCACTTCCAAATTGAACAAGTATGCATCCGGTAAGTCATCTGACACTCCTTGTGGGGCCTCTCCGGATGTGAGCCTAGAGAGATGGTCTGCTCTCAAATGAGTCCTACCTTTCCTCACCACAACCTCAAAGTCATACTCCATTAGTAAGAGAAACCATCTTACTAACCTTCCGGTGTTGCATGGTTTGTTTACCAGGTATAGCAATGCTTGATGATCAGTAAAAAACTTAAACTTATTTGCAAGCAAATAATGTCTAAACTTTTTAACCGCATACACCATGCCTAGTCCTTCTCTCTCAGTGGTGGTATAATTCCGTTCAGCTGCATTTAGTTGTCTACTAGCATAGGCAATGGGGAGATCCATGTTCCCTTCACCCCTAGGTTGTGCAAGTACGCATCCAATAGCATAATTGGAGGCATCCACATGAACATGGAATGGTTTGCTCCAATCTGGTGTGGTCAAGATTGGTGCAGAACACAATCGCTTCTTCAGCTCATTGAAGGAGTTCTCACACTCATTAGTCCACTCAAAATTTGTCAAAAGTCCGTACATGGGTTTTGCAATGACAGCATACATGTGAATGAATCGGCGGTAGTAACCACAATGCCCCATGAAAGCTTGAACTTCTTTGACATTCCTTGGCCTAGGTAGTTCTGCTATGGCTCTCACTTTCTCTTCATCAGTGGATATGCCGTTCTTGGACACTATGTGTCCTAGAATCTTGCCTTGCCTGACCATGAAAACACACTTTTCTGGGTTCAGGCAGACTTGATATTCTCTGCATTTATCAAAGATCTGTCTGAGTTCGGGTATATGGGTCTGCCTGATGTTGGAATGAGCACAAAGATCATCAACATAGACTTCTAAGTTCTTCCTCAGGAACTCCTTAAATACATGGCACATCAGCCTTTGGAAGGTTGCGGGAGCATTGGTCAGCCCGAATGGCATTACCCTAAAAGCGAATATACCCCACTCTGTGGCAAAAGCCGTTTTATGCTGATCTTCTGGTGCAATGGCTACTTGATTGTAGCCCGAAAACCCATCTAGGAAGCTGTACACTTCCTTGCCTGCTACCCTTTCTAATAGATGCTCAGTGATAGGAAGAGGATAGCTATCTCTAATAGTGGCTGCATTAACCTTCTTCAAGTTAATGCAAACTCGTAATTTGCCGTTCTTCTTGGGCACCACTACAATGGGGGATACCCATTCAGTGTGCTCAATTTCATAGATAAATCCGGCTTCCACCAAGCGGTCTATCTCTTCTTTGATCTTAGCAGCATAGTTATCATTATATGTATATGGCTTTTGCTTAGAGGGTTTAGCATCTGAGGTCATGGGAATTGTGTGTGAGCATATGTCTGGGTCAACACCCTTCAAATCCTTGTAGTTCCAAGCGAATACATCTCGATATTCTCTTAGCAAAGCTATCAGCTCTTGTTCTTCCTCTTCTGTTAGGTCATGACCTATGTATGTGCATCTTTCTTCTCCTTCCTCGATGGCGACAACTATTTTCTTGGTAGTCTCCTTGCTATCATAGGCTTCTCCTGCTTGTGCCTCACGTTTAGGCATTCTTATCATGACCCTCCTATCGTCTATCTCATATTTCTTAAAGTTTTCAGGGACCTCAAACAAGGATTCTTCTGCCTCCAGCGTGACTTCCTTCTTCTTTCTTTTCTTTCCTCCGCTTCTAGAAGCTACTTGTGTGGCTAACCTCACCTCATTTGTAAGCTCTCCGTGCCTCTGGGGTTGAAATTCTACTTCATAGAAGTATTCTTCATCTGATGCAAAGGGTGGGTCCATAATGATTGACTCTAGATCAGAGTCACTTGCATCCTCATATGCATCAGGGATAGGTTCGCATTCTTCTAGAACTGCCTCTCCCATGATTGGCTCTATGGAGAAAACTGAAATGTCATAGCCATCCTCATCACAGTGGGGTGTCCATTGTTCCTCATTGATGGCTACATCCATGGTTGCTAGAATTTCTGCCCAGCCGTGGGGTTCGAATTCTTCGTCAGGAAATACTACAGGTGCATAGGCTGGGTCTTGAATGGGTCTATGTGTTTTGTTTGCACCTATATCTCTGGCCTTTTCTCTTTTCTCCTCTTCTACTGCTACTTTGCACATCCATAAGTGGGTGTCTTCATGCATCCATGAGGATCCTGATCCTATGGAATGCACAGATTCCGTATCATCTTTGGCTCTATGGATGGGATTCCATTGAATAGGTGGTACGTCTCTATGAGAGTAATCCTTAAGATTGACTTTGGTTGTGACACCTAGATGTTGCAAATACAAGGAATTGGTTCCCCAATCCTGTACCACTTGCAACTGCCGCAGAAAAGGTCTTCCCAAAATCATTTCATAGGCATGGTTTTTGCTGAAGTCACATATAGCAAATGTATGTTCAAACTCGACACCACAGGTGGTGAGAGTTATTCCTTCTAGCAATCCTAAGGGTCTCTCAATATGACCATCGGCCATCTGCAATTTCATTCTCGTTGGCCTGAGTGCTGGCTTGCCCCAACGCTTCCATAGGGAAGTGGTGGCAATTGCAACTCCTGCACCTGAGTCCAAAATTGCCTTGGTGGTGTGCCCCTGGTAGGAAATGGGAAGATAGGTGTTCCCTTCTTCACCTTCGCACATGTCTCCTATCTTATCCAAGGGTATCTCTGGCACTGTCCTATGTGATCCTTCCTAGGAATGAGGTTTTGCTACTTCGGGCACTTGATTTGCTACATGCTTCCACACTTCTGGTCTAACCTTGAGCAGCTCTTCCAAAGTGAGATTGCACTGCACTTTGGTGTTCTTCACTACCTCTGTGTTCCTAGGTATGACTGAATCTTCGTTTCTTACCATGACTGTGGGGGTTCTCATACAAGTAGACTTGGCTTCCCATGGGCCCGTGAAGTGGGGTAATTCCTGTAGAGAGTTAGACTCGAAGTCTAATCTTTCTTGAGATTGGGTGCTCTCTTGCTCCCCATAAATGGATGGGATGTCTTGTGGGAATTGGTCATGTGCATCATCCACAAGTTCAATGGGAGGAGGGACTTCACTTTCCTTAGCCCATTTGTCTTCTTGAATCTCGCATAGGAATTTTGGTGTGAACCGATTCATAGAAGATGGTGTGTCTGGCTCCGTAGAGTTAGGCACATAGGCTTCAGGCACATAGGCTTTCTGGGTAGGAAGACCTGCTCTTCCACTAGCCTCGTCATGGTGTTGAGGGGCGTGTTCCTTTTGTGAGTGTGCCATTAGATTCTCTATTCTTTCTAAGGAGGGGGGGTTGTCTGGTTCAGTGGAATTGGGCACATAAGCTTTCGGTGGGGGATGGGTCATGTTTTTGCTTGCTTTATCTCTTTCTTGATTTTTTTCTTCCTTGGCAGATCTTGCAATTATGCCCTCTAACTTCTCTAGAAGTCCATCCAAGTGTAATTGTGTCTTGGCTGAGCCCGAGTAATTGAAAAGGCGACTGGCTTCAAACATAGTCTGAGCCAATGCGACCATTTTCGCGCAAAGCTTGGTTCTTTCTATCTCTAGGTCAGCTCTAGGGTAGCACTTGTCATGATCCGTTACATTTGGCCCTTCTTGGATTCTGGCCTGATATGCTTTAAGCATCATGTCTATGTCTTCAGGAGTGGGATCAGCTAATACTGATCCTACTCGGGGTGATGGGTGGGATACGTGGGGTGTATTAGAGGGTGGAGGGATGGAGGGTGATGGGGATGGTAGCAGTGGGAATGTGTGAGAGTGCGGTTGAGATGTGATCTCTATGATCTTTGCTTTGGTTTCTCTCAAGCTTTCTTCAAGTTCGCTCATCTTTTTTGCCCATTGCCTTTTCATTCTTTCACGACTATCCTTCCAGGCTCTCGTTCTCTTTTTGGTTATGCTCTCTGTTTCACTCACCTTGGGGCTCTTTTCCTGACCAACACCTTGGTTTTGTTGTAGTGCCTGGGCTCTTGTGATCACCTGCACCGGTGCAGTGGAAGTCACACTCCCTATGGAGTCTACAACTAACCCAACAACATTGATAGGAGTGATTTTAGGCATGTTATTAGGGTTCTTTGGGCAATCTCGTAGGAGATGCTCTTTCCCGCAGTCTTGACAGAACCCCTGAATGGTTACTGGTTGAGGTTGTGTAGGGGCAGGCAGTGGACAGTCACGTATAAGGTGATCTCCCTGACATCTGAAGCATGGTCCTCTAGGAAATGGGGGTCGTACCTGCCTAGGTTGAGGTCTAGAGTTGGGGTTTGTGTACATGACATTAGCATACTCAGGTTCCCCACTATTTTCACTTGGGTCCTCATAATAGTATGACTCGTTATGCTCGGGTGACTGCATGTAATAAGCCTGTGGGCTATCAATATGTGTGGAGTCAAAACTATGGTCACTTGGATCACTGTCTGATAGCAATGGGGTGATTGGGACTTGGCTCTGTTCGGATTTTCTTCAGCAGATGCATATTTCACTGGGATCACATTGGTTGGAGCAGGGGGTTGCTGTACTAGGACTGGTTGAGGTCTCTGCTGCCCTGGATAAGGTGGCTGATAAGTTTCCTGTGGTCGATTGTATTGTTGTGGTGGGTACTGATTCTGGTATCTACCCTGTTGTGGATGTGGCTGAGGGTAATTTTGCCTAACAGTTTGTTTGTTATATGGGCAGTCTTGTGCAGTGTGGTTGGTGTACCTGCGCTCTATGGTGCAGTACTGGCTACTAGTATTCGCCTGGGGTTGGGCCATAATGGGACATACATTTGCCATATGGTCACCGCCACAAGTGTAACACTGCTTAACTGGGGCAAATCTCGGAATTTGTTTGCTAGAGACACCTAGTTTTTGAGCTACCTTCTCTGCAAGTTCCTCAATGGATGTGGATTGACCAGATGTGAGGCTACTAGAGCTATCAGAATCCTTATAGATTTTTGATAGTTCTAATTCCTCACCTAGATTGTCCTCAATGTCTATGCACATGCGCACGCACTCTTCTATCGTTCTGGGGTCCTTCAGATACACATATGACCTGAGCTTGGTGCTCAACAATCCATCTAAGAACAAGGCCACTTGTTTGGCTGGTGTGGGTAACTCCGGCATCGGGCATCTCTCCAGGTACTGCCTAAATCTTCTTCCAGCAAGTCTGACCGTCTCTTGAGGTGTTTGTTTGAAGCTATGAATTAGTGAGGAGGTGTTATGCCTGATTCCACTCTTAGAAAACTCAATGATAAATGCCTCTAAGAGCTGGTCTATGTTTCTGAAATGCCTCTCGTTTAGTGGTTGGAACCACGTAAGGGCAGTGTTCCTAAGGGTTAGACCAAAAGCATTATATTGTGTGAATAGGTCCTCTACCTGCTCAGCTTTCAAGACTTGCCGAAATTCTGCCACATGGTCATAAGGGTCTCCAGTGCCATCGAAGTAATTCTTCATGGACTTCACCAGTTGAGTTGGTCGCAGGGTCCTAGTGTGTTCTCTCGGCCTTGGAAAAGGAAAATCGTCAGCATTCCTTTGATTCCATGGGGTTCTATGTCTCTCAGGTTCCACTCTATTCCTTTCCGTTCCCGTTCTTTCTCTTCCCAGGGAGTTGGCAAAACTTACCTCAGGTTTGTCTCTACTTCTATCTCTTTGAGCTCCATGAGCTTGGGAGGTCCCAGCTCCTTGGTGACCAAAGAACGCATTAGACCTTGGTTGGGGAAAAACAAATTCACCCTTCCATGTGTAGGCATGTCTGCCATGCTCCGTGACCATGAAGATTCTCTCTGATGCATTGTCTAGGTAGGTTACTTGGCCTGGGTTATCAGGGTCTTTAAACTCATAGTTTGTGAGGTCACTCACTTCCTGAGGTTGAGCAGATTTATATCTCCAAAAAGCTTCATCGGTTTCTCGGTTTAAAAGCAGATCTATGCTTTTATTATCCTGTGGAATCCACTCTGGAGTCATGATTCTGGTCAAGACAGATTTACCACGGGGGGTTCTTGGCTCTCTCTCTAAGTTCCCTTTCTCTATATCACCCATGTCGGTCTCAGCAATCACATTTCCAAACTCATCAGTTCTATCAGGAAGAGTGGTGACTACATATATAGTCCCCTCTTTATCTAGGTATGCTCCATTCTCAAACTTGACTACCGGGTGGTCTAATCCATGGGGTTGGTCGGGGTTCTTAATCTGGACCACCGATCTTCTCAGGCCATCTTCATAGATGCGAGCACCTAGACGATTAGTCCTGATGTATTCCAGTTGAGTCTTGTATGGTCCTTCTGGTTTTTCTAGATAAGCCAACCCTGAACTACCTACTGGTCTCTCCATGTGATAGGACATCTCAGAATCACTTGTTTCTGATCTGGGAGTGTATGGGTAATCACTCAACTGTTGGGCCCAAGACCTGGTAGTGTGATTGACACTAGCTTCAGAAGATCTGAGGCTTTGTCTGTCTCGGCCTAAGTGTCTGCCTGATCTAAGGTTCATATGCCTGATTTATCTACCCCCTTGGTCCCAAGCACACTCTCGTTGCAGGTTAATTTGCACCAATCACTTTGTTCTTTTGAGTTGAATACTATGTTTATGGTCTTGTCTGAAATCGCGTCGTCAGGAGTACTTAAGTGAATTTCCGCACTTGATGAGTGACCGACTCCAGTTTACCTTTTGTCCCTTAGAGTTTTCGCACTTAAGACCTACTTACTTCTTGCACTTGGTTGATTAATACTCTTGGACTTGATTCGTGCCTAACGTTGCCCTAATTAATTACCACACCTAAGTCGTACTTAGCCTATGCTAGGAATTGACAAAGGAGGGCTGAGAGATCTTCCAACCTCAATTAGCTGGTTGACCAGACTGCTACACAAGCCCAGGAAGCCTTCTCCCAAGCTTGGTACTCACCCTTGCTAGCTTGCTTTGGATTGCCTTGAGTGCACACAATGTTCCTGCAAAAGCTCACCAGTCAGTATAGCTCTCTTACCACAAGTAATTGACAGACACACATCAATATTTGTAGTCCCCCTGGAGTAGCTCACTGTACCCCCTCAATCTTAGGACCACCTAGTTTCACCTAAAGGTCAACTTAAATTTCCGACGAGACCAAAATCTCAACAATCGGAGTTCGTATGGTCAAGTTATGACCATTCAGGCACTAAAGGGTCAAAACAGGCTCTCAGGGTTCAGGAGATCCCTCTCTGATTTCTAGGTCTTTTGCTCACTTCCGAGGTTCTAAAGTTATACCAAGGTGCCTAAAATTAAGCTCAACTACCCTTCAATTCACTCAAAAATAACCCTAATTTTTCATGTGTTAAAGGCCGTGTATCGCGATAGGTCGGGTCGAGGTGTCGCGATAGGTCGAAGTGTCGCGATAGGTCGTGAGGTGTCGCGATAGGTCGGGTCGAGGTGTCGCGATAGGTCGAAGTGTCGCGATAGGTCGTGAGGTGTCGCGATAGGTCGTGAGGTGTCGCGATAGGCCGTGAGGTGTCGCGATAGGTCGTGAGGTGTCGCGATAGGTCGTGAGGTGTCACGATAGCTCGTGAGGTGTCGCGATAGGTCGCGAGGTGTCGCGATAGCTCGTGAGGTGTCGCGATAGGTCGGGAGGTGTCGCGATAGCTCGTGAGGTGTCGCGATAGGTCGTGAGGTGTCGCGATAGCTCGTGAGGTGTCGCGATAGCTCGTGAGGTGTCGCGATAGGTCGTGAGGTGTCGCGATAGGTCGAGAGGTGTCGCGATAGCTCGTGAGGTGTCGCGATAGGTCGCGAGGTGTCGCGATAGGTCGTGAGGTGTCGCGATAGCTCGTGAGGTGTCGCGATAGGTCGTGAGGTGTCGCGATAGGTCGTGAGGTGTCGCGATACCTCGAGGTGTCGCGATAGCTCGGGATATGGTGAATTTTCCTGTTCTGTCTAATGATCCTGAGAGCTCTAGGCCTGCGCAGTGTCGTGGTGCACTCAGAATCGTGATTGGGTGAAGTTTTCGGAGTGTCGCGATAGCTCGAGCTCAACGCCTCGGGGACTGTGCAGACAGATTCCGTACCTACTGAGCTTGCTGGAGATGATGATGGAGCTGCCACCTGCAAGAAACATGCAAAAAACACACAAAACAAGAACACACACGCTCTCTCTCTCTCAAACTCGCACACAACAATGAGGGGAATGACAAGGAAGAGGGAATATGTAGTGGAGAAGGAGGTGAAGATGGAGGTGAAGATGGAGATGGAGATGGAGAAAAATCAGAAATTTACCGACTACTCACCATTCCAACGCGTCCTCTCTACGTCTTACCATCACACGCTCGTCCTCAAAGCTCGGATCCCCGGCAACGGCGCCAAAATTTGGTGTAGCTCAGTGATGAGTAGCACCTCCTTTAATGTCAATCCGGGAAGACGTGAGGATGGTATGAAGACCACGAGCAAGTGGAAGCACAAGTGCGTGAGTGAGAAGCACACTAACATGCACACACATACACACACACGTGCACACACGGAAAGAACAAAGAGAGTAAGACAATGGAATCACTTCTATTGCAACCAAGTTCTCATACAAGCTCAAAACTACAAGAAGCTCTCCCTAAAATGAGCTCTCTAGCTCTATTTATAGTTTTTGACTAGCTTTGGCCCTGTCCAGACCTAGTGTCCGGCCTAGTTAAAAATTAGGTTCCAGGGCTTATTTGAGGGCTCAAAAGAGATCTAAAAATTATGAAAATTGGCAGGCAACTACTTCTAAGGCTCCCCAAGCTCGAGGACTCCTCGGCTTGTACAAAATGGAGCTACAAAAAGGTGAAATGATATTTACAAGGGTTTTTAGTGATGAGAATCACTTTAAAATGATGTAAGGGTTTTGAAAAAAAATGAAGGGTTGCCTCAGTGCTAGATCTGCATGTGTGTCCGTACTTGCTTCTTCCCGTGTGCTGTCAACACTACCCATATTAGAGATGGCACATGCAAGTGCAGCAGGAGGACATTTCTCAGCTGAAAGAACTATAAAAATGATCCTCTTTGCGGGCTTGTGTTGGTCAACTCTACATATGGATGCCGACACCTATCTACGAAGTTGCGAGACTTGCCGAAGAGCCAAATATCCGATTCAACGGGATGATATGCCATTAAGAACCATGGTTTGCACAAGAGCTTTCTCTAAATGGGGTACTGATTTCATAGGACCTATTAATCCACCAGCCAAAGGATCACATGCCGAATATATCATAGTAGCAACGGATTACCTGATTAAATGGGTAGATGGAAAGGCTACTAGAAACAATGATGCTCAGACCACCACTAAGTTTCTTTTTGAGCACATCTTCACTCGCTTTGGACTACCTATAGAAATAGTGAGTGATAGGGGAACACATTTCATTAATGAAGTAATCGAGTCCTTAATGAATGAGTTCTTGGTGATCTATAAAAAATCAGCCCCATATCACCCTCAAGCCAATGGTCAAGCGAAAAGTTCCAGTAAGGTGTTATGCACCGTATTGACAAAGATAGTCAATAGTGGAAGGTCAGATTAGGACAAACAATTGCATCATGCAATTTGGGCCTTTCGAGTCGCTTACAAAACTACCATTGGAACTACCCCATTTAATCTAGTGTATAGACAGATTGCAATCTTGCCAATCGATTTCTTGGTGCCAACCTTGAGAGTAGCCCAATAGTATGAATGGACGGGACACGAATTATCCAAGCAACTAGACCAAATTGAGAAGCTACATGAGACTAGGATACAAGCTATTGCAGGAATTTATGCGGCCAAGAGAAGACAAAAGGAATATTATGATGCGCACATCAAAGACAAAGGACTAAAAGAAGGAGATTTAGTCCTAGTCTACACCTTGAAGCAACATGCCAAGAAGCTACAAAAGTGCGGATATGGACCTCTAATAATCAATCGGATCTCAACGAGTGGAGAGGTTAATCTAGCTACTCTGGATGGAGATATTCTTCCTAATTACATAAGTGGATGTCGAGTAAAACGTTACCTGGAGCCATTGACGGACCACATGTTAGCACGACTAGTAGGTGCACAAAATAGGAAGAGAGAGGAAGAGCAGATCAGAGAGGAAGTGAGGCAAGAAGCCCTAGAGTGTATCAAGAAACACAAAGAGTGGATAAGACAAAGGGATGAACGGTACCTACAAGGAGAAGAGCCTACTCCCATGGCTAACTATCAAGTCCATAGATCCAACACGAACAATATCAGCATATCCCAGCCATACTTAAACCTAGGAATTGGAACGACATAGTACTAGCTAATATATGCCTTGATATATTCAAGAGCAGCACTTAGTTGCATACGAAGTATAGTCATCACGCATCTTCAAACGACTATAACAACTACTAAAGCACACATGATAGGCATTGGAGGTCAAACTATAGAATGCATTGGCGAAGCTACAATATCCCTCCACCTAGGAAATTCCACTATGGAACAACGAGTTCTGGTGTGCAAAGATGAGGATCTAATAGAGAACTTGATACTAGGACAAGACTGGATCATTGAAAATGAGGTAAGCATTCACCTAGCTCAAGGGTACATCTCAACCAAAATAGGGCACAAGGAAATCTTTAGTCTATTAGAAGAGAAACCCTCTCATAGACAAGACCTTCCCAAGAGTGAGAAACAAATCATAGACAAGGACATAGCAAAGGACTCCATCCAAAGTAAACCAGAAGAAGGGCCCCTGAAGGAAATGACTAAAAATCCCAACGCACCATGTTTGTTGTTACCCTTTGGAGTTGTCCTCTCCAATCGTTGTAGCACAAAGGATCAAGTACACATCTTTAAATTATCAATCCGGGAAGTATGCAAAGACCACATCCCCTTCTAGTTAATGAAATCCAAGAATAAGGATTAAGATGATTGTTTTTCTGAGAAATTATGAAGAAGGAGAGAAATATCTAGGGTTTTGATTATCTTGAGTTCTACAATAGCATTTTCAATGATCTTTGTGCCTAAAGTGTGTCATTTCCATAATAGAATGCAATTATGAAGTCAAATTTCAAAAATAGTACCTGTATCACACAGACGAGACAATCGCGATTCTGTGAAAACTAAGAATTTCCACTTCTAGCTTTGTTCTTCTACACTTTCTTACTCAATACACTGAGAATCACCTCTCTTCATACCTCTTACTCAGAAATACACAACTGAAGCTTACAAATTCCATGGATCACACAATGAATAGAATCAACAAATCAAAAGAAAGTACATGAAAGGAGAAAACACAATTTTCTGTAGGAGAGCTCTTCACATTACTTGGACAGCAAAAATAATACAACCCCCTCAAAATAGAGGAAATTATCTTTTATACTTTTTCAAGTGTCCTCTTTCACACTTGAATTTTGGTCCTTTTTGTTGGAGAACTCTTAATCTCCAAAGGTTTGATCTATACTTATCTAAGAAGACTTCTATATCAATTATGGATCAAACTTTACACAAAACTTTCTCTAACACTTCTCTGAGTTAAGAAATTCCTTCTTCAAAAAGTCTGCTTCAGAAATGGACTTCATTACCTACACATATCTTCAGATTTCTTCAAACCAATGATGCACATATCTCCACACTACCTTTGTGCAATCTATCAACCATTAGTCCTTCAAAAGAATCATTAAAACTTTAATTTGATCCTTAAGATCAAAAGTATGTTAGAAACTGTCTTCTTGAACAAGCGACTTTGACATAGGTAACTTCTAAGGTTGATTTCTCACAACACAGATCCCGTTTTGCTAAATGCTTTTAGGCATAGCTTCCTTACCTTCTAACTTAGATTTTGAATGCTCACTCATCAAAAACTTTACACTGTGCACTCAGATCTAAGCAAAACATTGACACGAAAAAGTGCGCGACTCTGAGAAGTTTATCTGCAGACTTTACATACACATGTTCATATTGATCATACTCACAACATGAAAGGAATTAGATCATCAAAATTTGAACATAGCTTCATTAGCTTCTAGATTAGATGTGTACAAAAGGATTTCTGATCCACATGTTCAGACTGAGAGAAATCTATGAAATACTCATCGCTATTTTCTGAAGATGACTCTCTTCACATCTATCTCTATGACACTTGTCTTCTATTGAGACTCTCATGTATTTCTTTACATCATTGACTTATATACACATGGTTCTAGACTTATCCCATGTCTATTACATTACTCCTTATCATCCTAAGGATTATCTATACTCAATTTACAAGAGTTTCCAACTATAATGTACATATGTATACAAGCTTCACTTCTGAGATCTCTTCACTTTCTCAAGTGATTTCTTCCACTTCAATCTGATCATAGACTTGCTTCAAGCTCTTTGTAATCATCAATTTGTGATTGTTTTGTTCCAACAGCTCCCCCTCAATCACTAATTGTGATTATTCCATTCTTCTTTACTCTAGCCATCTCTTTGAATCTTTGTAGCTTAGGTTCATCCAAGCTTTTTGTTAACAAATCTGCAATTTGTTCTTTTGTTGGAGTATACAACACTTCAATCTCTTTATCAAGTACCTTTTCCCTCAAGAAATGATACTGAATCTCTATATGCTTAGTCTTGGCATGAAAAACAGGGTTAGCTGCCAAATATAATGAACTCATATTGTCTCCAAAAATAATTGGAGCACTCTGATCAATTCCAAAACTCTTCAACAAGATCTTTAACCATATCACTTCCTTTGCAGCCTCTACCATTCCTTTATACTCAGCTTTTGTGGATGACAAAGCGACTGTATTTTTCTTCTTTGAGCACCAAGAAAGTAATTTATCTCCAATATAACAGAGATACCCATGAGTAGACCTTCTATCATCTGAATCACCTGCCCAATCTGCATCACTAAACACTTTGATTCTTGTATCAGAAGTAAATCCATAATACAGACCTTCACTTAGGGTTCCTTTGATATATCTGAGTACCCTTTGAGCTGCAATCCAATGAGTCTTCTTTGGAAAATGCATAAATTGTGACAATATACCTACTGCATATGATAGATCTGGCCTTGTCAAGGTGGCATAGATTAAACTACCTACCAAACTCTGATATTTCTTCATGTCATTAAACTATTCACCTCCATACCTGCTCAATTTATGATTTACCTCCAATGGTGTGGTTGAAGGCGTGCAATCTTCCATGTTGAACTTGACCAGAAGATTCTTCAAGTATCTCTCTTGTGTAACATATACTCCATGCTGAGTATATACAATCTGCATTCCTAAGAAATAAGATAAGTTTCCCAAATCACTTATCTTAAACTCCTTCTCTATTTGTTTCTTAAGCTCATTGATTCCTTGAGCATCTGTACCTGTGACAATAATATCATCAACATAAATACACATGTATATGTATCCATTTTCACTTGCCTTCACTAGCAAGCTACTATCTACCTTTGATGCTTGAAATCCACATTCATTCAAGAACTTAACAAGCCTGTAATTCCATGCTCTTAGAGCCTGCTTCAACCCATACAAAGCTCTCTTGAGCTTACACACATAATCTGATCCAATTGAATCCATGAAGCCTTCTAGTTGCTCCATGTACACTTCATCTGCAACGTATCCATTCAAGAATGCATTCTTCACATCTAATTGTGATAACTTCCATCCTTTACAAGCAGCAATAGCAATCAATGATCTAATTGTAGACATCTTAGCAACAGGACTAAAGGTTTCATCATAATCTACCCCATAAGTTTGGGCATAACCTTTGACCACAAGTCTAGCCTTGTATCTAGACACTTTACCATCTGCAAACCTTTTTGTTTTATACACCCACTTACATCCAATGACCTTCTGATTCTTTGGTCTTTACACCAACTCCCATGTTTCATTTTCAAGTAGAGCATCATACTCTTCTTGCATTGCCTTCTCCCAATTCTGTTTACCTTTAGCTTCTTCATATGTGATTGGATCCTCTTCTGCCTTCACAATGTAAGCATAATCTTTTGTTGTTAGGAAAGATGTATCATAGCTATACCTAATAGGCTCTTTTCTTTCTCTCAAGGATCGTCTGACCTCTGCACTTCTTGAAGTCTCAGCCACATTTGATTATAGATCAAATCTTGACCCATCTTCAACATTATCCTGCAATTTACTTTTATAATCAACATCATCAATATCTTCTTCATACACACTTACTTTTGTCTTCCCTTTCCTTTGTATTTCTTTAACATCTGCATAATCATTTGTTGACCCTGTATACCATGTACTTTGGTCATCAAATGTAACATCTTTGGTAACAAGAAATTGCTTTGTGGATGGACTCCACATTTGTAACCCATCTGTCTATCATCATACCCAATAAACACATACTTCTCTGCTTTGGGTTCTAGCTTATGTCTCAATTGTGAAGGAACATAAGCATATGCTAAACATCCAAATACCTTACAATGATCAAGAGTAGGTTTCTTAACCCACCATGCTTCATAAGGAGTTCTTCCATCCAAAGCTTTACAAGGTAGCCTATTCACAAGGTATGTTGCAGTGTTGATAGCTTCGACTCATAAGTAATTTGGGCAATTCTTTTCTTTCATCATTGCTCTTGCAAACTCTACAAGAGTTCTATTTCTTCTTTCTGCAATTCCATTTTGTTGAGGAGAGTACCTACAAGTTACTTCTCTTTTTATACCTGCATTCCACAAATAATCATCAAACTCTTTAGAGAAATACTCTCCCCCTCCATCTGATCTCAACCTCTTGAGCTTTTGTCATGTAATCCTTTTTGCATAAGCATGATAATGCTTGAATGTTTTGAACACTTCTGATTTGTCCTTGATTACATATAAAGTAATCCATCTAGTTGCATCATCAACAAACAACACATAATATCAAGATCCATTTATGATATAGTCCCTTGAAGGACCCCACACATCTGTGTGAATCAATTCAAGCATATTTGAATACTTATATGAACTTTTGTGTGCTTTACCTAATTGACAAGCTTCACACTTGTACACCATGTGTTGCCCTTCAACTTTTGGCAAACCAAGCACCACATCATTCCTTGACATTTCCTTTATGGCTCTCTCATTGAAATGACCTAGCCTTTTATGCCATAGGTCTAACTCAGACATCTTTTGGCTTCCATAAGTAAATAAAGCATGTCCCGCATTACCTTGGACTTTGAGAGTAAACAGCCTTCCTTCCTTTTTACCTGCAATGATATTTCTATATCCCTGATTTGGATCTTGCACATAGACACCATCATTTGTGAATCTGACTTCATATCCCTTCTCCACAATTTGCCCTACACTTATCAAGTTTTTAGGAATAGTAGGAACATAAAGTACCTTGCTCAAGAGTGTACTTCCATTCTTTGTCTTCACTGATCCAATGCTTTCCACCTTATGCTTGGTGTTATCTCCTATTTGAAATGTATGTCCATTCACCTTTGCTTCCATATCAGTCATCAATGATATATTGCCAATCAGATGATTGCTACATCCTGAGTCAATATAAAACACCCTTTGATCTTCTCCTAATTCTTCATGAGTTGCATTCAAGATAAGAGTCATGGCATCCTTCTGATCTGATGCATAGTTATAATAATTATTGTTGTAGGACTGAGGTTGAAAACTTCTTCCACCTCCTCTAGCATATGATGTCCTACCACCTCTTCCTCTGAAGTTGCCTCTTTGGTTTCTACCTCCTCTACCTCTTTGATTGAAGCTCTGGTTATTGCTTCCACCATTTTGATTGTTATACCAACAATCATTTGCCAAATGATTGGTTCTGCCTCAAATCCAACAAGCCTTAGTATTGTTTTTGTTCTTACCTCCTCTTCCTTTACCTCTGTAGTTCATCTTTCCTTTTGTAAAGTTAACTTGATTTGAAGTTCCTTCATCATCAGTTGACTGTGTTAGTCAGCCGCCGGAGTAGGACAGATGTAACGGATGCCAGATGTAACGGAATTTCTTGAATTACGCCCGAAAAGTTGGTACACACATTTTGTAAAATCTATATAAAGCAATGTAAAGAGAATGGTCGAGATACAGAAGGAAGGTATAATACACTCACGATGAACGGACAACAACAACAACAACAGTTATGTCCACCCAGGCCGACTCCAACAGGAGTGACGTACACAAAGTTTGGTGGATTCCTAGGAGATGATCCGGATGCTCACGTACGCACTTTCGAGATAAGCTACGCAGTTCTCAACCATCCACCAGATCAGGCCTATAAGGCTATTGTCTTTCAAGCCACACTGGTCAATGAAGCAGCTAGATGGCTTACAGAATATGATATTAATCACTTTGACACCTACGAAGTAGTACGAGATGCTTTTCTGCAGCGATTTAGGCTAAAAAAGAATCCAGCCGAAATTTTTGACTATCTACAGAACAACAGACAGAAGGCAAATCAAACCGTACAAGAGTATGCTACTCTCTTCAGAACACACTTAAGGCAGCTACCACCGGCCCATGCTAACTTACCAGATGACGTTATCACTCAATGGTTCATTAATGGTTTGACTCCACAACTTAAGCAGATCATGATCATAAGATGTGTCGGAGCCATCACTCTCGATGCAGTCATTGCAATGACTTTGCAACTGGAAAACAAAGTCGACGGATTTACAGAAGATCTAGAGTGGTTAAAAACAAACAAAAATGTTGTCGAAGATATGACCAGACAAGTATACTGCATCACATGCAAAAATTCAGGACATACTAGTGCCAATCGTGCACTTAATCAGACATTCTGCGCTATCTGCAACACTGCCGAACATACCACCGAAAACTGCGCATACAACGCTAGAGTACAGGGAACAGCGACTGTCAATGCAATTATCCAGGAACAAGGACAGCCAACCAATCATTATGTGCCTCCACAAATGAGAAACAACCAGCAGCAAGGATATCAAAATTACGGAGGACAGAGGAATAACAACTATAATGCAAACCGCTGGCAGAATGGACCACCACCGGAAAATCCCAATTTACCACCACCACGCTGCCATTTTTGTGGTGAATTTGGACATATTAGGAGATTTTGTAAGGATGCAGCTGAGTACGATCAAAGGAAGAAGGAACGTCAAAATCCAATGGCCAACATGGTACAAATCACACCGGTGGAAACACAGGCTGCTGCGGTCCAGACCCGATCCGGTAAACAACTGCAACCGGCAGCAAAAATATTTGAACCAGGGATACGTGAACAACACAGAATGTACAACAAGGCTAGTCAATGGACTACAGCAGAACCACCAGTCTTCCCAGAACCTATTCCGGTAACCCAGCCATCGTTAACAAAGGAAGGAACACAACAACAGGAGTCAGCAGCGGGGACATCATCAGCAGTAGATACATTACCAACCGTAGACACCTTCGCATCAGCAGAGGCATCAACTTCAACATCAGTGGAGCCTGTCAATCAATCTCAACAGGCCTGGGAAATCCTATCTAAGGCATCTATCACTCTGCCTCTGGGCCAACTACTGGCATTAGTACCTGGAATTCGACAACAGTTCCAACAACAGTTCAGTCCGGTGCCTTCTTGTATTCTAGCGACAGCAGCAGTTCAACCGGAACCTGATTCTACGGTTGATCATTCAGTTCCCTTGATTACAGTATGGTATAAGAATCATAAGATTACGTAGGTATTGATTGATGGAGGCTCTGGTGTTAACATTGCGACTGCGGCATTATGCAAAAGGTTAGGATGGACCTAAATCGAACCAGTTCAATTTTTTGTTAGAATGGCAGATCAATCAAGAGTCCATCCCTTAGGGCTTGTGCGGAATGTACCCATCACTTTACAAGGTACGACCTTTAAAATGACCTTTGTTATACTAGATCTGCCGGAATCCACTTTGGATTACAACCTTCTTTTCGGCCGACCTTGGCTGAAGCATGCGAAGGTAATACAGGACTGGTCTGCAGAAGAGCTTACGTTTAAAGATGACAATCGTAGATATGTGGTAAAATTAGATGCTATACAACCTTGCGAGCTACACGCTAGACCGTATTTTGCTAAACCAGTCCATATGCTAGATGGATTGTCAGATGATGAAGAAGAAGAGTTTCTGAAGAGTAACGCTGACTTAATTTCCTTAGGGACTATTGATCTACAGTCCGTTGTAGATAATTGGAACGCTTCAGTCTGTACAGTAATACCCATCACAGAAGAGGCTAAGAAGGAAGACACTGTTTCGACACATGACGATGAACTGCAGCAACTTTTTAAACCAATAGACGACACAGAGAAACATCAACAGTTCTATGTCCCTAAAGATCAGCTGATCATTTACAATTTAGGAGATGAAGATCATCCGCGTCCTGTGAAGATAAAGCAAAACTTACCGGAAACATTTCAAGCAGGTTTAATCCAGCTACTCCGAGAATTCACTGACGTCTTTGCATGGGACTACAAAGACATGAAAGGATTGGACCCCCGCATCTACCAGCACAGGGTCATGCTGAAGCCAGAAGCAAGGCCGATAAAGCAAACCAGCTACCGGATGAATCCCCATTATGCATCTCAGGTAAAGGCAGAACTTGATAGGTTATTAAAAGTCGGATTCATCGTGCCAGTAGAGCATGCTGAATGGATCTCTCCGATTGTGATTGTGCCAAAGAAAAACAAGCAATTGCGAATCTGTGTAGATTACCGGAAATTAAACGCAGCAACCGTACTGGATCCCTTTCCAATCCCCTTTTTGGATACCATGCTTGATAGAGTAGCAGGCCACGAGATGTATTCATTCCTAGATGGATACAGTGGCTACAACCAAATGAGATTGGCCGAAGAAGATATACCAGAAACTGCATTTATTACCAACTGGGGTGTCTTTGCTTGTACAGTAATGTGGTTTGGATTGAGAAACGCACCAAGCAAATTTCAAAGATGTATGCAGGAGATATTTTCTCCTTACCTCACTTCCTTTATGCAAGTATATCTCGACGATTTTTCAATTTTCGGTAAGATGATAGCACACCTGTTCCATTTACGGTGCTGTTTTCATAAATGCAGAGAGTATAGACTCTGCTTAAACCCAAACAAATCTGTGTTTGCGGTTTCATGTCGCAAGCTACTTGGCCACATTGTATCTGCACAAGGTATACAGGTGGATCCAGATAAAATTTCGGCAGTATTAGAAGCTCCGGTGCCCACTACACCAAAGGAAGTTATGCGCTTCATGGGTCAAGTACGGTGGCATGGGAGACACTTACGGTGGCTTGCTCATCTGGCTATATCACTAAACAAGCTAATCACCAAGACTCCTCATTTGATCGGTTAAAGCATTTATTAACACAAGTTCCTATCTTACAACCGCCGGACTGGGATCACCCATTTCATGTATTTGTCGATGCTTCAGATATAGCCATAGGAAGTGTGTTGATGCAACAAATTGATAAATGGTTTAGACCAGTGTATTATGCAAGTCGAAGACTAGCTCTTGCTGAGAAGAATTACTCTGTAACAGAAAGAGAATGTCTAGGGCTAGTATATTTGGTCAAGAAATTCAAACATTACTTGCTGGGTCGTAAATTCACATTTCATGTAGATCATGCTGCACTTGTCTATCTAGTTCAGCAACAACATCTAGGTGGTCGATTAGCATGATGGGTGCTACTCTTGCAGGAATTCGACTACGAAGTCATTCACCGACCAGGCAGTTCACATGCCTTAGCAGATTTCTTATCCCGCTTAGATTCCGGTGAAGCTCCGGTGGGCATAGATGACACGACACCTGCGATTTATGTATCAGAACCAATTAATGAAGATTCCGCAGACCCACCTATCCCATTTTCATATTATGATCAGATCTTGACCTTTCTCACTGATGGTTGCCTTCCATCTCAGACTTCTAGGGCAGTACGAAGGAAAATTGCAGTCTTTAGCAACCAATTTCGGTTAATTGCTGGAGAACTATATTATGTAGATCATACCGGAATCTTACTTTGATGTATTCCACCACATGAAGTTAACTCAGTTATTACTTTGGCTCACTCGATTCCTTCCGGTGGCCATTTTGCAGCAGACTTAACACACCGGAAAATTCTACAGAGTGGTCTCTGGTGGCCTACTATGTACAGAGATGTATCACAGTTTGTCAAACAGTGTGATACTTGTCAAAGATCTGGACAGCCCTTACAACGTCATCTTTTTCCTCTGCAACCCATCTTACCATTGGAACCTTTCCAGAAGTGGGGTCTAGATTTTATCGGTCCGATTACACCTCCAGCAGTCTTCAGTAACAACCGTTACACACTGACCTGTATAGACTACGCAACCAGATGGGCAGAAGCCTGGGCTTTATGGTCTGCTACAGCCGTTACGGTAGCAAAGTGTCTGCTAACCGATGTCTTTCCACGTTTTGGCTTACCACTGGAAATTGTCTCAGATCAAGGCACTCATTTTTTAAACAATTTAATGAAAGCACTGACACAGTCGTTCCAGGTCACACATAAATTTAGTTCTCCTTATTATCCTCGTGCTAATGATTTGGCCGAAAGTACAAACAAATCTTTACTGAATATCCTTCGAAAATTGATCATGGAAGCACCCGAAAGATGGGATCAACTGCTACCTGCAGTGTTATGGGCATACCGGACTACATACAAGGTAACAACAGGATTGACACCCTTCAAACTAGCTTATGGCTTAGAAGCAATAGCACCAATGGAGATAGTTATACCAAGTTTACGAGTGGCAATCGCTCAGAAACTACTACCGGAAGACTCACTGTCATTTTGGTTGGACACACTCAGAGAGTTAGACGAGCACCGATGGCTCAGTTTTTTAACCATGCACGAAGTCCAACTAAGATAGGCAAGGATGCACGATCGAAACCTGAAGACTCCAGTGTTTTCGGTGGGTCAGCTTGTACTTTTCTATAATGCAAAGTCAAATAGATCCGCAGGCAAATTCAAATTACGGTGGTTCGGCCCTTATAAGATCTCAGAGCAAATTGGTCTAGCAACTTTTTGGTTGACTACGTTGACCGGAAATCCACTTCCAAAAGCAATCAACGGTTCGAAGCTGCAGCCGTATCAACACGCTGCTAGCCCGCATTAAAACTTTTGGTGGTGGACCGCATTTTTTTACTTTTCTTGCTGTTCTTTCTTTTCTTTTTAAATAGCCACGTTTTTGTCATAAGCCACCCTCCTCACTAATTACTCGAGCATGCACGCCAAATTGAAAGCAGTATCATTCCACCACCGCACAATGATCACCATCACTTCCTACCCCCCCCACCGTAATGTCTCTACTTAATCTCTTCGGTTGCGCCACAAAACGCTATTGTGTTCTTGTGATTGTTCTTGTGTTTTCTGTGTTCTGTGTATCCGTGTGTTGTGCTCTGTTTTCGTGTGCGCCATGGAAGCATTGGCAAACTACGCAGCTTTCTGTGATGGTATCCCTATCGAGGTAGGAGAATACCTGCGCATCCGAGGGTTGGCCAACTTCGCTGAGCTGCCTTGGCACTCAATGGAAGCCCATCCCTTTTTCGCGCAGATCATATCTGCCATTGCTCATCCCCATCACCGAGTGAAAATGGATCTTCCTCTCCCTACCATCTCGAACCGTAGTAACATTCCAAGCCTTTGCCGAAGCCTTCCGCCTCACCCCACAAAGCCGCGAGAATGGCCCAAGCATCCCCGTAGCCGGAATGACAGCACTCTTCCCCCGCTATTCATCAAACGAGTACGCCATCCTCTGTCGCCCTGAACCCGAAAGAACTGCACTCCAGTTCTTAGTCGCTATCCTAAACCTCCAGAAACGCACCTATGGCATATCCCGCCCTTTCTACTCCGCCATCGACCTAGCTGCCCAAGAACCCGTCAACTTCGCCTCCTTTTTCTTTCACCGTATCCACAAGGAATGTGTAGCCATAGTGAAACAAGTTAATAAAGGAACTGCCCCTCGATCTAGATTACCCCACATTATTTCATTTCTCTTTTCGGCCATACTCGCAGCACAACCACCACCACGGGGGCCCGTCCTGCGACATGAGGAGTCGATACAACTGCTAGAGGATGAGGAAGAAGAAGATGAAGAAGAGCTCAACCAATTATTCCGCCGGAAACGCATCAGGATCAGCTCATCCGAAAGTGACGCACAAGGCTCAGCCGGAAAAGATAAAGATAACGATAAAGAAGACGAGAAGAACGAAGAGGAGACATTCCATGATACAGCCACCTCAATGCAGAATGAATCGTCGGCTGAACAACAAGAACAACAAGATCGAACAGAAACAGAAACAATTTCGATCGAAAAAGAATCAGAGCAACAGGTAGACGAGCAACAATCTGCTAGGGAAGCACTAGACAAACTTCTTAAGGCAGTCGAATCCACAGAGGCCAACAATGCAGAAACTGAACAAATAGAAAAGGTAACAACCACTGACTCTGCCCTTCCCAAACCACCACCAGTTAACCCCATTCCCCCATCGGAACCACCCCGCATTCCCATCCAGCCCAGTCACCCTACCGAAAATGCTGAATCCTCGTCATCCTCCCTCAATTATTCCCCACCGAATTCCCAACAACTCCTCACCGCATCTTCTTCACAACCTCGCCCTCCTCTGCCACCTCACTCCATTCCAGTCTTCTCTGAGTTAGAATCTATGGGTCGCCTCTTGATTAACTTATCCCAACAACTGCCGCAACAATTGAAGCAAATCACAGACAATGCACGAGATGACTTCCGACGCAAATTGGAAGTGATGGAGGCAGACATCACCCCCCTCCAGGAAGAGTTACAGGTAGCAAAAGCAGAAAACCACGCACTCCATGAACAGATAAAGCAATTACAGGCCACACTCCAAGAACAGGAAGAAATCACAAGCCAACGAGATAAGGCTCTGACAACAGTGCATGAAAAAGAAGATTTACTGATTGCTGCCGACGCAGAGATCACAAAGTTAAATCAAACGATCAAAGATACAGAAGATACCAGAATCGCACTAGGAAACCTACTCGAAGAAACAAGAGTCCAGCTGCAGGAAGCAATACAGAAGTACCAAGAGCAGTAGAGAGAAGCTAAGCAAACAGAAGAACAACTACAGAGAACGAAAAAATCCCTTGACAAAGTCAACAATATACTTAAACATCAATTACTGAGGGAAGCTAAATATCAGAAGGATTTAGCAAATGCTCACAGAGAAAGAGATGCATATCACAAAACAATACAGTTCCAGAACCAACAGTTCGAACGACTAGACAATCAATTGTGCAACCAGAAAGACCGAGTCACTGATATGCAGAAGCAAGTAGCTGAAATGAAGATTTCAAGGGATGCAGCACTATCCAACGATTTCTACTTACAGGAGGCCTTTTTGCAAACACAGGCCGAAATTTTGCTCACCGAAGCCATCGCTCTTAGCTCTGTTAGAGTAGATGCGCAAGTATTAGAGCCAGATACCCTTAAACAACTATTAGAAACTCTTAAGAAAAAAATAGCTCGTACATTTAGATTAGCCAGAAATATGTATTTAGAGGGAATCATCGACGAACAGTGATTTTGTAATCAAAAATAACTTGCGGGTTCGAGTCCACCGTGCGTGCCAATGTTAGTCAGCCGCCGGAGTAGGACAGATGTAACGGATGCCAGATGTAACGGAATTTCTTGAATTACGCGCGAAAAGTTGGTACGCGCATTTTGTAAAATCTATATAAAGCAATGTAAAGAGAATGGTCGAGAGAGACGTTTTTTCTGGAATTGCCAGATTGTTCGCCTGAATATTTGTGAGAGTACTGGTTACACTGTTGTGAAGTCTTGAGTACTGCTAGTGTTGAGTATGTCCTGTATCGTCTGCTCTTACCGTAGTCCACCGTAAAAAGTGTTGAAGTGATGACTTGTGTGTCTGATTACTGTCATCGTATTGTATTGCTGTGTGTTCTTCAGTTGTTTAAGTACTCTGAGTCAGTCTGAGTAGCTATATTACTGTATGAGTTGAATAGGCAACCTGATGCCTTGTTGGAGTATGTTCTGTTTGTTTTACTGGATTCATTGTATTTGGTGTTTTTATCTGTTGACCCCGAATACGAAGACGAACTAGTGCTTTCGGTAAACGTAAACCTTTATTTGAAGATCGTTGTAAAATGTTGTGACGAATGAATCTGTCAACTAGTATTCGCTCTGGTTGATTTACTACATACTAGTGAGATTGTAGATTGGAGTACTGCTCTGTTCCAATAGCAGGTTAGTCTGAAGCAGTTCGGTACCCAAGGACATAGAAATCAAGTATTGTCCAGTTAATGTTAGTAACTGAGCTAAGACGCGTATTCATGCTTTTGATATTGTGACGAAGATTTGGGGAAATAAGTACAGGGCCTCTGTTTAACAGACCCCTATCACTCCCAAGAACCCACGTTGGTCTGGTAACGATTTTCGGCTAGTCAGAGACGTTACAATCTAAGAGATACGTTTAAGATATATATTTTAATATATTAAGTATTTAACATTTAACAACTGCTTCCCTTTGCCATTCTTTTTCTTGTCCTTGGCTACATAGCTTGACTTGCACTCCTATCATTGTCTCCTTTAATGTCCTGCTCAAAAGTTGGCATGTGTCCTAGCAATTGATTAAGGTCAGGAGTAAAGTGATCAAGTGACAATTCTATGGACAATATGAAAGGCTTCCACTTCTCATCTCCTCTCAGACCTGTAAGTATTTGCCTTACCAACTTATACTCTTCAATATCTTCATCTACTACTCCCAAGCTATCTACAATATCCTTCATTCTTGCCACATAATCAGAAATTGATTGTGAACTCTTCTTCTTGAAAGTTGTGAATTCTGCCCATAATGAAGACTTCCTTGACTTGGTTGTGTTCTAGAAATGCTCTTCCAAAGCATTCCACACATCTGTTGCACTTTCTAATCCTCTGATGTGAGGTAGAAGATAATCATTTACAGCAATGTAAATAATGCTCCTAGCTTGAGCATCCTTTCTCATCCAATTCTTCAAACCTGCAAGTTCCTCCCTAGTTGGAACACTAGGATCTTCAAACTCAGGCTTTTCTTCTTCTCCTGTAATGAATTCCATCAAATCTTTGCTCATGAGGTGTGCCTCCATCCTCATGGACCAAGCTGGATAGTTCTCCCTATCTAGCTTATCAATCTACAAGCTTTCTCCCATCTTTGATCTCCTGTGTCTGCAATTACTATGATTTATGATAATAGAGTGTACCTTTGATATGAAGCTTTAATCCTTCTTGATCCTTTGGACTCGCGCTTTGTACTTCTGCAGGTTGTCTTCAAGAATTTGACTTTGTCCACCTTCAATTAGAAGGAACTTCAATATCTGCAACAGTCGGGACTTCCAATGCCTTTACTTCACTTGTATTGCACCTTCAGCTCTGATACCACTATTGGAGACCTCTCAATATCCAAAGGTTTGATCTATACTGATCTAAGAACACTTTTATATCAATTATGGATCAAACTTTACACAAAACTTTCACTAACACTTCTCTGAGGGAAGAAATTCCTTCTTCAGAAAATCTGCTTCAGAAATGGACTACCTTTGTGCAATCATCTCCATACTACCTTTGTGCAATCATATCAACCATTAGTCCTTCAAAAGAATCATTGAAACTTTAATTTGATCCTTAAGATCAAAAGTATGTTAGAAATTGTCTTCTTGAACAAGCGACTTTGACATAGGTAACTTCTAAGGTTGATTTCTCACAGCACAGATCCCATTTTGCTAAATGCTTTTAGGCATAGCTTCCTTACCTTCTAACTTAGATTTTGGATGCTCAGTCATCAAAAACTTTACATTGTGCACTGAGATCTAAGCAAAACATTGACACAAAAAAGTGTGCGACTCTGAGAAGTTTATCTGCAGACTTTACATACACATGTTCCTATTGATCATACTCACAGCATGAAAGGAATTAGATCATCAAACTTTTAACATAGCTTCATTAGCCTTCTAGATTAAATGTGTACAAAAGGATTTATGATCCACATGATCAGACTGAGAGAAATCTATGAAATACTCATCGCTATTTTCTGAAGATGACTCTCTTCACATCTATCTCTATGACACTTGTCTACTATTGACTCTCTCACGTATTTCTTTACATCATTCACTTATATACACATGGTTCTAGACTTATCCCATGTCTATTACATTACTCCTTATCGTCTTAAGGATTATCTATACTCAATTTACAAGAATTTCCAATTGTAATGTACATATGTATACAAGCTTCACTTCTGAGATCTCTTCACTTTCTCAAGTGATTTCTTCCACTTCAATCTGATCATAGACTTGCTTCAAGCTCTTTGTAATCATAATTTGTGATTGTTTTGTTCCAACAATTTTCCCTTCTAATCTAAAAATATGCTATCAAAGAGCTTCCAAAAATTCTAGAAAAAATACATATGATTCTAATTTACATGAGGAAGACGCTTCTTCAATTTTACATCATTTGTATAAATATTTCTACAAATTTTTGACATTTTACAAATAATTTCCTTTCAAAAAACTGCTTCTTCTAACATTCTTCCCCTCCTAAACTTTTTTTTGGCTCTTGACAAAAAATATTCTTGCAGATAAGTAGTGAGAGCTTCCTTCACTTCTTTTTTCTTTGATAAAAATGTGACAATAGATCATGACTTTTTCTTTCTGTAATGTTCAAATTATTCACCATCTCAAATAAAGCTTTTCTCCATTGTATGGCTTCCTCTGGTTTGTCTATCACATCTTTCTTCAAATATTCAGTATATGCAGCTTCATATGCAGTGAATCTGGATTTTGTGACTATTGATAAATTCCCAAAGATTTCTGACTCTCTTTCAAAAAATCCGTAATCGAACGCATCCTCAAAAATTTGAAGGTAGTGGCTACCTAAAAATATTGTTCTGCTGTCATATGCCATTAAGCAAATCATGTCTGGAGTTTCACTTAGATCAAATAGTAAAGCATCAGTCGGTGAATTGAACCCAATGTAGTTGAGAGTTTTGATATCTGTATCTGTAAATGTTTCTATACATGCCATTATGAGTCGCATCACTCTGATTAATAGAAAACAAGCTGGATCATTGACATCTTTATATGTAGATATAACAAACTCTGTTGTGTCAATCATATACTTCTTTGTTGGCCATGTTTCTGCTTTAGGTCCTGCTACCTTTGGAAAGTTCAGCCATTTTGTTGGAATCTGTATTCATTTTCTTCTTCATCCTCTTCCTCATATTATATGACCTCATTCTTTTGCTCTTCATAACCCTTTTCTTCTTCCCTTTCTTCTGCCTTCTTTTCTTCAATTTCCTGTTGTTTTTCCTCAATGACCTGTCTTTCCTCTTTTTGTACTTGGTTATCCTGAATTGAGGTGAAGTCACTCTCTGCTGAGATCTTTATCTGATCATTTAATTGTTGCTCCTTTTGTCCTTCCTCCTGCTCATCTATGTCCATAAGGTCTAATTCTTCTTCTTTTTCCTGTTCACTTGTATATATGGATTCTTCAACATGATTTAGATCATAAAGTACCTCTTCTATACTTTGATTTATTTCTTTTTTTGTATTTCCTTCTTTAACCTCTTTGAAATCCACCTTTTCCTATACTTCCTTTGTTTCCTCAGACTGATCTTTATCCTCTTTATTGTGCACTGAGCTGCATATCTGAGCTTCCTTTTCTACTTCTAGCTTTTCCTCATTTAGTTTAAAATAGGTTTGTTGAGATGGTTTTGTCCATATTTCTTTAAACCCTGTGTCCACCAATCCACTACTGAATTCTTTCCTTGCTTCAAGTTCTTCTTCCCTCATTACTGCTTTACCTTTTAATATCCTTTTTTCCTTCTCGGGACTAACTTGTTTTGCTGCTTCTTCATGGACCTGTATTCCTTATGACTTTTGGCTCAAATCTTCTGTTGATATATTTAGGTAGTGATGTGTGTGAACACTCTAGGACCGTCGGGGCACTTTTTTCCCTCTTTAGGAGGTTTTTTTCCCCCGGCTTGTATATACGCCTATTGCCCTAATGGGCTACTTATCTTTGTACATTCTCTAGTAATACATTCAGTCTTGTGTGTTGTGCTCCAAGCTTCTTCTTCTTCCTTGTGCTGTTCGCGTGCTTCCGCAGACGTCTAACTCCAACAATTGGTATCAGAGCAGGTCGTCGCTTCTTCTAGGGCGCCATCGACACTCCTCCGTTTGCAGTCTCAGATTCGCACAAAATTTGGTGAGCATACTCAGGGTGTTTCCAAGATCAAAACATCTTCGCTCTGTGGTGCCGAAATCGCGATCTGAGCTCGTTTCGGCCTCCGAACGCACTATCGCAGCGCTTGTGTAGGCTATTTCGTCCTTTTGTGCCAAAGGTATATACCAGTTTCTGTTCGCCAGTTTAAGCGTCTCGAAGTCTGCTACAGGTCTAGCAGAACTCGTCTGGGCAGTTCCGTTCAACTTTTTGAGATACAGTCAATTTTCTGCATCAAGGTATTTTAGTCACCGACCATGGCTGAAAGCAGTGATGTATTCCGTATGTTGGATGTTGAGGATAAGTTGGATGGTACCAACTACCCATTATGGGCTTATATGATGCGACATGTATTGGTTGCAAAAGGACTGTGGAACATTGTGCAAGGTGTTAAAAGACGTCCTGTTACACCTGCGACTATAGGTACTACAAATACAGGTGCTGGAGGTGCTGGAGCTGATGAAGATGGTGTCGAAGATGATATTGTGCAGATTCCTATTCGTGTTGCTGTTTCTGTTGCACCTACTGTGGAGCAGATTCGTTGGGATGGCAGAGATGCCCAGGCACATGCATTGATAGCTTTGTCTGTCAAACGTGCCATTATTCCTCACATACGCTCTTGCAGAACAGCTAGGGATGCTTGGGATACACTTACCACATTGTACCAAGCTAGGAATGAGGCTCATGTTGCTTATCTCCGAAAACAGTTGGAGAGTGAGCACATGAATGAAGGTGATTCTATGGACAGTTTCCTAACAAAGATCAAAGATTTGAAGGAACAGTTGATTTCTGCTGATAAGGTTATACCAGATAGCTCACTTGTGCAGACCGTTTTGAATGGTCTTCCTGACTCATATCAGAGTTTTGCTTCTACTCTTCGGTTGATGATGAAAGGCAATCCGAATGCCTTATCATTTGAGGAGTTAGTCTCTGTTCTGTTGCAGGAAGATCAGTCCAGGCAGAATAGGTCCATTATGCGAGTTGCAGATCAAGCTTTCCTGGCTAGTCAGAAGGGCAAAGGAAAATGGAGCTCTTCTACTAGTAAGCAGAAATCTGCAAATGCTGCACATTCAAAGAACCAAGACAAAGATGAGAAAAAATCAGAAAAGCAGAAATTGTTTTGTAAGTATTGTAAAGGCAATGATCATATCATAAAGAACTGTCCAAAACTGGCTGCTAAAGAGGCAAAGAAGAAAGAGGCTGGAATGGTTGTTGCAGAGGCCTCTACACCAAAAACAGAGTCTGCAAATCTTGTGCAGGAAGAAGAATGGGCGTTTACTACTGTCTGCAGTTTCGACCCATCTTCTCATGATCAGTGCATGTCTGCAGTAGACTCAGATGTTTGGTACTTTGAGAGTGGGGCGACCAAACATATTACCTCGCAACGCAGTTTCTTCTCTTCACTCGAGCCTGCCCCTATAGGGAATACCGTCACATGCGCCAATAACTCCTCTTATCCTGTTATGGGAGTTGGTAAGATCATTCTAACTACTGCTAATGGTAGTTCTCTCACTTTGTCAGATGCTTTATTTGTGCCAGGGATCAAAAAGAATCTGTTAGCAGTTTCTGCATTAGCCAAGATTGGCTTGGTTGTGAAATTCGTTGATGACAGGTGTACAGTCCATGATCTCTCAAATGGCGATGTGATTATTGCTTCTGGCATTTTATGTCGTGGGCTGTATAAGCTCATAGACTATGAAAGATCTGTGAATGATTCGGCATGTGCAGTTCATGATTCTCAGGATATGTCAGATGCAAAGCTTTGGCATGCACGCTTTCGTCATCTGAATTTTGCTAGTTTGTTATGCCTGCAGAAATTTGAAATGGTGTCCTCTTTGCCCAAACTTGAGGCACCTGGAAAACATGTTTGTGAAGGCTGTATTTTGGGCAAAATGCAGCGTTCTTCCTTTCCAAAAGATGGTTCAATTCGGGCTACGCAGAAATTGCAGCTTGTACATAGTGATGTCTGTGGTCCTATGCAGACACCCTCTTTTGGAAATTACCTTTACTTTGTGACTTTCATTGATGATTTTTCCAGGCATGCATGGGTATATCCACTCAAAGCAAAGTCCGAAGTGTTCATGTGCTTCAAACAGTTTTTGGTTTTGGCTGAAAATCTGTCAGCATGTAAAATGGGCACCCTCCGTTCTGATCGAGGGGGGGAATATATGTCTTCAGATTTTAATGCATTTCTGGCTGAACGTGGGATAAAACACCAGTGTACAGTGCCGTATACACCTCAACAGAATGGAGTTGCTGAACAGAAGAACAGGTCTCTCATGGAGATGGCGAGGTGTATGGTCAAGAGTTAGGCGTTACCTCATAGTTTCTGGCTTGAGGCTGTCATGTGTGCAGCATATGTACTGAACAGGTGTCCCACTAAAGTGTTGCAGTCTATCACTCCATATGAGGCTTGGCATGACCGCAAGCCATCTGTTGCTCATCTGCGTGTTTTTGGTTGTTTGGCATATGCATTAGTGCCTGAACAACATCGCAGAAAATTGGACGATAAGGCAGTAAAATGTATTTTTGTTGGGTACAGTTCTGAGAGTAAAGGCTATCGTCTGTATCATCCACAGACTAAACGCATTCTGGTTAGCCGTGATGTTGTCTTTGTGGAAGATGCTATTCAGCCATTGCTTTCATGTACTAAGGAGACATCTATTAGCTCCAAAGACATGTATGATACTTTGATGCCTCTTTTTACAGGTGGACAGTCTAGTGCTGGTCCTAATGAGGCAACTTCTCAACCTTTGCAGGTTTCATATGATGATGCAGATCATTCCATTTCTGATGCACATTTACATGATGCACTTGCTGATGAGAGAGCTGATATTGAGCAGGCAAAAAGTATGCCAAAATGGCTGGTGCAGACTTTGCGTGACAGCAAATTAGATGCACCTTTGTCATATCGTACTCGTTCAGGCTCTCATAGTGCCTCCTTTGCATCAGATTGCTATGTTATGGCTGCATCTAGTCTCTGTGATGAGAATGAGCCTGTTTCTTTTGATGAAGCACAGAATTCAGAAAATTGGATGGCTGCTATGCAATCTGAATATGATGCAATAATGAAGAATGGTACATGGTCTTTATGTGACTTGCCTCCTGGCAAGAAGGCCTTTGGCACTAAGTGGGTATACAAGCTGAAGCGTAAACCTGATGGTACAATTGACAGGTATAAGGCTAGGCTTGTTGCAAAGGGTTATGCGCAGGAAAGAGGCATTGATTTTGATGAGACCTTTGCACCTACATGCTGTATGACTACTGTTCGGAGCATTTGTGCACTTGCAGCCCATCATGGTTGGAATGTACATCAGTTGGACATTAAAACAGCATTTCTGAATGGTGACTTGCATGAAGAAGTGTATGTTTTTCAGCCCCGAGGCTTTGTGCAGAAAGGGCATGAAAACCAGGTTTGCAGGTTAAAGAAGGCATTATATGGTTTAAAACAAGCACCACGTGCTTGGTATGAGAAGATACATGCCTATCTGATTGCACATGGTTTTGAGAACAGTCCAACTGAAAGCACCTTTTATGTTAAACGTGCTAATGATGTGCTTCTGATCATTGTCTCAAGAAATCATGTGGTTAAAGTCTTTGTACACAGATCTTGGACATCATTCTTCAACACCTCATATTTTTTGTGACAACACAAGCTCACTACATCTAGCAGCTAATCCGGTATACCATGCTAGAACCAAGCATATTGAAGTCCACTACCATTACGTAAGGGAGAAGCTAATGAGCAAGGATATTCAACTATCCTATGTTTCTATAGATATGCAATGTGCCGACATGTTGACTAAAGCTCTTGATGGTACAAAATTAAGTAGATTCAAGTTGATGATTGGCTTGCAGGAAATCAACGACAATTGAAGACTTATTTGAAGGCCAAGCATGTTAGGCTTGAGGGGGAGCTGTTGGTGCATTTTACCCAATCCTACATGCTTGATATATTTGATATCATCCTCATTTGTAAGTCACATGAGTAGTCATGTGAACACCTCTTGTAAAAGAGTTCATTTTTATCTCTTGTAATTGAAAAAGAAAAAAGGAAAAGGATGGCTTACCTCATACATGATGTAAAAGCAAATTCGTGGCTCTAACTACCAAAACCCACGAATTTTTGAGCTGAGGGAATATCTCCTAACTTTGGGGATCACTTTTAGGTGGAGCCATTCGAATTCGAATTCAAAACTCCCTCCAAGAATGGCTATAAAAGGAGCAAGAAGGAAGAGGCGATTAGCAAGCCTTGTACGTGACCACTTCATGTCATTTTGTAGAGATTGAAGAGCTTACTCCATAGCTCTATCATTCTACTCCCATTGTGCAAAGATTCATTACCAATGTGTTTGTAATCATATATGAATTTATACATTTATCATCATCTACTTCTCTGTTTTGTTCTCTGCTATACTCACTTAGAGCAGTAACTTCAGAAGGGCATATCTCGAGTTTTACTGAACCTCTTTCAGTGATTTAAAGTGTGTTGGATAGCTATTACTGTCTAATTTCTGCATATTTATTTTCAAGGTCATTGAATTTATGGTTTTGAAGATATCTTCAATGTACTGCTCACTCATCTATCTCTGCAAAGCCCAAGGAATGGTGGGCATGTTCCAGAAATTGATGAAACTTGTTCTCAGTGCTCAGTCCATCATTTGAAGTGTTTTAACTTGGATTGGGAAGATTGCTAAGTCTATTTGCTATGCCCAAAAGGAATTTCTCTAATTCCTACCAGGTTGAGAGCACTGTTCATTTTTTCCAGCAGGTATATGTCCAAAAATAGCAAGTTTTGGGAGCTAGTCATTTCGCAACTAGTCTGTCTTGACTTAAACTTTTGGGATACATGTTCCAAAGTACTTGGCTGATATTTTGGTGGATTTAGGAAGCTTAAAGGGTCTACTAATCAACTCTGAAGTCTCAGTTGGCTGGTGTGAAGCTGGTTGTAGCAGCACCTACTCATCTTTGGATTGCATCCACCATCTCTCTTCACAGTGGTATCAGAGCATAGTCAAGCAACATGGGAGATGGATTTCCATCAACAATTGACAAATTGGATCAAAACAACTACCCGGCATGGTCTCTAAGGATGGAGGCTTACCTTCAAGGGAGGAATCTATATGGATTCATATCCGGAGATGAAGCAATGCCAACCATGAGGAACAAAGGGCAACCATCACATGAAGAAGTGGAAGGACTTTCGAATTGGTGTTCGAAGGATGCACTTGCAAGGTCCTATATTCTAAACTCAATCTCTGATTTTCTTTTACCTCATGTCAAGGGATGCAAGACATCAAGAGAGACCTGGAATGCACTTGCTTCTTTCTTCTCTTCCAACACTCGAGCAAGGAAGAACCAATTGTGGATGGAGTTCACAACAATGAAGAAAAGCCCGAAGCAAAATGTGACTGATTATGTCACAAAGATGAAGGAGATTTCCGACCAACTTGGAAGCATTGGAGAGGTAATTGAAGAGGAGCAAATCATAAGACAAATCATGAATGGAATCAAAGCAGACGACAAGTGGGAGTCATTCACAACAGCCATGGATTTATACATGGATATGCATGTACCCGACCTCAACACACTCATGGGCCAACTCTTCACTCATGAAGCAAAGATTAGCAAAGGCGGTGAGTCCTCAAGAGGTAATCAAACTTCTGCCTTATATTCTGATAAAGCTAAGGTCAAGGACAAGTCAAAGAATAGGAAGAATGAAGATGAAGGAAGTTCTTTCCAAGCAAACTTTGCAGGTAGAGGAAGAGCTAGAGGAAGAGGCAGAGGCGGAAAGCAAGGCAGGGGGAGATTCCAATCATCTCAACCTTGCAACATATGTGGCTTATCTAACCATACTACTGAAGAATGTTTCAGGAACCCGAGGAACTCAAGAGGAAGAGGATTCAATAGAGGTGGCTATGGATCAAATAGAGGTAGATACAATGGAGGCTACAACAACAACAATTACAACAACAACAACAACTATCAAAGTGGCCATAGAGGAAGAAGAGATTACAATAACTATGCAGAGGACCAAAGTCAAGAAGATTCATTATTGATTATGAATCTATCAGCGAGGAAGGGTAAGGATGATGATCACATATTTTACATTGATTCGGGATGCTCGAACCATGTAGCAGGAAATGTGGCTTTACTTTCTGATTTGGAAGATCCTCATAACAAGCATGAAGTGCAGACAGGAGATGACACAAAGCACTCAGTGGAGAAGATAGGTAATGTGAAGACATCAGATGGGAATATGAACCTCTTAAGCAAAGTCTTGTATGTCCCTACAATTACCAAAAATTTAATAAGTGTTGGATAGATTGTTGAAAAAGGATTGCAGGTTAGATTCAATCGATTTGGAGCATATGTTGAAGACCCAAGGCAAGGCTTTCGAAGGATTTCCAAAGGAGAAAAGTCAGGAAGGCTTTTCACTTTTGAAGTGGAAGATACAAAGAACATAGCTTTGTTTAGCTATGGATCTAAAACTCTAACAGAGTTGGAGATATGGCACAAAAGGCTTGCTCACATTGGTGAGAGGACACTCAAACAGATTTGCAGGGACCAAAGTGTACTTGGTTTGCCTAATATCACAAGGCAACACATGATTTATAAGTGTGAAGCTTGTCAACTCGGCAAGGTTCATAGACAACCTTTCAATAAGAAAGGATATATGTATCAAAATCCTTTGGATCTAGTGCACACGGATGTGTGGGGTCCAAGTAAGGAGCCATCTATATAAGGCTCAAGATATTATGTATCTTTCATAGATGATTGTAGCAGGTGGACCATTCTATTTTTCATGAAGCACAAGGATGAAGTGTTTAATTGCTTTAAGAAGTATATTGCTCTTGTTGAAAACCAAACAGGTAGGACTTTGAAACGACTCAGATCAGATGGTGGAGGAGAATACTTCTCTTCTGAATTTGATGCCTTCTTGCATGAAAGAGGCATTAAAAGGGAAGTCACTACAAGGTATACACCCGAACTCAATGGTGTAGTAGAGAGGAGGAACAGAGCTATTGTCGAAGCTACAAGGTCCATGCTCAACGAAAAGGGATTGCCGAACTACCTATGGGCAGAGGTTGTGTCGACAACCACATATCTCATAAATAGACTTCCATCTAAGTCACTAGATGGAACCACTCCATATGAAGTGTGGAATGGAAGAAGACCTAGTCTAGAGCATTGCAAAATCTTTGGATGCTTAGCCTATGCTCACATTCCTTCTCAAGTAAGAGGGAAATTGGATCCCAAGGCAGAGAAGTGCGTATTTATTGGTTATGACCAAAACCAAAATGGATATAGATTGTACAATCCAACCAATAAAGGATTTTCTGTGAGTAGAGATGTAATTTTTGATGAAAACAAATCATGGTTTGATGATGATAGGAAAGTGAAGCTGCCATATGACTTGGATGAAGATTTTCCATCACTTCAACCAAAGGAGCCAAAGCAGATTGAAGAAAGTGATTCGGAGATTGACCTAGAAGACTTGGAAAGACTAAAGCTATGGAAGAACAAAGGTAAAGCAAAGATGCAGGATGCTATATATGGACCCGAGAGCTCACATCAACCACTTAGAAGGTCTTCGAGGGAGAAGAAGAAACCAGAGAGGTTTGGTTATGATACTTCTTTGGTCACCAAGCACTCAATCTACATTGCAAAGGATTCAACCAATGAAGAACCTACCACATTTGAAGAAGCACAAAGCAAGAAAGCTTGGAGAGATGCAATGGATGAAGAAATGGAAGCCTTGAAGGAGAATGACACTTGGGAGCTTGTACCTAACAAGCCATCTATGAAGATAATCGGATCTCGATGGATATACAAAATCAAGAGGAATCCAGATGGAAGTATAAATAGACACAAAGCAAGGTTAGTTGCTAAAGGGTTTGCTCAAACCCATGGTATTGATTATGAGGAGACTTTCTCTCCTGTTGCAAAAATGCCTACAATTAGGGTTCTCATTAGTCTTGCCGCATCTAGAAATTGGAATCTTTATCAACTTGATGTAAAGAATGCTTTCTTGAATGGATGGATTTCTGAGGAAGTGTATATGGCACAGCCTCCTGGATATGAGGATGCACATCATCCTAACTATGTATGCAAACTAAAGAAAGCTTTGTATGGATTGAAGAAAGCTCCAAGAGCTTGGAATTTCAAATTGGTGACTTATTTGCAGGACCAAGGATTCAAAGCTAGCAAGGCGGATACCTCTTTGTTCATAAAAAGGAACGGATCTGAAGTGATCTGTTTATGTGTGTATGTTGATGATATTATTATCACAGGCAATGATCTTGAAGGAATCAAACAGGTAAAGAGTCAAATGAAGGAGGAGTTCAAAATAAGTGACCTCGGACCACTCACTTATTTTCTTGGATTGGATTTGATCTACACAGATTCAAATATATACATCACACAAAGGAAATATGTCCATGACATGCTCGTCAAGTTCAAGATGGAAAATACCAAGTGTGCAGGTACACCTATGGAGCAAAATCATAAGCTTAGTGCTTATGAAGGAGAGCCAATTGAAGACATCACAAGCTATCAAAGCTTGGTTGGAAGTTTGAACTATGCAACACTCACAAGGGTGGATATATGCTATAGTGTTAGCATATTGAGTCAGTTTATGCATAAGCCGAGAAGACCGCATATGGAAGCGGCCAAGCGATTCCTCAAGTACCTAAAGGGAACCATGAATGAAGGTTTTTTTTATTCATTTACTTCAGATATTGAGCTAAAGGTCTACTCAGATGCAGATTGGTCCGGATCTAGAGATGATAGAAGAAGCACATCCGGGTATATATCATTTGCAGGTTCAAAAATCATTTCTTGGTCATCGAAGAAGCAAACAACCGTGGCATTATCTTCTATTGAAGCAAAATATAGAGGTTTGGCTAATGCAACGCAAGAAATCATGTGGTTAAAGTCTTTGTACACAAATCTTGGACATCATTCTTCAACACCTCATATTTTTGGTGACAACACAAGCTCACTACATCTAGCAGCTAATCCGGTATACCATGCTAGAACCAAGCATATTGAAGTCCACTACCATTACGTAAGGGAGAAGCTAATGAGCAAGGATATTCAACTATCCTATGTTTCTACAGATATGCAATGTGCCGACATGTTGACTAAAGCTCTTGATGGTACAAAATTAAGTAGATTCAAGTTGATGATTGGCTTGCAGGAAATCAAGGACAACTGAAGACTTATTTGAAGGCCAAGCATGTTAGGCTTGAGGGGGAGCTGTTGGTGCATTTTACCCAATCCTACATGCTTGATATTTTGATATCATCCTCATTTGTAAGTCACATGAGTAGTCATGTGAACACCTCTTGTAAAAGAGTTCATTTTTATCTCTTGTAATTGAAAAAGAAAAAAGGAAAAGGATGGCTTACCTCATACATGATGTAAAAGCAAATTCGTGGCTCTAACTACCAAAACCCACGACTTTTTGAGCTGAGGGAATATCTCCTAACTTTGGGGATCACTTTTAGGTGGAGCCATTCGAATTCGAATTCAAAACTCCCTCCAAGAATAGCTATAAAAGGAGCAAGAAGGAAGAGGCGATTAGCAAGCCTTGTACGTGACCACTTCATGTCATTTTGTAGAGATTGAAGAGCTTACTCCATAGCTCTATCATTCTACTCCCATTCTGCAAAGATTCATTGCCAATGTTGTTGTAATCATATATGAATTTATACATTTATCATCATCTACTTCTCTGTTTTGTTCTCTGCTATACTCACTCAGAGCAATAACTTCAGAAGGGCATATCTCGAGTTTTACTGAACCTTTTTCAGTGATTTAAAGTGTGTTAGATAGCTCTTACCGTCTAGTTTTTTCATATCAATTTTCAAGGTCATTGAATCTATGGTTTTGAAGATATTATCAATGTACTGCTCACTGGTCTATCTCTGCAGAGCACCGAGAATGGTGGGCATGTTCCAAAATTCATGAAACTTGTTCTCAGTGCTCAGTCCATCATTTGAAGTGTTTTAACTTGGATTGGGAAGCTTGCTAAGTCTATTTGCTATGCCCAAAAGGAATTTCTCTAATTCCTACCAGGTTGAGAGCACTGTTCATTTTTTCCAGCAGGTATATGTCCAAAAATAGCAAGTTTTGGGAGCTAGTCATTTCGCAACTAGTCTCTCTTGACTTAAACTTTTGGGATACATGTTCCAAAGTACTTGGCTGATATTTTGGTGGATTTAGGAAGTTTAAAGGGTCTACTAATAAACTCTAAAGTCTCAGTTGGCTGGTGTGAAGCTGGTTGTAGCAGCACCTACTCATCTTTGGATTGCATCCACCATCTCTCTTCACAGTGGTATCAAAGCATAGTCAAGCAACATGGGAGATGGATTTCCATCAACAATTGACAAATTAGATCGAAACAACTACCCGGCATGGTCTCTAAGGATGGAGGCCTACCTTCAAGGGAGGAATCTATATGGATTCATATCCGGAGATGAAGCAATGCCAACCATGAGGAACAAAGGGCAACCATCACATGAAGAAGTGGAAGGACTTTCGAATTGGTGTTCGAAGGATGCACTTGCAAGGTCCTATATTCTAAACTCAATCTCTGATTTTCTTTTACCTCATGTCAAGGGATGCAAGACATCAAGAGAGACCTGGAATGCACTTGCTTCTTTCTTCTCTTCCAACACTCGAGCAAGGAAGAACCAATTGTGGATGGAGTTCACAACAATGAAGAAAAGCCCGAAGCAAAATGTGACTGATTATGTCACAAAGATGAAGGAGATTTCCGACCAACTTGGAAGCATTGGAGAGGTAATTGAAGAGGAGCAAATCATAAGACAAATCATGAATGGAATCAAAGCAGACGACAAGTGGGAGTCATTCACAACAGCCATGGATTTATACATGGATATGCATGTACCCGACCTCAACACACTCATGGGCCAACTCTTCACTCATGAAGCAAAGATTAGCAAAGGTGGTGAGTCCTCAAGAGGTAATCAAACTTCTGCCTTATATTCTGATAAAGCTAAGGTCAAGGACAAGTCAAAGAATAGGAAGAATGAAGATGAAGGAAGCTCTTTCCAAGCAAACTTTGCAGGTAGAGGAAGAGCTAGAGGAAGAGGCAGAGGTGGAAAGCAAGGCAGGGGGAGATTCCAATCATCTCAACCTTGCAACATATGTGGCTTATCTAACCATACTACTGAAGAATGTTTCAGGAACCCGAGGAACTCAAGAGGAAGAGGATTCAATAGAGGTGGCTATGGATCAAATAAAGGTAGATACAATGGAGGCTACAAAAACAACAATTACAACAACAACAACAACTATCAAAGTGGCCATAGAGGAAGAAGAGATTACAATAACTATGCAGAGGACCAAAGTCAAGAAGATTCAATATTGATTATGAATCTATCAGCGAAGAAGGGTAAGGATGATGATCACATATTTTACATTGATTCGGGATGCTCGAACCATGTAGCAGGAAATGTGGCTTTACTTTCTGATTTGGAAGATCCTCATAACAAGCATGAAGTGCAGACAAGAGATGACACAAAGCACTCAGTGGAGAAGATAGGTAATGTGAAGACAGCAGATGGGAATATGAACCTCTTAAGCAAAGTCTTGTATGTCCCTACAATTACCAAAAATTTAATAAGTGTTGGATAGATTGTTGAAAAAGGATTGCAGGTTAGATTCAATCGATTTGGAGCATATGTTGAAGACCCAAGGCAAGGCTTTCGAAGGATTGCCAAAGGAGAAAAGGCAAGAAGGCTTTTCACTTTTGAAGTGGAAGATACAAAGAACATAGCTTTGTTTAGCTATGGATCTAAAACTCTAACAGAGTTGGAGATATGGCACAAAAGGCTTGCTCACATTGGTGAGAGGACACTCAAACAGATTTGCAGGGACCAAAGTGTACTTGGTTTGCCTAATATCACAAGGCAACACATGATTTATAAGTGTGAAGCTTGTCAACTCGGCAAGGCTCATAGACAACCTTTCAATAAGAAAGGATATATGTATCAAAATCCTTTGGATCTAGTGCACACGGATGTGTGGGGTCCAAGTAAGGAGCCATCTATATCAGGCTCAAGATATTATGTGTCTTTCATAGATGATTGTAGCAGGTGGACCATTCTATTTTTCATGAAGCACAAGGATGAAGTGTTTAATTGCTTTAAGAAGTATATTGCTCTTGTTGAAAACCAAACAGGTAGGACTTTGAAACGACTCAGATCAGATGGTGGAGGAGAATACTTCTCTTCTAAATTTGATGCCTTCTTGCATGAAAGAGGCATTAAAAGGGAAGTCACTACAAGGTATACACCCGAACTCAATGGTGTAGTAGAGAGGAGGAACAGAGCTATTGTCGAAGCTGCAAGGTCCATGCTCAACGAAAAGGGATTGCCGAACTACCTATGGGCAAAGGCTGTGTCGACAGCCACATATCTCATAAATAGACTTCCATCTAAGTCACTAGATGGAACCACTCCATATGAAGTGTGGAATGGAAGAAGACCTAGTGTTGAGCCCCAGCAGGTTGGAACCAGCAAAGTCAAGACAAGAGGTATTGTAGAGGAGTATTTTGGATAATTCCCTTAAGGTCAAGGGTGTTCAAAGTAATCGGGAAGGTTCAGGTGAACCCCCCCTTTGTGCAAAAGTAAAAACTTAAAAGGAAGTGAGAAGTTGTGTGAAGCGGCAATGTACGCACAGGTGAAAGTATGAGCCCCATTAAAATTTTAATTTTTTATCTAAAAGTTACTACAATACAAAACAGTTAGTGGTTGGCTGTCGTTGAAGAGGACAATCTTGGGACAAGGGAAGGCAAAGAGTCCAGTGCAGTTAGGCGCGTACCGGATCAACACACTTCAAGAGAGAAGCAAAGGCTATTCAAAAGGAGGAGGCAGAGAGGAAAGGAGAGAGCAAGAAGAGAGTGAAGAATCACTGGTGTGCGACAACCCCAGGAAGTGAAAAGTGAAGAGTGAAAGAAGTGTAGCTAAGGAGGTGTGCAGAGAAGGTGAAGGGAGATTCCAAGAGTCTCAAGGTCTGTGTGTGTGCCGCGAAGGTATCCATTCCTCAGCTTGGTGGGAGCTTAGTGCAAGGTGTGCACAAGGGAAGCGTGAAGCAAGCGAAGGACTGGTGCAGAAGAGGCCGCTGCCAGAAGACTTGAGATAATTGGTCTTCTGTAACTAAGCATTCTCTGTAGTTGTATTTAGTTATTGACTTGGATTGTATTTGGTCTTTGTAATTGTTCGATATAATCAACCTTCAAGGTTTCCATTGCGTACTCCTCTGCAGAGGTTTTCAAGGTTATTCCACTTTCATTATCTTCTTTTTTCTCCTACAAACCCTCAAACTCCTTCTTGTCCAAGAAACCCCCAACAAATTTGGCACGCCCGGTGGGACATCCAAGGAGATTTGAGCATAGGAGACTATATATTGCCATTGGAGAGCAATATTCCAGTGTCGACAACACTACTCCAGTGGGCCAAAAGGTACATACTTTTATCAAGTGTCTCATTTTAAGTGGACTATGAATAGCTCATGACCGCGACCCGGTCACAAACCTTGAGGATCAAGTGCAAGCAGACAAGAAGAAAGACGAACAGAAGATCATCGAGTCCACTTTCATCGACTTCATCGGTAGGAAGCATGGCAGGACAGGTGGACCTAGAAATTTTGCTCTCCAGATTAAACATAAAATTTCCCTCCTTCAGAGGTTTAGCCCATGAGGACCCAGATGAGCACATTCGAAGATTTCTTGCATTATGTAAGACTAGGGGGCTAATGGGTAGGGAAGATGCTTTCTTGATACTCTTGCCCGCCACATTGGAAGGTCTGGCAGACAAGTGGTTTAGCCAGTTTGCTGAAAATCACTTTACCTCTTGGGATTTGATGAAAGAGGCTTTTAAAAATCAGTTTCAGCATGGCAACACGGCGGAGATCATTATAGAAGAGTTGGAAAACTTGAAGTTGGGTCCAGGAGAAAAGTTCCCGGAGTTTGTGACCAGGGCCAAAGCCCTAATGGCTAAACTACCGGATCCACCACACGACTTCTTTGTCAAGAAGTGGTTAGCCAAACCCCTACCTGTGGTCACTCAATGCAAAATAAAAGAGTTGGTGTTACCTACGGCCCCTGTTGAGGAATTCATCAGTACGGCCACACGCTTGGAGCAGATAAGGCACCAATACGGTGCAACTTCCTCCCAAACAACCTATGGTACAGAACTGGAGGACCCAGTGATCCAGTTAAGAAGAGAGCTGGAGGGCTTAAAAAGGAATAAGCCTTTCACAGAGGAGGAGACTGATGTAGCTCAGCTGAGAAGAGAGATTGAGGTACTCAAGCTCCAAAAGGAAGAAGAGGCCCAAGCAGAAGAATTAGCTCAGCTGAGACAAGAATTGCAGGAACTCAAAGGAGGCGGCATTAAGAATGGACTCTGGTGCTCCATGTGTAGCAAGCAAGGGCACATAGTAAGTGAATGTCCCCTGCTAAATGTGACTTGTCAATTATGCAGGAAAATTGGGCATGAGGCCCATGAATGCCAAGTAAGGGGAATGCCTACAACGACATACTGGACACAAGGAGGACTTTTGCCACCAGCAAATGTGATGGCAGCTGCAGCGAATCAAGGTAACAACTATAATCCTAGACCGAGAAATAACTTTGTAAATGGGCCTAGAAGGCCAATAATTTGCTTCAGATGTGGAGAATGCGGGCACTACCAATCTAGGTGCACTCTTCCAGAAAATGCACCTCCTTGCAGGAACTGTCCAGAAGCCAGGGACCATTATACAAACTGTTGTCCTAAGAATCAAGCTTCTACTTTCGGACCCCATCTCCAAATGATTTCTGTATACAAGGAGGAAACATTACCTCAGGTGGATGAGCCTTCACCGTCTACCAGGGTGGTACAATTAGAAGAACTTGAATCCTTTACAGTGCAGACAAGAAGCAAAGGGAAAGCTCAAGTGGATGTAAGTCAAGAATCAAGGATTGGGGGATTCAACAAAGACAAAGTTGTAACTGAAGACAAAGCAGCCACAGGTGCAGACCCAAAACAAAAGGAAAATCTCATAAGCACCAGAGATGTCATTGGGCATGCATTCATCAGAGCTCAGGAAGAATTGAATAAGGAAAGTGGAACCCATTCCATTAAAGAGTCAGAAGCTTCTAAACTACTCAAGTCTATGAAGAAAGAGGTTAGTATTTTTTATTTAATAAAGATAGATGGGAAATTCAGGTCAGAATTATTGCAGATAATTGATGAGGCTTCTACTACAAGCTTAGTGGCCAAGACTGCTATTTTACATAAAGGGATAGTCAGGGGGGAAGCACCCCTTACAGATTATAAAAGTCCTCGGCTTACAATATCAATCAAGGGTCATGAATTTCAAGGTGTTATTGTAGATGGTGGTTCTGGCATTAACTTGATGCCTGAACATACCATGAAAAGGATTGGACTCCACCCTTCAAGACCTGCAAATTTCACGGTTACTTTGGCAGATCAGAGCAAAGTAAGGCCCTTGGGGGTAATCCCAAAAGTTCCACTTGAAGTACAAGGTAATCTATTCATTCTGGATTTTGTGGTTTTAAGATTGCCCCAGGTTGAAGGAGGATTTCCTCTCTTAATTGGAAGACCTTGGCTGAGGTATGCCAGTGTCATTCATGATTGGGGTAAGGACACTATGTGGGTTCAAAAGAAAGGGCAGGAGCTGACACAAATTCATTTAGAAGAAGGCCCAGACAATCAAGGAAACACTAGTATGATGCAAACCGTGAGCATTTGCATGGAAACAGAAGCGGAGGATCAACCCCAAATAGATTTTGAGGAAGAAGAGGATATTCTAAGTTGGCTCCAAGCAGACAACTCTTCTTCTTGTTTTGGAATTTTTCTTGATAATCCTAGCACGACTAATGATTATGATGAAGACAAGGAAAAGGTCCAGGTTGATGGATTAGGAGAGCCCATCACTGACCACAAAAGAGGCAAGAAGATACCCCTCAAATACAAATTGGAGGAGGATGTGTCAACAACGGATAACGAAGTTTCTAAGGCTAAAAACAAGGTAAAAAATTCTGAGGTTGAATGTTCTTTCCCAATTCAAGAAATCCCTGCAGGATGGATGCAGGACAAGGAGGAACACATCGTAGTCCAAAATACACCTGCTTATGAAGCAATGCACGAAAAGCTAGTAGAAGAAGACAAGGAAGCAGATGCACGGGGAGATAATATGGTAACAAGAAATCCGGTCCAAGAAATACACTTAGACACTCAAAACAATACTCAACCAGTTCTGGTGGCCACTTGGTTGTGGAGCCACCCAGAGCTCCTGGAAAAGGTAAAATCATTCTTGACCCAGTATGCAGATGTTTTTGCCTGGCATTATAAAGACTTAGAAGGAGTGCCTGCATCTTATGGAGAGCACAGAATTCCACTAGTTGATGGAGCCAGACCCATCAGAGGAAGGAGTTATAGACTTAATCCAAAGTATGCCGAAGCTGTCTATGTAGAAATCCAAAAGATGGAGGATGCAGGAATCATCATCCCTGTGGAACACTCAGAGTGGCTCTCACCTATGGTTATAGTACCGAAGAAGAACACTAATAAAATCAGAATTTGTGTCGACTTTAGAGCTCTCAACAAGGTGACCATTCCAGATGGGTTCCCTATGCCTTTTGCAGAACAGGTCATTGAAGAAGTGGCTGGGCATGCATTATATAGTTTTATGGATGGATTCAGTGGCTATAATCAAATATCAATACATCCAGACGATCGTGAAAAGACTGCTTTTATCACACCTTGGGGAACATATGTGTATGTAAAAATGCCTTTTGGGCTCAGAAATGCACCAGCTACCTTTAACAGAACGGTCAATCTCATTTTTGGCCCCCTATTGCTGGAATCACTTAGAATCTTCATGGATGACTTCTCTTCATTTTCAGGATCTCACAAGGAAACTCATCTAGATTGTTTGGACCACCACTTGAGGCAGCTGCAGAATATTTTCCAAAGATGCAGAGAGACTAAGTTAAAGCTCAATCCAAATAAATGTCATTTCCTTGTGACAGAATGAACCCTTTTAGGACATGTGGTGTCGGCTAAAGGTATGGCCCCAGATCCTGACAAAATCATGTCTATATTAAAGTTACCTAAACCTAAATCTCCTAAAGAGATCCAGAGTTTCTTGGGGCATACCGGATATCATAGAAGGTTTATAAAACTGTATGCAGAGATAGCTAGACCTCTGACTAAACTTACAGGTAAGGAAGTACCTTTCAAATGGGAAGAAGAGGAGGAAAAGGCATATCAGACATTACGGTCAAGGTTAGTGTGTGCTCCTATCTTGGTCACACCTGAGTGGTCAAAAATCTTTCATATACATGTCGATGTCAGTGCATATGCAGTAGGGGCAGTTTTGACCCAACCCAGTGATGAATTTAAAGTGGACAGGCCAATTCAATATGCAAGTAGAATCTTGACCAAGGCTGAGAGGAATTACAGTACTACTGAAAGGGAAGCCCTAGCAATGGTCTTTGCTGTCCAAAAATTCCGTCATTACTTACTGGGGGTAAAATTTATTATTATATCAGATCACCAACCACTAAGATACCTACTCAACAAACCCCAGGCCACCGGTAGAATATGGAGGTGGTTATTGTTGTTCCAAGAATTTGATTTTTCTGTAGTCCATAAACCAGGGAAAGACAATGTTATGGCGGATCACCTATCCAGAATAAATATGATGAATCAATCTAGTGGAATCAATGATGACTTTCCAGATGCACATCTGTTTGCTGTAAAAGCTCAAGGATGGTATGATGATATTAAGCAGTTTATTAAAACTGGGTTGTATCCTGAAAAGGCTAGTGCTGTTCAAAGGAAAAAACTGCTAATCAAGAGTAGGCCATATACCTTAATTGATGAGAAATTATATAGACAAGGCAAGGATGACAAGATGAGGAAATGCTTGGAGGAAGATGAAGTGAGGGAAGTACTGCACTCTGCACATGAAGGAACAGGTGGTGGGCACCTTCCAGGGCATATCATGAGCCAAAGGATACTGGATGCTGGTCTATGGTGGCCTACATTATTTAAGGATGCAGATGACTGGAGAAGAACATGTGATGTGTGCCAGAGGTGTGGCCCTAAGCCCACCAAGCAAAGGCATAATCCTTTAATGGTTTCCACTTCTTGGCAACCCTTTGAGAAGTGGGGATTAGACTTTGTTGGGCCTATATACCCTGTGGCGGTTCCTAAAAGAGAAAAGTACTTACTGATAGCCACCGACTATGCGACAAAGTGGGCTGAAGCTATTGCATCCATTGACTGCACTGCACAAAGAGTGGCTGACGTCTTGTATAATAACATCATTTGCAGGTTTGGGTGTCCGCTTGAAATCTGTACCGATCAGGGTACTCATTTTGTCAACAAAATACTGCAAGAAATTTCAGACAAGTATCGCATCTTACATAGGACTTCGTGTGCATAGTACCCACGAGCTAATGGACAAGCCGAATCAACCAACAAGGTATTAATTTCAATGCTACGAAAAGAATGCATGTTACAGCCTACTTCTTGGGGACAGGCTTATCTGGGCACATTATGGGCATACCGATTGGCCTATAAAGAGACCGGGTATTCTCCCTTTCAACTAGTTTATGGCCTTGTTCCCATTGAACCATTTGAGTTCATCAAGGGCTCTATCCGAACCGAAGCAGTTGAGAAAAATGGGATAGAAGTTCCAGCCCGACTAACTGCTTTGCATCAACTGGAAGAATCCAGGATCTTAGCCTCCAAACAGTTAGAGAAGATTCAATTACAAAGAAAGGAGACTCATGACAGAAATTTATGGCACAACAGCTTGAAGCACGGAGATTTAGCTTTGCTACACAGACCACAGATTTCTTCTCAAACCAAAGGAAAATGGATACCTCACTGGGAGGGTCCTTTTCGAATTCTGAAGATGTTGCAATGGGGTGCTGTGCAATTAGAAACACTCGATGGATCTACCCTACCGCTAGTGAATATTTCCCGACTCAAAGCCTATCATCAAAAGTTCCAACATTCCACTACATAGTTCTTAGCTCATTTTGTTTTTCTACTTTGTTCTTCTATTGTAATTCTTGCTCATAATTGCTCTCAAAAATTAAAATGCTGCTCTCCATAAAATTTTGGCGCAAAAATTTGTAGGGCTCTTAGTTCTTCTAACTAACTTTTAAGGCTAGTTTCTCCTTTGTTCCCTTTCGGATGGATGAAATCAAAGATGGCTTCTCCTCTCTTTAGAACAATCTTTTAGGCTAAACCACTCATTGTTGTGAGGTGAGCCCTTCCTCCTCCTTGCTATATAATGGAAAAATTTCATACATTCCACCTCCTCTCCGTCGAAGCAGTGACCAGAACGATTGCAGATGTATAGGCTCCGAACTTGAGCGTTGGATGCGGTTGGATGCGGTTCTTCCCCTCCCAGAAGAAGGCCAAAATACGACTTCGTCCACGCAGGCGCCACTTAGGGTTGAAAGTCGGATCAAGTCTGTTTCAGGAGGATCAGGAGGCTATTCTTCACAACTTGGCCAACATCATATCAACAAGGCGAGCACCAAATAATCACTTCCCTCCAGGGCTTTCCTGCTCTCCAGGACCTTTCTCGCGTTCGTCATCTTATCAACCGTTCCTCCATGGCCAATCCTCCCCCGCAGGATGTTCCTTCAGACTTCACGCCTTCCGCGATACCAACCCCCAATCCCACTTCCACTCCTTTCGAGTCTGCTCAACCGGCGCAGACACAACCCCTTACCACCCTCGTCTACCCGGTCCCGACATTGCCCGTCTCCCTTACCCCACCGATTCCTACATCTACCGACTACCATTATCCCCAAGCAGATGCCTCAACTTCCGTGCTTCCTCCTCCACTTGTCACTATTCCTACTTATTCAATTCACTCTGTCACTCTAGCACAATGGTGAGTACCAACGTGAGGAGATACACCTCATAAATGTCAATCCGTGGAGACGTGAGGACCGGTATGAAGACCGTGAGCAAGTGATGGCACAAGTGCGTGAGTGAAAGCACACAAGCATGCACACACATACACACACACGCGCACAACGTAAGAGCAAAGAGTGGAACAATGGAAAGCTTCGATTATACCAGAGCTCTCTTACAAAACTGAAATCTACAATAAGCCAACCTCAAAAATGAGCTCTCCAGCCCTTTTTATAGTTTTTGAGTGGTTTTGGCCCTGTCCAGACCTAGTGTCCGGCCTAGTTAAAAAATAGGTTCCAGGGCTTATTTGGGGGCTCAAACGGAGTCTAAAAATTATGAAAATTGGTAGGATGGTAGTTCTAATACTCCTCAAGCTCGAGGACTCCTCGACTTGAACAAAATGGAGTTACAAAAATGGGAAATGGTATTTACAATGGTTTTTAGTGATCAAAATCACTATTTTTGTAGGGATTTCTTCTGAAAATTTGACAGGTGCTTCTTAGAGCTCCCTACTTGCTCCTTCTTCTTGTGTGTCCACTTCCTTGATGCGCTTCCATGCTTTGTCCTTGACCTTGAGCTTCAACACTCCCCCCCCTCTTGAGTCTGTCGTCCCTGACAGACCCTTGTTGTATTGGTCGTTCCATGTAGTACGTTGAGAGGTAGCGTCCTTTGCGTCCACCAGGGGTGATCCATTTTCCCAATGTAGCCTGGTCGTTTGTCCAGTTCCTTACTTTGCCACTGCTAGATCTTGCAGTTTGTAGTTCCTTTGTATTTACCTCTTCCTTGTATTCTATCTTGATGGTGCATTTGCGAGCTGTCCAAAACGACTAGTTGCTCAAAGGAGGTGATCAATGTTGATTATGAGCAACTCTCTATCGTGGATGGCTTCCTTGCTCTTGTAGTGGTCACCGTGATGTCCTCTGATTCTTCCAATGATGGCTTTCATAGTTTTCATGCCACGTACTTGTAACCCATAATGTATGATGGTTAAGTGCATTAGTGCATGGGTTGAACAAATTATGTGCCTCGTGCATGGCCTTGTAATGTGGCCCTACGTATGCGTACTTGGAAAATGCATGGCAAGAAGTATGGTGCAAGAGATTGGGTCTTGAGCTAAATGCTCAAGGGTATGCTGACGAAGAGGTTTCTTAATCGATCATGGTTATAGTGTTGTTGAAGCATACACAGCTTACCATGGTGAAGGGTCCGTTGATCTTCATCTCTTCGTGTTGTGGTTCCAGCATGGTGTTTGACCCTTGTCTTGTCCTTTTTGTTGATGGATGTCCTTGCTGAAAGTCCGCTGATGATCATTTTCCAGCACAGTCCTCTTCTTTTCCCTTTTTTTTTTTTTTTTTTTTTTTGCACACGATGGCATCCAACAAGAAGAAAGAGGTTAGTATCAATAACACATTTTGCATGTGAAAATTGTGTCTCATGTGCCTGGGATTTCTTAATTGTGTCTATGCACGGCCATGTAAGGTGGCCCTATATTGATGCATACTTTGGAAATCATGACCTGAATGGTGCAACCGACTGGGTTATGCCAAAGGCATATGGTTGCTGCACGTCGAGGCTTTTGATGTTACTCGCATAGTTGATGCATTCTTTGTTTGGAGGTGTCGATTGGATCTCGAAATGATGTAATCCTCCTAATGGGAACCCATTTCCAAATAGTATTTGACCCTGTAGAGATCACCTCAGGCCAGTTCTTCTTTGGATGCTGTCCAAACTTTGGTATCCAGTGTGTTTGGCCCCTTGGTTCTGTGGATGTTGCTTGTGCTTTTGGCTTCCAAACCCATATCCTGGGTGAGTGCCTGCTTATTTTTGTAGAAGGGTTGAGTTTATCTTCTTTTGGTCTTTGTGCTCTGTTCTTACCCTTTGCTTTCCTTGGCTTCTTTGTTGAGACCTTTTGCATGGTGGGGAGCATAGGCCGTTGTGTATGTAAGAGCTTCTTGGGTACCCACATCTGTAATCGCCCGTGTTGAGCTGTAGCTAATTTTTTAGGCACCCAAATTTGTACATGATTGTGGTCGACCTTCTTTGATAGCTTCGGTACCCAAATTTGTTGGATTAGTCGTGCTTGAGCCTGTCGTAGGTGCTTGGTTCTTCTGTTTCCATGGTCAATCTGGTTGGGTGGGAATCTTTGAGGCAACGTCGATGGTTGTACTCCTTTCGTTACCCAGATCTGTGTCATGCCCAACACTTCTTTCCTCTTGAAGGCTCTTTGTCTATTTGATAGACTGGCTGTCTTGCACTGTTTTGCTTGCTTCTGAGGTTGAACTACTGTGGATGCTTTACTCTTTGAAAAACAAGAAGAAAGTTCATCTTGCCTTTGCGACTGTCCTTCCGTGATTGCGTCCGTCTGGATCATAGAGCTTTTGACATCTACAACATCTTGTTCGAGAAGATTAGCCTTAGAGGAACAAAGAGAGTGTGTGGTGTCAGTGTCAGTGGGCATGCGATTCTCCAATTCTAATGTAATGCATTGATTATACACCCAAACTTGAAGAAGTTGACTTCTTAGGTTCAAGTTGACAGCATGGTCGTAAATCCAATCTTGACCCAAGACAAGTGGTTCTGTGAGGTCCTCATCATGACACACTAGCATTTTGACTTTTATTGGAACATCTTGAAGGTAGATGGGAAGTTCCACCTCTCCTAAACAAGGGGTTTCCACGCCTCCTAAACCTATGAGATAGGCTTCTATGGGCTCGATGTTCAATTGCAGGTTTTGGCAGTATGAAAGTCTAACTGCACTAGTTGTTGCTCCTGAGTCAACCAATGCTCTCACAGTCCTCACACTCTTTCCTTGTCCTACTTCTATGGTCACAAAGGGACGTCGATCAATTATTTGAGAAGTAGTGATGCCCGACTTTTGGCACATGTCCATGTGATATTTTGGAGCTTTTGTGTTGACATCTAGGCCTAGCCGCCGTAGCTTATTTCTTCTGATGCGCTCTCTAGCCTCTGCTTGTGCTTCTTCTCTAACCCTTAACTCCTCTTCTTTTCGCTTTTTAGCAGTGTTGAGTCTCATGAGCAATTCCTCTGTAAGAGGTTCTTGATATAACTTGACTCGGCATCCACTAATATAGTTTGGTAGGATATCACCTTCTAAAGTGGCCAATTGAACCGCACCGCTAGTGGAGATTCTATTAATGATCATGGGTCCATATCCTCGTTTCTCCAATTTGCGGGCATGTTGCTTTAGCGTATAAACCAGCACTAGATCTCCTTCCTTCAATCCTTTATCCTTTACATGGGCATCAAAGTATGCCTTTTGCCTTTTCTTTGCAGCATAAATGCCTGCTGCTGCCCGTAGTCTCGTCTCACCTAAGCGTTCTAGATCAAAGATCCTGGAAGACAACTCATGTCCATTCCACTCATGTTCTTGTGATACTTTCAAGGCTGGGATTAGGAAGTCCAATGGTAGCACGGCATTCTGTCCAAAGACCAGCTGAAATGGGGTAGCATTGAGTACCGTTTTGTAGGCCACTCGGTATGCCCAAACAGCATGATGGAGTTGTTTGTCCCAATCAGAGCGTTTATTATTCACCAGTTTTGTTAATACGTTACATAGGATCTTATTCGTGCTCTCGGCCTGTCCATTGGCTTGTGGGTGATAAGGGGCAGACTTCTTGTGTATCACCATGAATTCTTGAAGGAGATGTTCAATGACCTCATTCAAGAAGTGCGTACCTCTATCACTAACCAACTCTATTGGTAACCCATATCTAGTGAACACATTTTTGAATAAGAACTTAGCCGTCGTTTGAGCATCATTCTTTGTCGTGGCTTTTACTTCCACCCACTTTGTAAGGTAATCTGTGGCTACAATAATGTATTCTGCATGGGAGTTTCTAGCTGGGGGGTTAATAGGACCAACAAAGTCTATGCCCCACTTCGAGAATGCGCGCCCTCCCATCATTGGCCTTAAAGGCATCTCATCTTTTCTTATCGGATATTGGGCACGTTGGCATGTGTCACATGTCTTCACATAAGTCTGTGCATCCATATGAAGAGTGGGCCACCAAAGTCCTGAGAATAGAATGGTCTTAATTACTCTGTCAGGCCCAAAGTGTCCACCTGCAGCACCACTGTGTGCAGTTTCTAAGACTTTCAAATAGTCTGATTCATGAACGCACAGTCTAAGGTAACCATCCTTGCCTCTTCGATATAGGTTGTCTCCTACTAAGGCATAGTCTTGAGCCTCTTGCTCCATGCTCCGTTTTCTTGCAAGACTAGCCTGATTGGGTAATGTTCCCGATCTCATGAACTCAACCAATGGAGCACTCCAATCTGGAATTAATGACACATGATAAAGAGTGGCATGCTCCACTGGGGGTCTCTTTTGACACACTGGACAATTCTGGATCCACTCCTGTGTTTCTTTGTCCATGCTAGGCCAATACACTCCTAAACGTTTTAGATTCTGCAATGTTCGTTGTTTAGGGTAGTGATTTCCTAGCAGTCCCTCATGGGCTTGTTGCAACCAACTAGTATGTTCATCGTCCTCGACACAACGAGCTAATATGCCCTCGGTATCTTGCTTGTACACACTTCCTGCCAATATTTGATACTTTTGTGATTTTACAATTTCTTCTTTGCTTGTTTTCACATTTTTATTTGCAGGCCCAAAGGTTAGGACTGGTACCAACTTATTTGCCCATTTAGGAACAACTTCTAAATTGAACAGATAAGCATCGGGCAGTTCATCAGACACTCCTTGCGGTGGCTCTCCTGAAGTGATACGAGAAAGATGGTCTGCCCTAAGATGGGTTCTACCTTTCCTGACAACAACTTCAAAGTCGTATTCCATTAGTAAGAGGAACCATCTCACTAAGCGGCCTGTATTGCAAGGTTTATTGACCAAATATAGTAAAGCTTGATGATCAGTGAAAAATTTGAACTTATTGGCCAATAAATAGTGTCTAAACTTCTTCAGAGCATATACCATGCCTAAGCCTTCTCTCTCCGTTGTGGTATAATTTCGTTCAGCTGCATTTAATTGCCTACTAGCATATGCTATCGGCAAATCTAGGTTTCCTTCACCTGTGGGTTGTGCTAGCACACATCCTATTGCATGATTGGACGCATCTACATGGACATGAAAGGGTTTGCTCCAATCCGGAGTAGTCAATATTGGTGCAGTGCACAAACGTCTTTTCAGCTCGTTGAAGGACTTCTCGCATTCCTCGTTCCACTCAAAATTTGTTAACAGGCCATAAAGAGGTTTAGCTATGATGGCATACATGTGGATAAACCTACGGTAATATCCACAATGGCCCATAAAGGCTTGTACCTCTTTAACATTCCTTGGCCTGGGCAACTCTGCTATTGCTCTTACTTTGTCCTCATCTGTTGAAATTCCATTCTTAGAGACAATGTGACCTAAGATTTTACCTTGTCGTACCATGAACACACACTTCTCTGGGTTCAGACAAACTCGATAATCTCTACACTTGTTGAAGATTTGTCTGAGCTCAGGGATGTGGTAACTTCTTTCTTGGGAATGAGCGCATAAATCATCCACATATACTTCTAAGCTCTTCCGCAAGAACTCTTTGAAGACATGACACATGAGCCTTTGGAATGTTGCAGGTGCATTGGTGAGCCCAAATGGCATCACACGAAATGCAAAGATTCCCCATTCTGTGGCAAATGCTGTTTTGTGTTGATCTTCGGGGGCAATGGCTACTTGGTTGTAACCTGAAAATCCATCAAGGAAGCTATAAACTTCCTTGCCTGCAACACGCTCCAATAGATGTTCGGTGATTGGAAGTGGATAACTATCTCTGATTGTAGCGGCATTAACTTTTTTAAGGTTAATGCACACTCGCAATTTCCCATTCTTCTTTGGCACCACCACAATGGGGGACACCCATTCAGTGTGCTCAATCTCATAGATGAATCCAGCCTCAATCAGCCTGTCAATTTCCTCCTTTATTTTGGCTGCATAATTGTCATTATATGTGTAGGGCTTTTGTTTGGTGGGCTTGGCATCAGCGGTCATCGGAATCGTATGAGAGCAAATCTTTGGGTCTACTCCTTTCAAGTCTCTATAGTGCCATGCAAACACATCCCTATATTCCCTTAATAGAGCTACAAGCTCTGCTTCTTCTTTTGCATTTAGGTCATCTCCTATGTACGTACATCGTTCTTCGTTCCCTTCAATGGTCACTACAATTTTTTTGGTCCTTTCTTTATTGTCATATGTTTCTCCTATAATGGCCTCTCTCTTAGGCATCCGTACCAAAATTTTTCGGTCTTCCACTTCATATTTCTTGAAATTTTCTGGTACTTCAAACAATGATTCTTCCTCTTCTTGTTTCACCGCTTTTCTTTTCTTTTTCTTTTGACCTCCTTCACTTCCTTCCTTTGAATTTATCGTTTTAATACTCGTGAGGGGTTCTTCTTCTTTTTGGGTTAACACTCCTATGTCTTCTAAATAGTGTTCCTCTGAGTCAAAGTAAGTATCCATCACAATGGATTCTAGATCATCGTCATTCTCTTCTTCTTCTATGGACTCACTAGGATCACACTCTTCCAACAGGGGCTGACACATGAACACTGAAATATCGTAACCCTCCTCATCACAATGAGGTGTCCATTGTTCTTCATTGACTGCAATGTCCATGGTAGCTAAGATTTCTGCCCAACCATGAGGCTCAAATTCCTCATCTGGAAATATCATCGGTGTATAGGCTGGGTCTTTTATTGGTCTATCTCCTGGGGAAGTTCCATCTTCTCTTGCTTTTAGACGCTTTTCCTCTTCCTCTGCGACCTTGCACATCCACAAGTGAGTATCTTCGTGCAGCCAGGATGGATCAGGTGAACTCCCAGAATGCACAGAGATAGAATCTTCTTTTGCTTTGTGGATAGGATTCCACTGTAGGGGTGGTACATCTCGGAAGGTGTAATCCTTCAAATTGACCTTGGTGGTGACCCCTAAGTGCTGTAAGTACAAGGAGTTGGTCCCCCAATCCTGCACTATTTGCAATTGTCGTAGGAAGGGTCTTCCTAGGATCATCTCGTAGACATTATTTTTTTCAAAGTCACATATAGCAAATGTATGTTCAAACTCTACACCACAAGTGGTTAGAGTTATCCCTTCGAGCAATCCTAGAGGTCTTTCAAAATGACCATCTGCCATTTGAAGCTTCATTCTTGTTGGTCTTAATGTGGGTTTGCCCCATCGCTTCCACAAGGAGGTGGTCGCAATAGCAACACCAGCACCCGAATCTACAATTGCTTTGGTTGTGTGACCTTGATAGGTGATCGGAAGATAAGTGTTACCTTCTTCACCTTCGCTAATGTCTCCTATCTTGTCGAGAGGTATCTCTGGTACTTTCTGCTTAGGTCCTACTTTTGGCATATTGGATTCAAGTTCTGGAACCTGATCCTTCACATGATTCCAGAGCTCCGGTTTTGCCTTGAGCAGCTCCTCTACAGTGAGATGACATTGAACCTTAGTGTTCTTCACAACATCAGAGTTTCTTGGAATCACTGAGTCTTCATTTCTTACCAATATTGTGGGAGCTCTGATCTGGAGAGATTCAGATTCCCATGGGCCTGTGAAATGAGGCAACTCTTGTAAAGAATTAGATTCAAAATCTACTCTTTCATCTTCTTGTTGCTCTGCTTGGTCTCCATAGATAGACGGAATGTCTTGGGGAAATTGATCATGAAGATCATCAATCTCAGGAATAGGAGGGGAATTACCCTTCTCCTTGGCCCATTTCTCTTCCTGTATTTCCCGCAAGAACTCTTGAGAGTACTGTTGAATTGAAGGAGGTGTTCCAGCATCCGTGGAATTAGGAACATAAGCTCCCATTGGTGGAGGGCTTCCTCTTTCAATAACTGGTTGAGCCTGTGGAGGTAAAGAAACTTGTGGTTTGTTTACCAACTGCTCTAATCTTTCTAGTAAGCCTTGGAAATGCAAATCCGGTTTGACAGAGGTTGTCTGATTGAACTTTTGACTAGTCTCAAGTATAGCTTGAGCTTGTTCTACCATTTTCATGCACATTTTCATCCGTTCAATCTCTAAATCTGCTCTAGGGTAACTCTTGTCTAGGGTTGCAACTGTTGGCCCTTCTTGAAGACGAGCCTGGTAGGCCTTGAACATCATGTCCAAGCCTTCTGGGGTTGGATCTGCAAGAACCGACCCTGGTTGTGGGTTATTTACAATGGGTGGTGGGGTGAAATGAGGTGGAGTGGCTGGAGCTTCGGTATGTGAGGGGCTTTGAGATGCAATGTCTTCTATTTTTGTTTTGGCATCTTTTAGACTTTCTTCTATTTCAGATATTTTTTTGTTCCACTTGCGATTAGCCTTCTCTCTGGTATCCTTCCATGTTCTTGGTTTCCTCTTACTAGGTTCTCCTGGCTCACTTGACTCCGATTGCTCGGATGGTTTTGCTTGTTGTGCAGCCTGTGCCCTAGTAACTGTCTGTACAGGAGCCACATTACTGCTACTTGAACTTGAATCTGCCACTAAGCCAACCACGTTGATGGGTGTAACCTTGGGTGCACTAGAGGGGTTTCTCAGACACTCTCTAGGAAGATGTTCCTGGCCACACTCAGGACAAAAGCCTTGTATCGTAATGTTTTGCCCTTGTCCCAGAGCTGGTTGGTGGGGGCATTCACGAATGAAATGGTCGCCCTGACATCTAAAGCATGGTCCTCTAGGGGCTTGTGGTCTTACTTGTCTCAATTGGGGCCTAGGATTTGGATTCGTATACATGACATTGGGGTATTCTGGCTCCCAATTTTGTTCCATAGGTGGTGCCTCATGTTGATACTGAGAAGTCTCACTTTGCTCAGGTGACTGTATATAATAAGCATGTGGACTATCTTCATGGAAGTAGTCTGAACCATGAGCGTGAGAATCATTTTCTGAGACCAATGGGGTTAGTGGCACCAATGCTCTATTAGGGTTCTCCTCCGCCATCGTATATTTAACTGGGATCACATTGGCAGGAGCTGGCGGTTGGTTTCCTAGGACAGGTTGTGGCCTATATGGTGTCTGATATTGCTGCTGGTATTGAGGTTGATATTGTTGTGGCCTATAATATGGCTGTTGGTACTGATTCTGATACCTACCCTGCTGGTAAGGTTGCTGATAATTTTGTCTAACAGCCTGCCTGTTATAGGGACAATCTTGGGTAGTATGATTTGTATATTTCCTCTCAATGGTGCAATATAGAGCATTAGGGTTTCCTTGGGGTTGAGTCGTTAACGGGCAAACATTAGCCATGTGATCTCCTCCACATGTATAACATCGCTTCACTGAAGTGACCCTTGGCATTTGTCTATTTTGAACTCCTAGCTTTTTGACCACTTGCTCAGCTATCTCATCTATCTCAGTGGAGGTTCTAGAGGTATTACTAGTAGAACTATCAGAGTCCTTATAGAGTTTGGATAGTCCTAACTCTTCACCCAAGTTGTCTTCTATGTCAATGCATATCCGTACACACTCTTCTATGGATCTAGGCTCTTTCAAGTATACGTATGACCTTAATTTTGTGCTCAATAGGCCATCTAAAAATAGTGCCACCTGTTTGGCTGATGTGGGTAATTCTGGTACAGGGCATCTTTCCAGGTACTGTCTAAACCTTCTTCCTGCAAGTCGTACTGTTTCTTGGGGTGTCTGCTTGAAGCTGTGGATCAAGGATGATGTGTTATGCCTGATACCGCTTTTGGAAAATTCCACAATGAATTCTTCTAGCAGCTGACCTATCTCTCTATAGTTGCGACTGTTTAGAGGTTGAAACCAAGCTAAGGCAGTACCCTTAAGAGTCAAACCAAATGCCTCGAACTGGGTGAATAAGTCTTCAACCTGTTCGGCTCTTAGCACTTGTTTGAACTCCGCCACATGATCATAAGGATCTCCAAATCCATCAAAGTAGTTCTTCATTGTCTTAACCACTTGAGAGGGTCTAAGGGTTCTTGAATACTCCCGTGGTCTAGGCAATGGGAAATCATGATCATTTCTTTGATGCCTATGAACTCTATGTCTCTCCCTTTCAAGTCTTTCCGTTCCATATCCTGATCTGTCTCTGCCCATTGTGTCTGCAAAGCTTACTTCCGGTCTCTCTCTAGTTCTTTCCCTCTGGGTTTCATGAGCCTTGGATGATCCGGCTCCCTGGAGGCCCTGGGAAACATTAGATCTTGGTGGAGGGAAAATTGATTCACCTTGCCAAGTGTAAGCATGTCTGTCATGATCTGATACCAAGAATAACTTCTGAGATGTGTGATCTAGATAGACAGCTTTCCCTGGTGTCTCGGGGTCCTTGAATTCATAGATGGTGACTACTGGGCTGGGTTGATCTGGCCTAAATCTCCAAAAGGCTTCCTCCGTTTCTCTATTCACGAATAGTTCTATGCTTTTGTTATCTTGAGGAATCCATTCTGGAGTGATCACTCTAGTCAAGACTGACTTACCCCTAGGGGTCTTGGGTTCTCCTCCTAGGTTCCCTTTCTCTAGGTCTCCTATCTCATTCTCAGGAATGATATTTCCAAACTCATCTGTCCGATCTGGTAAGTTGGTAACCATATACATTGTTCCTTCCTTATCAATGTAAGCACCCTCTTCAAACTTGACCACTGGGTGTTCAAGTCCAAAGGGTTGGTCAGGATTTTTGAGTTGAACCACTGATCGCCTTAGACCATCCTCATAGATGCGAGCACCTAATTGGTTGGTCCTGATATACTCCAATTGGGTCTTATAGGGACCTTCTGGTGTCTGTAAACAGGCAGGGCCTGAGCTACGTGTGGGTCTTTCCATGCTAAAAGACATTTCCGAGTCACTGGTTTCTGAACTTCGTGTGTAAGGATAACCACTAAGCTGTTGAGCCCAAGACTTGGCAGTGTGATTGACACTAGCTTCAGAAGATCTGAGGCTTTGTCTGTCTCGGCCCAAGTGTCTGCCTGATCTAAGGTTCATATGCCTGATTTATCTACCCCCTTGGACCTAAGCACACTCTCGTTGCAGGTTAATTTGCACCAATCACTTTGTTCTTTTGAGTTGAATATTATGTTTATGGTCTTGTCTGAAATCGCGTCGTCAGGAGTACTTAAGTGAATTTCCGCACTTGATGAGTGATCGACTCCAGTTTACCTTTTGTCCCTTAGAGTTTTCGCACTTAAGACATACTTAATTCTTGCACTTGGTTGCTTAATACTCTTGGACTTGATTCGTGCCTAACGTTGCCCTAATTAATTACCACACCTAAGTCGTACTTAGCCTAGGCTAGGAATTGACAAAGGAGGGTTGAGAGATCTTCCAACCTTAATTAGCTGGTTGACCAAACTGCTACACAAGCCCAGGAAGCCTTCTCCCAAGCTTGGTACTCACCCTTGCTAGCTTGCTTTGGATTGCCTTGAGTGCACACAATGTTCCTGCAAAAGCTCATCAGTCAGTATAGCTCTATTACCACAAGTATTTGAAAGACATACATCAATATTTTCAGCCCCCCCTGGAGTAACTCACCGTACCCCCTGAATCTTAGGACCACCTAGTTTCACCTAAAGGTCAACTTAAAAATACATGTTCTAAAACTCCACGTATGATTCTACAAAAAACCAGTCGAGGTCCACGTAGGATTTTCAACAAGCTTTCCAACGAGACCAAAATCTCATTAATCGGAGTTCGTATGGTGAAGTTATGACCATTCAGGCACTTAGGGGTCCAAACAGGCTCTCAGGGTTCAGGAAATTCCTCCCTGGTTTCTGGGTCTTTTGCCCACTTCCAAGGCTCTTATATCCTCCCAATGTGTCCAAGATTAAGCCCAAGGATACCTTAATTCAGTCAATTAAATTACTCTAAATTTTAATGCGTTAAGCCCATGTATCGCGATAGGTCGCGAGGTGTCGCGATAGGTCGCGAGGCGTCGCGATAGGTCGCGAGGCGTCGCGATAGGTCGCGAGGTGTCGCGATAGGTCGCGAGGTGTCGCGATAGCTCGTGAGTGTCGCGATAGCTCGCGAGGTGTCGCGATAGCTCGCGAGGTGTCGCGATAGGTCGCGAGGTGTCGCGATAGGTCGCGAGGTGTCGCGATAGGTCGCGAGGTGTCGCGATAGGTCGCGAGGTGTCGCGATAGGTCGCGAGGTGTCGCGATAGGTCGCGAGGTGTCGCGATAGGTCGTGAGGTGTCGCGATAGCTCGTGAGTGTCGCGATACCTCGAGGTGTCGCGATAGCTCGGGATATGATGAATTTTCCTGATCTGTCTAGTGATCCTGGGAGCTCTAGGCCTGCGCAGTGTCGTGGTGCACTCAGAATCGTGATTGGGTGAAATTTTCGGAGTGTCGCGATAGCTCGAGCTCGACGCCTCGGGGACTGTGCAGAAGAATTCTGTACCTGCTGAACTTGCTGGAGATGGTGATGGTGATGAAGATGAAGAAGAAGGAAAATTCAAAAACTGAACTGAAAATGATGATTTTTTTACCTTCCAGCGTCGCTACTCTACGTCTTACCGTCACACGCTCGTCCTCCAAGCTCTCTCCCCGGCAACGGCGCCAAATTTGGTGTCACTCTAGCACAATGGTGAGTACCAACGTGAGGAGATACACCTCATAAATGTCAATCCGTGGAGACGTGAGGACCGGTATGAAGACCGTGAGCAAGTGATGGCACAAGTGCGTGAGTGAAAGCACACAAGCATGCACACACATACACACACACGCGCACAACGTAAGAGCAAAGAGTGGAACAATGGAAAGCTTCGATTATACCAGAGCTCTCTTACAAAACTGAAATCTACAATAAGCCAACCTCAAAAATGAGCTCTCCAGCCCTTTTTATAGTTTTTGAGTGGTTTTGGCCCTGTCCAGACCTAGTGTCTGGCCTAGTTAAAAAATAGGTTCCAGGGCTTATTTGGGGGCTCAAACGGAGTCTAAAAATTATGAAAATTGGTAAGATGGTAGTTCTAATACTCCTCAAGCTCGAGGACTCCTCGACTTGAACAAAATGGAGTTACAAAAATGGGAAATGGTATTTACAATGGTTTTTAGTGATCAAAATCACTATTTTTGTAGGGATTTCTTCTGAAAATTTGACAGGTGCTTCTTAGAGCTCCCTACTTGCTCCTTCTTCTTGTGTGTCCACTTCCTTGATGCGCTTCCATGCTTTGTCCTTGACCTTGAGCTTCAACACACTCGAATTCCACCGATTACTCTCCACCTTCGCTCCCTCGCCCCCCTTCGCCATCTCCATCTCCTTCTGCTTCCCATACCTCGCGCCCTAACTCACCTTCCGGCGATTATATACGCATGTTTCTTCCAAATGATTTAAATCTCCAAATCCGTATTCACTTATCTCTTCCCCCCATTGACCTCCGCAATCTTTTCTCAGTCGAAAATCTTCAGTATGCCGGTCTTTTGGGCTTGGCGAATGTTCTCTTCCAGGAACCCTCCAACCTTAATGATGTCTATGAAGCTCTTCGGTTGTTCCCCATTTTTCGCACCGGCGCTTTAACCATCTCTGACATTGTCGCCAGTATAGGATCCTCCCTCATCCACTTCAGCAGCCCTCCATTCTTATATTCTGGAGTATCACCCTCGGACACAATTGCCTTTTGTCATGAGCGCTTTGCCCATAATGCACGTTTTTCTATCCGTATGCAATCCGTACTTACTTCCTTCATTTTTTTCTTTTTACTTCGGAGCCCCACCTCTCCGCTTCCAATGTCCGACATTCGCATTGCAGATCCACTTTACTGCTTCCTCACTAGCCGCCCCTACCCTTACGCCGCCCTCCTCTTTAGTTCATTGAATATGCGCTCCCGTCGCCTCCGTGACGCTATCCCTCGTCGATCTCGCTCATTTTCCATATATTCCGCTCCATTACTCGAATGGCTATATCAACTCCCCGCGCACTCAGCTAATTCTGCTCTACCCCCGTCACCTCGTATCTCTGTTGACCAGCAATTCAGAGATCCCATGGCACCTTCCATAACCAAACCTCCCCCCTCCTCTACACTCTCCATTGGCTCCACTTCCGTTTCCACACCGCCCCCCGCCCCCCCTGATATCCCTGCATTTCCACCGCAATCTTCTTCTCCCATCCTCACCACCCCTCAGACTACAACTACCGGTCATCCCCCTAACCCTGTTCTCCAACATGGCTTTTCTTCGGCAGCCTCTTTCCGCCCGCTCATTCAAACCCATCTCAACCCGCAAAACCCAACCTGTACACCCCCTCGTCCTCCTGTCCCCACTTTCCCATCTACCAGTGCCGTTCCCATCACCCAACCCACTCCCTCGCATAAACCTACCCAACCCGGTCCCTCTACCACTCCAAACAATTCTTCCCCTCCGCCTGCTGCCCCTCCTCCTTCAAATGATATTCCGACGCCTCCCTCCTTTTTCAGCTTGCTTCGCGAAGCCAGTGCCATTGCATAGGGCAGTGCTCAGGCCTCCAAGGTGTCCTTGGATTCAATTTCAACTGCAGCTACGATTCACCAGCAGTATATTTCGACCATCGACAATATCAATCGACAGGCTACAGCGCAATGGCAATCCCTCACTGAATCGGCAAGATTACTCAAAGAAGAGAGGGATAAGTATAGGGACATGGCTGATTCTGCTCTACAGACATTAACAGATCTTCAAAATCGTTCTCAATTAGGACTATGTGACAATGCTGCGTGTCGACGGATCAAACGCGAACGGGACCACCTTCGGCAGTGCCTTAGTTCTCTCCAGCATATGATTGAGCAGGCTTCTGCTCCACTGCCCTCATCTCCACAACCATCAGACGCAGGCCTCCATCCACCCTCTCAATAATCTGAAGACCAACTTCTCCATCCTTGCTATTGGCTTAGGGTTCTCTTATAGATGTGCAATAATCTCTCATCATTCTGCATTTTTCTTATCAGGGTTGCATTTGTCTTATCAGGGTTCAATAAATTTTGTAGCGGGATTCAATAAAATTTAGTAGCGGGTCCTCTAGTTTTCTCCCTTAATAAATACAGTCACTCCTTATCTATTTTCATGCCTTCCTTCCCTCTCTATTCTTCTGCTATTCCACTCTGTTCTCGAGTCGATGTTTCCCTCTGTGTCGTGTATCATGTCTGTTGTCTCTCCGGGTCGGAGAGTACATTAGGTGGTGGGCATCTGTTGAGCCCCAGCAGGTTGGAACCAGCAAAGTCAAGACAAGAGGTATTGTAGAGGAGTATTTTGGATAATTCCCTTAAGGTCAAGGGTGTTCAAAGTAATCGGGAAGGTTCAGGTGAACCCCCCCTTTGTGCAAAAGTAAAAACTTAAAAGGAAGTGAGAAGTTGTGTGAAGCGGCAATGTACGCACAGGTGAAAGTATGGGCCCCATTAAAATTTTAATTTTTTATCTAAAAGTTACTACAATACAAAACAGTTAGTGGTTGGCTGTCGTTGAAGAGGACAATCTTGGGACAAGGGAAGGCAAAGAGTCCAGTGCAGTTAGGCACGTACCGGATCAACACACTTCAAGAGAGAAGCAAAGGCTATTCAAAAGGAGGAGGCAGAGAGGAAAGGAGAGAGCAAGAAGAGAGTGAAGAATCACTGGTGTGCGACAACCCCAGGAAGTGAAAAGTGAAGAGTGAAAGAAGTGTAGCTAAGGAGGTGTGCAGAGAAGGTGAAGGGAGATTCCAAGAGTCTCAAGGTCTGTGTGTGTGCCGCGAAGGTATCCATTCCTCAGCTTGGTGGGAGCTTAGTGCAAGGTGTGCACAAGGGAAGCTTGAAGCAAGCGAAGGACTGGTGCAGAAGAGGCCGCTGCCAGAAGACTTGAGATAATTGGTCTTCTGTAACTAAGCATTCTCTGTAGTTGTATTTAGTTATTGACTTGGATTGTATTTGGTCTTTGTAATTGTTCGATATAATCAACCTTCAAGGTTTCCATTGTGTACTCCTCTGCAGAGGTTTTCAAGGTTATTCCACTTTCATTATCTTCTTTTTTCTCCTACAAACCCTCAAATTCCTTCTTGTCCAAGAAACCCCCAACACCTAGTCTAGAGCATTGCAAAATCTTTGGATGCTTAGCCTATGCTCACATTCCTTCTCAAGTAAGAGGGAAATTGGATCCCAAGGCAGAGAAGTGCGTATTTATTGGTTATGACCAAAACCAAAAAGGATATAGATTGTACAATCCAACCAATAAAGGATTTTCTGTGAGTAGAGATGTAATTTTTTATGAAAACAAATCATGGTTTGATGATGACAGGAAAGTGAAGCTGCCATATGACTTGGATGAAGATTTTCCATCACTTCAACCAAAGGAGCCAAAGAAGATTGAAGAAAGTGATTCGGAGATTGACCTAGAAGACTTGGAAAGACTAAAGCTATGGAAGAACAAAGGTAAAGCAAAGATGCAGGATGCTATATATGGACCCGAGAGCTTGTTGGAGCAAGTCTATGACAAGCCTAAGTATTGGCTTGAGTCTCACAAAGTCTTAGAAGAAGCTTTAAAAAGAAGACTATGTAAAGTTCACTTGTGAACTACCTCTTGTAACTTTTGAAGAGTTTACTTAATGTAAAAGTAAGAGAATCTTAAGTGGTTGAGTCCACTTGATCAAGAATGGAAAGAGGAGCCACGAATTCGTGATTTGTGGTAGGTAGAGAATCAAATCAGTCATTGATTGATTGGAGAGGGATTGAAGGAAGTTAGCCTCCCAAACTCAACTATAAATAGATGGCAGTTTTAGTCGTGGTCAGAGAGACCTATGTGAAGACCTCCAAGAGCTGAGCTTTATGCCATATCAAGGTGTGATTACAAGGCACACATATGTATCAGTAAGTCATTGTATTGTACAAGCAATATACTTTCATTTTCATGATTATTTGAGTTCATCTTTCCATGTTCTTGGGATGTGTACTACTCACTGCCATTACTTCAGTTTTTCTCAGTCAGCTTGCAGAGATTGTTTCTCTGCACTTGGTTCATCATTTTCAGTGATTTAACTTGGTAAAGTTAGCTCTATAAGGCTACTATATGCTCACAAATTTTCATGTCATTTGGATGTTGGAATCTTCAGTTATATTCATTTGAAGTCAACAGGGTATGTTCATCTTCACTTCTCTGTTAGGTACCCGACTTTTTCAGTCATCTTGTCAGAGTCATTTCTCAGTGTTTACTCATCCAAATTCAGTGATTTTAAGCTTGTTGGATTCAGCTTACTGTCTAGTATAAGCATACAAATTTTCATGATCATTGGATTCTTACATCTTGAGTTATGTTACTTTTTCTACTCACTGGTCTATTTCTGTAGCAGCCCGTGAAAATCGGGATGATGTCATCACTTGTTAAAAGTCATTCTCAGTGTGTGGTTTGTTATTTTTGATGAGATTACTCTCTAAAGTTAGCTCTTTAAGCTACCTAGCCTTCCCCAAGAGGAATTAATCTAATTGCTGCTGTGCTCAGAGAATTATGTAAAACACTGGACAGGTGTATTAACCAAGAATAGCAAGTTTTCACCTCTGAGCTAACTCCAACTTATCTGTTTTGATCTATCTTTTTGAGAGTGATCTTCCAAGGTACATAGGGTGTCTAATACATCCATTGGCAAGCTAAAAGGGCCCACCATCTACTCCTGGAGTTCATTTGGCTAGTGTAGAGCAAAGATTTTGCAACACCTCTTCATCTTCAACACATACCTATCCATCTCTTCACAGTGGTATCAGAGCAAGGTTGGACAACATGGCAGATGGATTTCCTTCATCAATTGACAAATTGGACAGAGGTAACTACTCAGCTTGGTCATTAAGGATGGAAGCTTATCTCCAAGGTAGAAGTTTATATGGTTATGTGGCTGGAGATGAAGTTATGCCAAGTTTCAGGAACAAAAGTCAACCAACACAAGAAGAGCAAGAAAGATTGAGCACATGGTGCTCCAAGGATGCACTTGCAAGGTCTTATCTCCTCAACTCTATCTCAGATTTTTTGTTGCCTCACATTAGAAGTTGTAAGACATCTCAGGAAGTGTGGGATGCACTTGAAGCTTTCTTTTCTTCAAGTACCAAAGCTAGGAAGCATCAACTATGGCTGGAGTTCACAACTCTCAAGAAGGCTCCCAAACAAAATGTGACTGATTTTGTCACAAAGCTCAAGGACATAGCGGATCAGTTGGGAAGCATTGGAGAGGTAATAGATGAAGAGCAAATTGTAAGGCAGGTCATCAATGGCTTGAAGGCAGATGATAAGTGGGAAGCATTCACCACAGCTATGGATTTGTACATGGACATGCATGTACCTGATTTCAACACACTCATTGGACAACTACTTACTCAAGAGGCAAAGCTTATCAAAAATGGAGAAAGCTCTAAAGGTAATCAATCTTCAGCTTTATACACGGATAAAAGCAAGTCTAAAGATAACAAAGGAAAGGCAAAGAAAGTGGATGATGAAGCAGGTACATATCAAGCTAACTATGCAGGTAGAGGAAGACATGGCAGAGGTAGAGGAAGAGGAGGTAGACAAGGCAGGGGGAGATCCCAAGACTCCAACTCATGTTCTATTTGTGGATTAACTAATCATACAACTGAAAATTGCTTTAGGAATTCCAGGAATCAAAGAGGCAGAGGATACAATAGAGGAAGTTATGGCTACTCAAGAGGAAGGTTCAACAACTACCATGGCAACTACAACAACTACAATCATTCAAACTATCAAGGAGGCTACAAAGGAAGGAGAGACTACAATAACTACACAGAAGACTCAAACAAAGAGGATTCATTATTGATCATGAACATGGCTATGCCACAAGGTAAATCTGATGAGCATGTTTTCTACATAGATTCAGGTTGTTCAAATCATGTGGCAGGAAATGTGGCACTCCTATCAGATTTAGAAGATCCAAGGAATAAGCATGAGGTACAAACAGGAGATGATACAAAACATCCTGTGGAGAAAATAGGCAATGTCAAAGCACCTGATGGAAACATCAACCTACTCAGTAAGGTACTCTATGTCCCTACCATTACAAAGAATTTGATAAGTGTTGGGCAGATAGTAGAGAAAGGGTTGCAAGTCAGGTTCACAAAAGCAGGAGCATTTGTTGAAGATCCAAGTCAAGGATTCAGGAGAATTGCAAAAGGTGAAAAGACAGGTAGATTGTTCACATTTGAATTACAGGACACTAGAAACATTACTCTCTTTAATTATGGCAGTCAAACACTCACAGAATTGGAAGTATGGCACAAAAGGTTAGCACATATTGGTGAAAGGTCATTAAAGCAAATTTGCAGGGACCAAAGTGTACTTGGACTCCCTAACTTGTCAAAACAACATATGATTTATAAGTGTAGTGCATGTCAGTTTGGAAAGTCTCACAGGTTACCATTCATGAAGAAAGGTTATATGCATGGAGATCTCTTGGAGTTGGTTCATACAGATGTATGGGGACCTAGCAAGGAAGCTTCAATATCTGGATCAAGGTATTATGTTTCCTTTATTGATGATTGCAGCAGATGGACTATCCTATTCTTTATGAAACACAAAGATGAAGTTTTTTCATGTTTCAAAAGATATTTGGCTCTTGTGGAGAATCAAACAGGTAAATCACTAAAAAGGCTAAGGTCAGATGGAGGGGGAGAATACTTCTCCCATGATTTTGATTCTTTTCTTCAAGAAAGAGGAATCAAAAGAGAGGTAACTACAAGGTACACTCCTGAGCAAAATGGAGTGGCAGAAAGGAGGAATAGGACAATTGTTGAAGCTGCAAGGTCTATGTTAAATGAAAAGCATTTACCTAATTACTTATGGGCCGAGGCTGTATCTACAGCCACTTACTTGATTAACAGGTTGCCTTCAAAATCCCTTGATGGGATGACTCCATATGAGGCTTGGAATGGAAGAAGACCAAGCTTAGATCATTGTAAAATTTTTGGATGTATTGCTTTTGCTCATGTTCCTTCACAGGTTAGAGGCAAGATGGATCCAAAAGCAGAAAGGTGTGTATTTATTGGATATGACAACAATCAAAAGGGCTACAGGTTATACAACCCTACCAACAAAGGATTCTTGGTAAGCAGAGATGTAGTTTTTGATGAGAACAATTCATGGTATGAAGATTCATGCAGGAAGGTCAATTTACCATATGATCTTGAAGAAGATTTTCCAAAGCTTGGTAGAGAACAATCAAAGATTGAAGAACAAGACACCTCAGAGGATGATGAAGAATGTCAGATGGAAAAGATCAAAGCATGGAAGTCTAAAGGTAAAGCAAAATTGCAGGAACTTGGACATGAGGCAGAATCATCACATCATGGCCTAAGAAGATCTATGAGGGAAAAGAAAAAACCAGAAAGGTATGGGTTTGACACCTCATTAGTAACTAAACATTCTATCTACATAGCACAGGACATAAACCAAGAGGAGCCATCATCATTTGAAGAGGCCAAAGCAAAAACAGAATGGAAGCATGCAATGAAGGAAGAGATTGAAGCACTCGAGGAAAACAACACTTGGGATTTGGTGCCCAAGACTTCATCCATGAAGGTAATAGGCTCAAGATGGGTCTATAAACTCAAGAAGAATTCTGATGGTTCCATTAACAGGTATAAGGCAAGGCTTGTAGCAAAAGGCTTTGCACAAACTCAGGGAATTGATTATGAGGAGACCTTCTCTCCTGTGGCAAAGATGCCTACTATTAGGGTTTTGCTTAGTATTGCCTCTTCCAAGAATTGGAAGATACTTCAACTAGATGTGAAGAATGCATTCTTGAATGGTTGGATAACAGAAGAGGTATATATGGCACAACCACCTGGTTTTGAGAATCAAGTTTATCCTGATTATGTGTGTAAACTTAACAAAGCATTGTATGGTCTCAAGCAAGCTCCAAGAGCTTGGAATTTCAGGCTTGTTTCATTCTTGCAGGACAAAGGCTTTCAACCAAGCAAGGCAGATCCTTCACTCTTTATTAAAAAGAGTAATTCCGAGGTCATCTACCTATGTGTATATGTAGATGATATTATATTGACAGGAAATGATGCAGATGGTATGAAGAAGATCAAAGATCAGATGAGAGAAGAGTTCAAGATAAGTGATTTGGGTTCACTTACCTACTTCCTAGGTTTGGAAGTTGTCTACAAAGATCATGGTTTGTTTCTCACTCAAAGAAAGTACATTAAGGACATGTTGGCAAAATTCAAGATGCAAGATTGTAAGATTGCAGGTACTCCAATGGAGGTTAATCACAAATTGAGCTCACATGAAGGTGAACTCATAGAGGACATCACATCATATCAAAGTCTAGTGGGTAGTCTCAACTATGCCACATTGACAAGAGTAGATATATGTTACAGTGTGAGTGTGCTAAGCCAATTTATGCACACACCAAGGAAACCACATATGGATGCTGCCAAAAGGATACTCAAATATCTCAAAGGAACCATAAATGAAGGACTTTACTATCCTTATGTATCTGATTTAGGTTTGAAGCTATTTTCTGATGCAGATTGGGCTGGCTCCAAGGAAGATAGAAGGAGCACTTCAGGTTATCTTACCTTTGCAGGTTCAAAGCTTATTTCATGGTCATCCAAGAAGCAACCCACAGTTGCTCTCTCTTCTACTGAAGCTGAATATAGAGGTCTTGCCATAGCTACACAGGAAGCTATGTGGATGAAGACATTGTTCAAAGATCTTGGATTGGAGTTTGGAACTCCAACTATTTTTGGTGACAATATGAGTTCTATTCACTTGGCTGCTAATCCTATTTTTCATGCAAGGACTAAACATATTGAAGTTCATTATCATTATGTACGAGAGAAGATCCTAAGCAAGGAGATTCAAATATCATATGTGTCCACTCATCAACAATGTGCAGATATTCTAACTAAAGCATTGGATGGTACAAAGCTTTGCAAATTCAAGGCTATGATTGGTTTGCAGGTAATCTTGGAAGATTGAAGACCTCAAGCATACTTGGCTTGAGGGGGAGCTGTTGGAGCAAGTCTATGACAAGCCTAAGTATTGGCTTGAGTCTCACAAAGTCTTAGAAGAAGCTTTAAAAAGAAGACTATGTAAAGTTCACTTGTGAACTACCTCTTGTAACTTTTGAAGAGTTTACTTAATGTAAAAGTAAGAGAATCTTAAGTGGTTGAGTCCACTTGATCAAGAATGGAAAGAGGAGCCACGAATTTTTGTGATTTGTGGTAGGTAGAGAATCAAATCAATCATTGATTGATTGGAGAGAGATTGAAGGAAGTTAGCCTCCCAAACTCAACTATAAATAGATGGCAGTTTTAGTCGTGGTCAGAGAGACCTATGTGAAGACCTCCAAGAGCTGAGCTTTATGCCATATCAAGGTGTGATTACAAGGCACACATATTTATCAGTAAGTCATTGTATTGTACAAGCAATATACTTTCATTTTCATGATTATTTGAGTTCATCTTTCCATGTTCTTGTGATGTGTACTACTCACTGCCATTACTTCAGTTTTTCTCAGTCAGCTTGCAGAGATTGTTTCTCTGCACTTGGTTCATCATTTTCAGTGATTTAACTTGGTAAAGTTAGATCTATAAGACTACTATACGCTCACAAATTTTCATGTCATTTGGATGTTGGAATCTTCAGTTATGTTCATTTGAAGTCAACAGGGTATGTTCATCTTCACTTCTCTGTCAGGTACCCGACTTTTTCAGTCATTTTGTCAGAGTCATTTCTCAGTTTTTACTCATCCAAATTCAGTGATTTTAAGCTTGTTGGATTCAACTTACTGTCTAGTATAAGCATACAAATTTTCATGATCATTGAATTCTTACATCTTGAGTTATGTTAATTTTTCTACTCACTGGTCTATTTCTGTAGCAGCCCGTGAAAATCGGGATGATGTCATCACTTGTTAAAAGTCATTCTCAGTGTGTGGTTTGTTATTTTTGATGCGATTACTCTCTAAAGTTAGCTCTTTAAGCTACCTAGCCTTCCCCAAGAGGAATTAATCTAATTGCTGCTGTGCTCAGAGAATTATGTAAAACACTGGACAGGTGTATTAACCAAGAATAGCAAGTTTTCACCTCTGAGCTAACTCCAACTTATCTGTTTTGATCTATCTCTTTGAGAGTGATCTTCCAAGGTACATAGGGTGTCTAATACATCCATTGGCAAGCTAAAAGGGCCCACCATCTACTCCTGGAGTTCATTTGGCTAGTGTAGAGCAAAGATTTTGCAACACCTCTTCATCTTCAACACATACCTATCCATCTCTTCACAGAGCTCACATCAACCACTTAGAAGGTCTTCGAGGGAGAAGAAGAAACTAGAGAGGTTTGGTTATGATACTTCTTTGCTCACCAAGCACTCAATCTACATTGCAAAGGATTCAACCAATGAAGAACCTACCACATTTGAAGAAGCACGAAGCAAGAAAGCTTGGAGAGATGCAATGGATGATGAAATGGAAGCCTTGAAGGAGAATGACACTTGGGAGCTTGTACCTAACAAGCCATCTATGAAGATAATCGGATCTCGATGGATATACAAAATCAAGAGGAATCCAGATGGAAGTATAAATAGACACAAAGCAAGGTTAGTTGCTAAAGGGTTTGCTCAAACCCATGGTATTGATTATGAGGAGACTTTCTCTCCTGTTGCAAAAATGCCTACAATTAGGGTTCTCATTAGTCTTGCTGCATCTAGAAATTGGTCTTTATCAACTTGATGTAAAGAATGCTTTCTTGAATGGATGGATTTCTGAGGAAGTGTATATGGCACAGCCTCCTGGATATGAGGATGCACATCATCCTAACTATGTATGCAAACTAAAGAAAGCTTTGTATGGATTGAAGTAAGCTCCAAGAGCTTGGAATTTCAGATTGGTGACTTATTTGCAGGACCAAGGATTCAAAGCTAGCAAGGCGGATACCTCTTTGTTCATAAAAAGGAACGGATCTGAAGTGATCTATTTATGTGTGTATGTTGATGATATTATTATCACAGGCAATGATCTTGAAGGAATCAAACAGGTAAAGAGTCAAATGAAGGAGGAGTTCAAAATAAGTGACCTCGGACCACTCACTTATTTTCTTGGATTAGAGTTGATCTACACAGATTCAAATATATACATCACACAAAGGAAGTATGTCCATGACATGCTCGTCAAGTTCAAGATGGAAAATACCAAGTGTGCAGGTACACCTATGGAGCAAAATCATAAGCTTAGTGCTTATGAAGGAGAGCCAATTGAAGACATCACAAGCTATCAAAGCTTGGTTGGAAGTTTGAACTATGCAACACTCACAAGGGTGGATATATGCTATAGTGTTAGCATATTGAGTCAGCTTATGCATAAGCCGAGAAGACCACATATGGAAGCGGCCAAGCGAGTCCTCAAGTACCTAAAGGGAACCATGAATGAAGGTTTTTTTTATTCATTTACTTCAGATATTGAGCTAAAGGTCTGCTCAGATGCAGATTGGTCCGAATCTAGAGATGATAGAAGAAGCACATGCGGGTATATATCATTTGCAGGTTCAAAAATCATTTCTTGGTCATCAAAGAAGCAACCAACCGTGGCATTATCTTCTACTGAAGCAGAATATAGAGGTTTGGCTAATGCAACTCAAAAAATCATGTGGTTAAAGTCTTTGTACACAGATCTTGGACATCATTCTTCAACACCTCATATTTTTGGTGACAACACAAGCTCACTACATCTAGCAGCTAATCCGGTATACCATGCTAGAACCAAGCATATTGAAGTCCACTACCATTACGTAAGGGAGAAGCTAATGAGCAAGGATATTCAACTATCCTATGTTTCTACAGATATGCAATGTGCCGACATGTTGACTAAAGCTCTTGATGGTACAAAATTAAGTAGATTCAAGTTGATGATTGGCTTGCAGGAAATCAAGGACAATTGAAGACTTATTTGAAGGCCAAGCATGTTAGGCTTGAGGGGGAGCTGTTGGTGCATTTTACCCAATCCTACATGCTTGATATATTTGATATCATCCTCATTTGTAAGTCACATGAGTAGTCATGTGAACACCTCTTGTAAAAGAGTTCATTTTTATCTCTTGTAATTGAAAAAGAAAAAAGGAAAAGGATGGCTTACCTCATACATGATGTAAAAGCAAATTCATGGCTCTAACTACCAAAACCATGACTTTTTGAGCTGAGGGAATATCTCCTAACTTTGGGGATCACTTTTAGGTGGAGCCATTCGAATTCGAATTCAAAACTCCCTCCAAGAATAGCTATAAAAGGAGCAAGAAGGAAGAGGCGATTAGCAAGCCTTGTACGTGACCACTTCATGTCATTTTGTAGAGATTGAAGAGCTTACTCCATAGCTCTATCATTCTACTCCCATTGTGCAAAGATTCATTGCCAATGTGGTTGTAATCATATATGAATTTATACATTTATCATCATCTACTTCTCTGTTTTGTTCTCTGCTATACTCACTCAGAGCAGTAACTTCAGAAGGGCATATCTTGAGTTTTACTGAACCTTTTTCAGTGATTTAATGTGTGTTGGATAGCTCTTACTGTCTAGTTTTTGCATATCAATTTTCAAGGTCATTGAATCTATGGTTTTGAAGATATCTTCAATGTACTGCTCACTGGTCTATCTCTGCAGAGCCCCGAGAATGGTGGGCATGTTCCAGAAATTGATGAAACTTGTTCTCAGTGCTCAGTCCATCATTTCAAGTGTTTTAACTTGGATTGGGAAGTTTGCTAAGTCTATTTGCTATGCCCAAAAGAAATTTCTCTAATTCCTACGAGGTTGAGAGCACTGTTCATTTTTTCCAGCAGGTATATGTCCAAAAATAGCAAGTTTTGGGAGCTAGTCATTTCGCAACTAGTCTGTCTTGACTTAAACTTTTGGGATACATGTTCCAAAGTACTTGGCTGATATTTTGGTGGATTTAGGAAGCTTAAAGGGTCTACTAATCAACTCTGAAGTCTCAGTTGGCTGGTGTGAAGCTGGTTGTAGCAGCACCTACTCATCTTTGGATTGCATCCACCATCTCTCTTCACAGTGGTATCAGAGCATAGTCAAGCAACATGGGAGATGGATTTCCATCAACAATTGACAAATTGGATCGAAACAACTACCCGGCATGGTCTCTAAGGATGGAGGCTTACCTTCAAGGGAGGAATCTATATGGATTCATATCCGGAGATGAAGCAATGCCAACCATGAGGAACAAAGGACAACCATCACATGAAGAAGTGGAAGGACTTTCGAATTGGTGTTCGAAGGATGCACTTGCAAGGTCCTATATTCTAAACTCAATCTCTGATTTTCTTTTACCTCATGTCAAGGGATGCAAGACATCAAGAGAGACCTGGAATGCACTTGCTTCTTTCTTCTCTTCCAACCCTCGAGCAAGGAAGAACCAATTGTGGATGGAGTTCACAACAATGAAGAAAAGCCCGAAGCAAAATGTGACTGATTATGTCACAAAGATGAAGGAGATTTCCGACCAACTTGGAAGCATTGGAGAGGTAATTGAAGAGGAGCAAATCATAAGACAAATCATGAATGGAATCAAAGCAGACGACAAGTGGGAGTCATTCACACCAGCCATGGATTTATACATGGATATGCATGTACCCGACCTCAACACACTCATGGGCCAACTCTTCACTCATGAAGCAAAGATTAGCAAAGGTGGTGAGTCCTCAAGAGGTAATCAAACTTCTGCCTTATATTCTGATAAAGCTAAGGTCAAGGACAAGTCAAAGAATAGGAAGAATGAAGATGAAGGAAGCTCTTTCCAAGAAAACTTTGCAGGTAGAGGAAGAGCTAGAGGAAGAGGCAGAGGTGGAAAGCAAGGCAGGGGGAGATTCCAATCATCTCAACCTTGCAACATATGTGGCTTATCTAACCATACTACTGAAGAATGTTTCAGGAACCCGAGGAACTCAAGAGGAACAGGATTCAATAGAGGTGGCTATGGATCAAATAGAGGTAGATACAATGGAGGCTACAACAACAACAATTACAACAACAACAACAACTATCAAAGTGGCCATAGAGGAAGAAGACATTACAATAACTATGCAGAGGACCAAAGTCAAGAAGATTCATTATTGATTATGAATCTATCAGCGAAGAAGGGTAAGGATGATGATCACATATTTTACATTGATTCGGCTGCTCGAACCATGTAGCAGGAAATGTGGCTTTACTTTCTGATTTGGAAAATCCTCATAACAAGCATGAAGTGCAGACAGGAGATGACACAAAGCACTCATTGGAGAAGATAGGTAATGTGAAGACATCAGATGGGAATATGAACCTCTTAAGCAAAGTCTTGTATGTCCCTACAATTACCAAAAATTTAATAAGTGTTGGATAGATTGTTGAAAAAGGATTGCAGGTTAGATTCAATCGATTTGGAGCATATGTTGAAGACCCAAGGCAAGGCTTTCGAAGGATTGCCAAAGGGGAAAAGGCAGGAAGGCTTTTCACTTTTGAAGTGGAAGATACAAAGAACATAGCTTTGTTTAGCTATGGATCTAAAACTCTAACAGAGTTGGAGATATGGCACAAAAGGCTTGCTCACATTGGTGAGAGGACACTCAAACAGATTTGCAGGGACCAAAGTGTCCCTGGTTTGCCTAATATCACAAGGCAACACATGATTTATAAGTGTGAAGCTTGTCAACTCGGCAAGGCTCATAGACAACCTTTCAATAAGAAAGGGTATATGTATCAAAATCCTTTGGATCTAGTGCACACGGATGTGTGGGGTCCAAGTAAGGAGCCATCTATATCAGGCTCAAGATATTATGTGTCTTTCATAGATGATTGTAGCAGGTGGACCATTCTGTTTTTCATGAAGCACAAGGATGAAGTGTTTAATTGCTTTAAGAAGTATATTGCTCTTGTTGAAAACCAAACAGGTAGGACTTTGAAACGACTCAGATCAGATGGTGGAGGAGAATACTTCTCTTCTGAATTTGATGCCTTCTTGCATGAAAGAGGCATTAAGAGGGAAGTCACTACAAGGTATACACCCGAACTCAATGGTGTAGTAGAGAGGAGGAACAGAGCGATTGTCGAAGCTGCAAGGTCCATGCTCAATGAAAAGGGATTGCCGAACTACCTATGGGTAGAGGCTGTGTCGACAGCCACATATCTCATAAATAGACTTCCATCTAAGTCACTAGATGGAACCACTCCATATGAAGTGTGGAATGGAAGAAGACCTAGTCTAGAGCATTGCAAAATCTTTGGATGCTTAGCCTATGCTCACATTCCTTCTCAAGTAAGAGGGAAATTGGATCCCAAGGCAGAGAAGTGCATATTTATTGGTTATGACCAAAACCAAAAAGGATATAGATTGTACAATCCAACCAATAAAGGATTTTCTGTGAGTAGAGATGTAATTTTTGATGAAAACAAATCATGGTTTGATGATGACAGGAAAGTGAAGCTGCCATATGACTTGGACTGTCCATCACTTCAACCAAAGGAGCCAAAGCAGATTGAAGAAAGTGATTCGGAGATTGACCTAGAAGACTTGGAAAGACTAAAGCTATGGAAGAACAAAGGTAAAGCAAAGATGCAGGATGCTATATATAGACCCGAGAGCTCACATCAACCACTTAGAAGGTCTTTGAGGGAGAAGAAGAAACCAGAGAGGTTTGGTTATGATACTTCTTTGGTCACCAAGCACTCAATCTACATTGCAAAGGATTCAACCAATGAAGAACCTACCACATTTGAAGAAGCACAAAGCAAGAAAGCTTGGAGAGATGCAATGGATGAAGAAATGGAAGCCTTGAAGGAGAATGACACTTGGGAGCTTGTACCTAACAAGCCATCTATGAAGATAATCGGATCTCGATGGATATACAAAATCAAGAGGAATCCAGATGGAAGTATAAATAGACACAAAGCAAGGTTAGTTGCTAAAGGGTTTGCTCAAACCCATGGTATTGATTATGAGGAGACTTTCTCTCCTGTTGCAAAAATGCCTACAATTAGGGTTCTCATTAGTCTTGCCGCATCTAGAAATTGGAATCTTTATCAACTTGATGTAAAGAATGCTTTCTTGAATGGATGGATTTCTGAGGAAGTGTATATGGCACAGCCTCTTGGATATGAGGATGCACATCATCCTAACTATGTATGCAAACTAAAGAAAGCTTTGTATGGATTGAAGAAAGCTCCAAGAGCTTGGAATTTCAGATTGGTGACTTATTTGCAGGACCAAGGATTCAAAGCTAGCAAGGCGGATACCTCTTTGTTCATAAAAAGGAACGGATCTGAAGTGATCTATTTATGTGTGTATGTTGATGATATTATTATCACAGGCAATGATCTTGAAGGAATCAAACAGGTAAAGAGTCAAATGAAGGAGGAGTTCAAAATAAGTGACCTCGGACCACTCACTTATTTTCTTGGATTGGAGTTGATCTACACAGATTCAAATATATACATCACACCAAGGAAGTATGTCCATGACATGCTCGTCAAGTTCAAGATGGAAAATATCAAGTGTGCAGGTACACCTATGGAGCAAAATCATAAGCTTAGTGCTTATGAAGGAGAGCCAATTGAAGACATCACAAGCTATCAAAGCTTGGTTGGAAGTTTGAACTATGCAACACTCACAAGGGTGGATATATGCTGTAGTGTTAGCATATTGAGTCAGTTTATGCATAAGCCGAGAAGACCACATATGGAAGCGGCCAAGCGAGTCCTCAAGTACCTAAAGGGAACCATGAATGAAGGTTTTTTTTATTCATTTACTTCAGATATTGAGCTAAAGGTCTACTCAGATGCAGATTGGTCCGGATCTAGAGATGATGGAAGAAGCACATCCGGGTATATATCATTTGCAGGTTCAAAAATCATTTCTTGGTCATCGAAGAAGCAACCAACCGTGGCATTATCTTCTACTGAAGCAGAATATAGAGGTTTGGCTAATGCAACTCAAGAAATGATGTGGTTAAAGTCTTTGTACACAAATCTTGGACATCATTCTTCAACACCTCATATTTTTTGTGACAACACAAGCTCACTACATCTAGCAGCTAATCCGGTATACCATGCTAGAACCAAGCATATTGAAGTCCACTACCATTACGTAAGGGAGAAGCTAATGAGCAAGGATATTCAACTATCCTATGTTTCTACAGATATGCAATGTGCCGACATGTTGACTAAAGCTCTTGATGGTACAAAATTAAGTAGATTCAAGTTGATGATTGGCTTGCAGGAAATCAAGGACAACTGAAGACTTATTTGAAGGCCAAGCATGTTAGGCTTGAGGGGGAGCTGTTGGTGCATTTTACCCAATCCTACATGCTTGATATATTTGATATCATCCTCATTTGTAAGTCACATGAGTAGTCATGTGAACACCTCTTGTAAAAGAGTTCATTTTTATCTCTTGTAATTGAAAAAGAAAAAAGGAAAAGGATGGCTTACCTCATACATGATGTAAAAGCAAATTCGTGGCTCTAACTACCACAACCCATGACTTTTTGAGCTGAGGGAATATCTCCTAACTTTGGGGATCACTTTTAGGTGGAGCCATTCGAATTCGAATTCAAAACTCCCTCCAAGAATAGCTATAAAAGGAGCAAGAAGGAAGAGGCGATTAGCAAGCCTTGTACGTGACCACTTCATGTCATTTTGTAGAGATTGAAGAGCTTACTCCATAGCTCTATCATTCTACTCCCATTGTGCAAAGATTCATTGCCAATGTGGTTGTAATCATTTATGAATTTATACATTTATCATCATCTACTTCTCTGTTTTGTTCTCTGCTATACTCACTCAGAGCAGTAACTTCAGAAGGGCATATCTCGAGTTTTACTGAACCTGTTTCAGTGATTTAAAGTGTGTTAGATAGTTTTTACTGTCTAGTTTTTTCATATCAATTTTCAAGGTCATTGAATCTATGATTTTGAAGATATTGTCAATGTACTGCTCACTGGTCTATCTCTGCAGAGCACTGAGAATGGTGGGCATGTTCCAGAAATTGATGAAACTTGTTCTCAGTGCTCAGTTCATCATTTGAAGTGTTTTAACTTGGATTGGGAAGCTTGCTAAATCTATTTGCTATGCCCAAAAGGAATTTCTCTAATTCCTACCAGGTTGAGAGCACTGTTCATTTTTTCCAGCAGGTATATGTCCAAAAATAGCAAGTTTTGGGAGCTAGTCATTTCGCAACTAGTCTGTCTTGACTTAAACTTTTGGGATACATGTTCCAAAGTACTTGGCTGATATTTTGGTGGATTTAGGAAGCTTAAAGGGTCTACTAATCAACTCTGAAGTCTCAGTTGGCTGGTGTTGTGTTGACCTAAGCACCAACTTAGGGACTTGCGGAGAAAGAGACTATACCTCAATCCCCTCACAAGTGCATATAGTGGGGATACACGCTTTTAATTATCAATCCCAAGAGTATACAAACCTATCCGAGTGTATGAGGACATGCAATCATGTGATGATCAATGCAAATGAACTTACTCAAAGAGTACACTTAAGGTAAACACTCATCCAAACAAGCTTAAACTGTTGGTCATGGCGAAACGATACTTGGTGCAGCAGCCGTCAGTATTTTGGACTTTTCTCCCAGATCCAAGCTCCAAATATAGCGAATAGCATATGCGTTTCGAAGCTCTCGAGAAGACGCAGCCAATGGCAGTAGTTTCACTCAATTCTGACGCTCCTACTTCAAGTTATGGTCAAAATACTGAGTCGCGGGAAATCTTTCCTACACTTCAGCACTTCCTACACTTCGCACACACATTACCTACAGCAAACAAACACTCTCATGGATAGGTAACACTCACAAGCACTCTTTCCAAGAAATACACATGCACACAAGCTCACGAAGAAGAAGATATGGAGTGAAGAAGACACAAATTCGAAATTCTGTGCTCTCTATTCTCACAATGGCAAAAAGTCCTTTACAAAGAGTCACATTTGACTTATATACTAGTGCCCTAAAAATGGTCCTTTCACACAAGAGACCGGCACTTTATTCACTAAGAGACTAATTTCCTACTATTTTACATGGGTAAGCTTCTAATCTTCTATGGGGATGCATCTAGAGGACTCCTCTAGTGCCTTTACAATGGAAAATATATTACAAGAATGATTATGATACAAAAATATGATGTCCAAATTGGAAAAATTTTGGGGCCCGTCTTTTTCTCTGCCTTGTGCTTTCTTTAGCTCTGCAACACTCTCCCCCTCTTCGTCTCTGTCGTCCCTTGACAGACTTTGCTTCTTGTCTTCAGTTTGTTCTCTGCACGCAACCTTTACTCATTGTTACCTGTTTATAAAACAGGTGTTCAGTTTTGACGGCCTCTTCTTAATTCTTGTTTTACATTCTCTGGGCCTGATGCATTCGACTTGCTTGCCCGCAACCCTTGTAGTTAGACTGACTACCTGATATTGTGCAGTCTAATTCACCTATAGGATCATGACTTCTGGGTTGCCATCGTAATTCTGGTTGCCACGCACGCCATCAGTGGAAGGTTGAAGATGTGGTGCTTCAGTCTTCGATCTGGACCTTCCAGCAGATCAAGAGGTTGAAGCACCCATGTGGGTTGCGTCCTTTCCTTGGTGTGTGTGCCCCTGCGGGGCTCTATGCAGAGATGGGTAATGCGCCCCTGCGGGGCTTCTTGCAGAGATATGTCTTCAAATATTTCTTTTTTAGTGAAGCTGCTTCTTTCGTTGTCTTCTTCTTTTCTTCTTCTTACTTGACTCTCCCTCAACACTGCCCCCCTCCTGGACTCTGTCGTCCCCGACAGGCTTTGATAAGCGACGGGCATATGTTTTATATACTTTTTGCTCTGTATCATTCAGCAGATTAGCTTCACGTATCATGAGTTGTTTCCATTGTTCTGCCTTCACACCGTCATTGGGTGGCTGTCTGTGATCTGCGAAGAAGCTGAGTTCATATGCCACTAATCTGGCATTTAAATTGGATGACATTTTCAAAAAAATCTCTGAATCGATCTCAAAAAATCCTGTAAAGAAGGCTTCTTCGAAGGTTTGCATATATACACTTGGCAAAAACATAATTCGAGAATAATATGCCATTATTGTTGGTCTGCTAGGCATAACTGATAGATCAAAAATGAGGATCTCCGTGCCCTGATTAATGCCTATGAAGTTCAAAAATGTGTAGGCCGCATGCTTGAATACCTTCAAGACTGTGAGGATCATGCTAAGTATTTTGTTGGTCATTTTTACAGTTAAATCAGGTACTGTCGCATAATTCTGTAGCCAAAATTCTATGGTTTTGACCATATAGTCTTCCGTTGGTAAGTAATTATGTGGCGGACTCGGAAGCATGGGATAATTGAGCCACTGCTTATTGATAGTGCCGCTTCTTTGCAATTCCAAGAATTCCCTGGTATCCCTTCTACGTGGTAGTGGACAAAATGAAGGGTTTACCTGGAATGCATATGGCGCTGCTTGCCAATGCACTCGCAGTGTGGGATGTTTCTCCAAAAATTTTCGCCGCCACACTGGTTGTGCATCTTCAAACTCTGCTTGAGTGTATTCGAATGTGTCATGTTTGAAATTCAGCTGCTCATCTGGACTCTTCCTTGTAATCTTTATTATATAGCGTCTGGTCTTTTCTTTCAAGAGTCCGTATGGAATATTGAATGGCTTCATTATTTTGTCTAGGTCTTTACCTTTGATCTTGGCCTCTTTCATGACTTTTACGACTTCATTTTCAAAATTTTCTATCACTCGGGACACCACTAGTGCCCGTTCCTTCTGACTTATTTCTGCAGTATATGGCATAGGATGATCATCATGTATATCCGCCATCTGCTCATGTATTGGAGAATTATAGACCGGGTGAGATAGAGGGCTTACCTCTACCTCGTCAGTAGGATTTTCCTTATTTGGCACTACTGGTGTCCCGATCGGTGCTTTCGCTTTTATCTGAGTCTTCAATTGTTCTATGCATTCATCTTTCTCTTTTACCTTTTGCATGGCTTCTCTGAGTGTTTCTTTAGTGGCCAGCAATTCTTTACCTATGTCAGCTACATGATCCATGTTTTCACTGTAGCTTTGGACGAGTTTAGCATTCACCTTTTGTAACTGACGCTTCAGTTCACTGGTTTCATCGGCATACCTACTCTTCCATTCCTCTATCTGGGCTTGTTCTTGCTTTAGCAGCTCTTCATATTTTAAAATCTGATCCCGTAATTCTTTGTCTGTGGTTTCTGTGGATTCTTGAGACACGATTGGTTGGTCATATAATAAAGACTTCATCAATTCTTTATTTCTGTTGCGTAGGCTGTCGTTCTCTTCCATATACAACTTGAGTTGTTGCTCTAATAGCATGCTTCTCATTTTCATTTTCTCCTTCTCAGCCTCGCTTGCATCGTGTAATCTTTGCAACTCGGTTAGTTGTGTATGCAGCTGTTGATTCTGAGCGATGGATGCTTCATGTTGTGTCTTGATTGCCAGCACCTCAGTACTTTTGATTTCTAATTCTTTTTGTGCGGCAATCAATTGTGCAGATAGCTGCTCACTCATGAGTTGAAACTGATTCCTTTCTCTTCGTGCTTGATCATAGTCGGCATCTATATCCATCAATTGTTGTTGAGCGTCCATGGCCGTTTTAATCATCTGCTTGACTACTGGTTTCAGTTGAGTGACATCCACATTAAGCCATGTTTTTGGTATGCTTGGTTCTTCTCCGGTATTGATGTCTTTTCCTTGTGCAATATGTAATGTAGTGTCATGGGGCTGCCTAATCTGAAGCTGGATCCTTGGCTCAGTCCCCATGTCTTCCTTGTTTCCTTGAGGGGTGTCATCAGGCACCTCGATCACAGTCTGTTCTTGGTGTTGGAGCTCCTTCATTTCCTTACTCACTGGAGTTTGTTCTTCCTCTTTAATAGGTGGTTTTACCTGTGTAGCACTGGTTGTATCTTCCTTGATGCTTAGTTTTGTAGTGTCATTCAATTGAATGACGTGCTCCGGTTCCATAGATTCTTCAACTCTCTTTTCCTTTTCTTCCCTATTTTCCGGCGTTACTTCCACTTGATCAATCTCATTCCATTCATCCTCTCGTGTTTCTGTCCGTATATCAGTATCTAAGGTATCTTTTTCAGGACTGGATTCTGTGTTGGTACTAGAATCATCAATGCCCAGCTCTTTGTATCTTCCAGTTTGTTTTGGTGTTTTCTCTGGACTCCGTTGTGGCTTCTTTTGACTAGTCTGTCTATAATGATGGCCTTGAACGTTTAAATTGACCTGTCCTCGCATATATTGATGTGTTTCTTCGAGAGCAGCGGACAGATCTCTCTTTGTAATAGGCACTTGTGCCGTCGTGATCTTCGATAAGAGATGAGTTCTCTTTGATTGTGGTGTAGCTTGGGCTTCCTATTCCCGTAAACGCTTCGTACCCCTCATGGGGTTCTGTGTGCTGGTGCCAGCTTCTTCAACCATAGCTACTGATTTCTTCTTCTTAGGGACCGTAGCTGATTTTGCATACTTGGCTAGCCCTTCTAAGGTTGGCATCTCCTGTAAACAACTTTTCATATCCAAAGCTTCATATATCATCAGTGTGAGAGCTGAACTACCATTCAAAAATTTCTTTTGTCCCCACTTCTTCTGAGCTTCGAATAACCTTTCTTGGACATACCCTGTTAAATTGATTTTGTTTCCAATTTGCCTCATAGCATGTGATAATAGTTGGACTACTATCTTCTGTGGAGCCGTATACCTATGCATGCTGGGAAAACAAAAATGTTGATGTACCAGTCGTACAGCATCTTCTATGTCAATTCTGTTTATCTCCAAAAATGATCTCTTCTTGGGATCATGGCATTCGTCTTTGACACTCGTAATACCTGATTGATTCCATCCAAAAGCTTTATTAATTAACTCATGTGTGAATTGGATTGTCTTCCAGACTCCGACTTTATCCAAGACGCGTGCTTCGGGAACTGATATTTTTGTGGTTGCAGGCTGCATGGTATTCATTACCTGTGCGCATCTTTGAAAATCTGGAACATATATAGGCAATTTGAGAAATGCCTCTATGCCCGCTTGTGTCCATACATCCTCAATTTGAGGTAATCCTTGTATTATTGTCTTGAAATTCTGTGACATGATTGGAAAGTAATGATCTGTATCCATAATTTTGATTGTGGCCATAAAGATGAGCTCTGCCACTGGTTGATCATCCCGGAACCAGTGACCTCTTGCTTTTGTAATGGACTCGAGTGGGAAAAGCTGGACCTCTTCCAGTTGCGTAGATTCTGAATCAGTTGATGCCATCTGCACTCAATATAGAGTATGAATTAGTCGCCAAATATTATCAGAAATCCTCCTTTATTTGTTTGTCATCAGCTCGATATTTCTCCGAGTGAACGGTGTCGCTGTAGCTCAGTGATGAGTAGCACCTCCTTTAATGTCAATCCGGGAAGACGTGAGGATGGTATGAAGACCACGAGCAAGTGGAAGCACAAGTGCGTGAGTGAGAAGCACACTAACATGCACACACATACACACACACGCGCACACACGGCAAGAACAAAGAGAGTAAGACAATGGAATCACTTCTATTGCAAGAAAGTTCTCATACAAGCTCAAACTACAAGAAGCCACCCCAAAAATGAGCTCTCTAGCTCTATTTATAGTTTTTGACTAGCTTTGGCCCTGTCCAGACCTAGTGTCCGGCCTAGTTAAAAATTAGGTTCCAGGGCTTATTTGAGGGCTCAAACGAGGTCTAAAAATTATGAAAATTGGCAGGCAACTACTTCTAAGGCTCCCCAAGCTCGAGGACTCCTAGGCTTGTACAAAATGGAGCTACAAAAAGGTGAAATGATATTTACAAGGGTTTTTAGTGATGAGAATCACTTTAAAATGATGTAAGGGTTTTGAAAAAATGAAGGGTTGCCTTAGTGCTAGATCTGCATGTGTGTCCGTACGAGTGTGTTGTCAACACTCTCCCCCCCCTAGCGTCTGTCGCCTCTGACAGACCTCTGCTCCACTGTTTGATCAATGTAGTTCTGCAAGAGGCCGGTTGCCACTTCTTGTTCCTTGATGCGTAGTCCCCGAACCAAGTCTCTCTGGAGGGCCTCCCAATTGACGGGGCCCGGTATGTCCGGCTGTGGCGTTGTGTAGAGTTCTGAGTGCATCGTTTGTTCGCATGCAAAGAGGTGTAACAAATGGGTGGGCCGTGGCGCGAACACCTCTGAGTGTGCTTCCCAGAACCCCGTGGTGAACATTTCATCGAACGTTTGCTTGTAGCAGGCAGGGAGATATCTGATGCGTGCGTGCCATGCATAAGCAACTCGTATGCTCGGGGTGGTGCTCATATCATATAATAGGTCATAATTACCATTCACAAACCCGGGAATCGGAGGTTGAATATGACAGACATTTCGGAAAGTTTTGAGCACAACCTGCATCATATCGAAGATCTTGAGCATCATCTGGGCAGCCACATCTGGCATAGGGTGGAGGCGGGGAAGCCAATGTCTGATGGTAGCCATCATGTAGGCTACCGTAGGCGTGCCGTTGGGGGGTGCAATGGCAGGGTAATTGAGCCATTCTTTGCAATTGGCGTTGTTCTTGACTTTGATTGCAAATGACTTCCATGTCCTTCTCCGTTGTACTGGTCCATAGCAATTGTTATACTTTAAATGCATGGGTGCGTGGTCCCATGTTCGTAGCATCTCGGGATAGGTCTCCAATAGCTTTTGCCTCCAGATGGGTTGATGTATTCTCCCTTTGCGCGCCTCCTCTGGAATGTCCTCAGGTTCAAATTGCGTTGCGAAAGTTGGGTACTTGTTGGTCTTACGTTTGATCTCGGCGTTGTAGTCTGCCAACAGTACAAAGTATGGCTTATATTGTAATTCTGAGCTGGTTATTAGTCTTCTAGGGGCCAGATGTCTGAAGTATTCTGATTGAAGTATGGTCTCTTCAATGGTCTTCATGGCCAACATCTGGTAGGAGATACGTTCTTCATGAGTCTGCCCCATTTCTTCTACCTGTTTCATCCATGCCGATGGGGGTTCCTCATAAGTGTCCTGTCCCTCCTCAGTGATTGTGCCTCCTGGAAAAGGTTGAGGCTCATAGTTCTCTTCATATGCTTCCTCCACTGGAATAATAACTGCTTCTTCTTCCATGGGTTGCTCAGGTGGGGAAGGAGGTCGTTCATATTGTAACAACTTGATTTTTAACTCGGCCACCTGCTGACGTAGCTCTAGTACTTCACTGGCTACTGATAGTTCCGGCTCTGGTGAGGTTGCAGCGTTGGCCATCTCCTTGTGTTCTTGTTGGTGTGATGCAGGCACTTGGGCTTTCTGTAGGTCTTTGACTTGGTCAGCAAGCAGATCATGAGCCTCCAGGAGAGTGGCATAGGTCTCTAATATTTGTTGTATATTCTCCGAGGGGATGGCTTGGAACTTAGCCGGGTCAATGGGTGCCCCTGGAGTATTTTCCATAGCTGCTTCGAGGTTGTCTTGATTTTGTTGTTGTAGTCTTTTATTTTCTTCTTGAGCAGCCGCTAAATGGCGTCGGAGTAGAGCCATGTTTCGTTGTAGTCTAGCGTTACGGGCTAGTTGATCTCTAAGTTGTTCTTCAGTTACCCTACTCTTCTCTGCATGTGTGGATTCGAGCTCCACCTGATGTTGTTGAAGGGTAGTCACCTCCTGCTGTAGTTTTGTATTAGATAACTCCAGGGCCGTGACTCGTGCCTGGAGATGGGCTGACAAAGTACAGAGTTCTTTATTGTTTTCTTCTAGTAACCTGTATTCCTGTTTAAGTTGGGCGGCCGCTTCGAGCATGGTGTTGAGTGCATGACTAAATGAAGTGGGTGCAGGGGTAAAGGTGGAAGATGCAAGGGGTCGGGGGATGGGAAGGGGAAAAGTGGATGTTGTGCCTACAGTGCTTGGAAATGGCGACGTGAGTGAAATGATACGTGGTGATGTTGGAATAGCAGTGGTGGTGGGAGATCCTGTGGATGGTGAGATGTCCATGGGATCGGACGTGAGAGTGTGTGATTCGTGCACTGTGAATACAGGAATGGTGGGTGGTGTGATAGTGGTAGCAGTGAATGTGGGGGAGTGGGGTTGGGAAAGGGACTTTTTATTATAATTATCCACCTGTTGGAGTATATTTACAAGGTTTGTCCAGAATGATGGTTGTGTGACTTGGGCTGAGTGTGAGGCAGTTGCTAGGGAAGTGGTGGATAGGGTTTGGGTGTGGGTGAATGGAAAAGGATGGGATGAGGTCTGGCTATTGGCAAGTGGTTGTCCAAGGGCGGGGAGATAGGAAGGGTGACCTATTATGGTTTGATCGGTGGCCGGATGACCGGTGTGAGGTTCAAAAATTTGGGTGGAAGTGTGGGACGTGGGTAAAGGGAAGGATGTAAAAACGGAGGTGTGTACAATGTTTTCGTGATGGGTGGATATCGGTTGTTCAGGAGGAATAGTGGAGAGGGGTTCTGAAGGGTGGATGGAAGGTGGCTGTGGAGATGGTACGTGTGTAATTACCTCATGTTCGTCGGTGGGACTCGGGCTCGTCATGTGAACATCTTCTGAAATTATAGTAGGCAAGGCGGTAGAGGTTTCCATTTGAATCATTTTCCCGCGTCGTGGTCGTGTATCAATCCTTCGTTGATCATAGACAGGGTTTTCCTGATAGACCATTGTCCTCAATGCCTCCCCGATCCCACATGTTTCTGCCAATACATTCAATGATTCCACAAAGTTGGATTCAACATTCTCGGCTTGAAGCATCTGGTTCACTAGAGCCCTATTCGCCTCTTCTGTCATCTTATGTCTTCTCTGTACCTGCTTAATTGTCTTGTACAGCCGTCTGAGTTGTGCTGTGTAGGCAGGGACCTCCTCTTCACTGTCTTCCGGGTCATTTCGGTGTGCGCCTTCCTGCACTTGTGTGTTTGGGTCATGAGGATGTAGTGCCACTTCTTCCCCATGTACTCTGCTCGTCTCGCCCTGTGGCTGTTCTCTTTGGGCGGATGCACTCGGACCCACATTGTCAAGGGAATCTTCACTGTCGGATAGGGGGACCGTCTGCAGGAATCTTTCAAAATCGAAATTTGGATCTTCTGTGAAGGTGGCCATGGATGCAAACTCTGCATCGGTAGGTAGTGGAGGGGCGGATGGAACGGGTTGTACCACCTCTCCAGCTTGAACTCCTTGAAGATGGATCGTGAAAGGTGTGACTTGAGCTTCTGGTCGGGGGGAAGCTTCAGTCGTGGCTTCTTGAGGAATCGTTACCTGGGAGAGCGATCCACGCATTCGTTTTGCAGGCTGACTCCCTGACTTCCGCCCTTTGAACAGCTCCAGGTGTGCATACTTTAGGGCTCGGGCAACTGGCACATCATATGCAAGACATCTGTAGATGATTCTTGTCAGCGCACAACAACCATGTAAAGTGGGCTTCCTCACACCCCGCTTGCCTGCCTCATACACTTGATCTAAGATCCATACCGGCATCTTAATGGGCAAGCTTCCGGTCTCTGCTAAATATAGCCCGTACCATATCTTCTTGTGAGGCTGCGTGAAACGGTCCTGAGCGGGAAATGCGAAGTGCTGGAGGCACATCCGCAGAGGTATGGCGATGTTGGGGGTGAGGGCGCACATTTCTTTTAGTTTCTTGATTCTATTGCTTTTCATCGGCTCTGGTATCAAGGGGTCGCGGTCAGAAGGTACATGCGTGCCATACATCTGAAGTGCTTCCCTGATTAAAGTCACATTCAATTCGAACTTCCTCATTTCCTCCAGATTGGACAAGGAGGGCACCCAGAATGTGCCGGAATGCTCCTTATCCCCTGTCGGCTTCAGCGTAGCAATTAAGTAGTAGCACCTGAGGAAGTCTGGTTTAGGCAGAGCTGCACTGAAATAAGTTTGTAATCCTGCTTTTTGCCAAATATCTTGAAGTGGAGCTGCATTTTGCAATGCTTCGAATTCTCGTGAGAAGAATTGGAAGGTCCACCACACTCCTCCACATTCCATCTTGGATTCCCAGATGTGATCCGCGTCTCCCAAATCTCCTGGCATCTCATTGAACCAGTGAGAATGCCCCTTCACTCTTTCGGTTAGGCCATTTGGTGGGTCTGGAATAGGAATCCTCCGCACATTCACGAACTCCTCAGGCCGGGCTGTTGGTGGGGCCTCCACCGGCATGGCATCCCAATTGATTGGAGCACCAGATCCTGCCTGAGAGCTTGTGCCTGCCGCGGTTGCCATGAGAGTAGATTGCTTATCTGCTGGAAGACGAAAGGCACATTAGTGTTGCATAGGAAACAAGATGTAATGGTGTTCCCTTCACAATACTAACATGACAATCCCGGAAGTCAGTGGTTAGTGGTGAAGTGTTTGTGATAGGTGTGAGTGGTGATTAAAGGTCAGTGTCATCCTAGATGCATACTTTGGTTATGCAATGGGTTCGGAATGCTCCTGTGTTAGTGTGGACGGATTTACAGAATAGGGTCAGGGGGTTTAGTACACAGTTTAATTCTCCACACTTTGATAGAGGATTCGTAGCTCTTAGAGTTAAAGACAGATGAAGATTTATGGATGCGAGTGTGATGTATTTGGGACCTTTTGGGTACCCATTTCCAGACATTCCTAGGGTTGATGGGAGTGGAGACAGTGAGAGGTGTAGGTATCTTTTCATTTTCTGAGTTGTTGGCCACGAGTGTTTGTGAATGTGGCTTCATCCTAGTGCCTGAAGGTGAAGTAATTTGAGCTTGTAAGCAGGCCTTGGGCACCCATATCTGTCTAGCATTAGGGATGGCCTTCATTGACCGCTTAGGAACCCAAATAGAAATGGCATGCCTAGGGGTTATCCTAGAGGGCTTCTTCACTTTGTTCCTTGATGTTGAGGCTCGTTTCTTGTCTCCTTGAGAGTCTGCTATTAGAGTTGTGGGTCTTCCATCCTTGCGTATCCAGATCTGCTTTGCGCCACGAGATGCTCCATGTTGTACGGGTTGGCGCTCCTGCCTCTTGATCATCAGCCTCCTTTGTGTCGGGTGATGATCGGTCTGCTCGTTTAGAATCTTCTTTGGATCAGTTAGGAACTCCTTATTGGCTCCTATACCTTCAGTACGATTGACAATCGTCTGCACCATAGAAGTTTGTACAAGAACAACATTGTTATCTTCATGTGGATTCCTGGAGGGACCAGGAGTTGGTGCCTGTTCTATTGGTTTGAGTGCTTGATTTTCTAATTCAATCGTGAGACGGCTTTGGCCTACCCAAGCTTGAAGAAGTCCACTTCTTAGGTTGAGGTTGACTGCGTGATCATAGATCCAGTCTTGGCCTAAGACAAGAGGTTCGGTCAGATCCTCATCTTCACACACTAGCACTTTTGCTGGCATGAGGACCTCTTGTATGTAGAGGGGAAGATCCACTTCTCCCATGCAAGGGGTTTCAACACCTCCTAGTCCTATCAGATATGCTTCTAGGGGTTTTACCTCCAATTGCAGCTGCTTGCAATAAGAAAACCTAACTGCACTTGTGGCTGCTCCTGAATCAATTAAAGCTCTCACGCTTGTTGTGCTGTCTCTTTGTCCTATTTCTAGGGTCACAAAAGGTCTTCGATCCACTATCTTATGGGTTCGTTCACCTGAAGCCTCACACATGGCCATGTGATAGCCTGGAGACGCTTGAGTGTCAGTCATAGGTTGATCCCTCCCTTGTCTCCTCAACTTCATTCGTCTGATACGCTCTAAGGCCTCTGCCTGTGCTTCTTCTCGGATTCGTTTTTCCTCCTCTTTACGTTGCTTAGCAGTATTGAGTCGACTTAGCATTTCCTCCGTGAGGGGTTCCTGATACAGCTTGACTCTGCATCCACTAATATAGTTTGGGAGAACATCACCCTCTAAAGTGGCTAGTTGTACTGCTCCACTCGTGGAGATCCTATTGATGATCATAGGTCCGTAGCCTCTCTTTTCTAGCTTTCTTGCATGTTGTTTCAATGTGTAAACTAAAACTAGATCTCCTGCTTTCAAGCCTTTATCCTTCACATGGGCATCAAAGTATGCCTTCTGTCTCTTCTTAGCTGCATATATCCCTGCAGCTGCTCTCAGTCTTGTTTCTCCTAATCGTTCAAGGTCAAAAAGTCTAGAGGAGAGTTCATGACCCGTCCATTCGTGCTCTTGTGCTACTTTTAATGTAGGTATTAAGAAGTCCAACGGTAGCACTGAGTTTTGGCCAAATACCATCTGAAAGGGGGTGGCTTGGAGTACCGTTTTGTAGGCGACTCGGTATGCCCAAACAGCATGGTGTAGCTGTTTGTCCCAGTCAGAGCGTTTATTGTTCACTAATTTTGTCAATACATTGCATAGGATCTTATTGGTGCTTTCGGCTTGTCCATTTGCTTGGGGATAATAGGGGGCAGACTTCTATTGCACTACCAAGAATTCTTGGAGCAGATTTTCGATAACTTCATTCAAGAAGTGAGTGCCTCTATCACTAACTAGCTCTATGGGTAGCCCGTATCTTGTGAATACATTCTCAAACAAGAATTTAGCAGTTGTCTGAGCATCGTTCTTCGTTGTGGCTTTTACCTCTACCCACTTGGTTAGATAATCCGTGGCAACGATGATATACTCAGCATGGGAACCCTTAGCTGGGGGATTGATAGGACCTACAAAGTCTATTCCCCACTTAGAGAATGCACGTCTGCCCATCATAGGCTTCAGTGGCATCTCATCTCTGCGTATAGGATACTGGGTTCGCTGACAAATCTCGCACCTCTTCACATAGGTATGTGCGTCCATGTGAAGGGTGGGCCACCAAAATCCTGCAAATAGAATTGCTTTGATCACCCTATCAGGACCAAAATGTCCTCCTGCTACACCCTGGTGAGCTGTTTCCAGGATCTTTAGGTATTCACCTTCATGGACACATAGTCTCAGGTAACCATCCTTACCCCTTCTGTATAAATTATCACCAATGATGGTGTAATCCAAGGCTTCTTGCTCCAAACTTCTTTGTCTGGCCAGAGTCATATCTTGAGGGAATGTTTTCGTCCTCAAGAAGGATACTAGGGGTTGACTCCAATCCGGCACTATGGACACTTGATAAAGTGTGGCATGCTCCACAGGTGGTTTAATGCAGCAGATTGGGCATTCCTTGCACAACTTCTGGACATCAGCTTCCATAGTCGGCCAATGCACTCCTAGTCTCCTCAGGGTCTGTAGGGTTCGTTGTTTTGAGTAGTGTTGCTCTAATGCACCTTCATGTGCTAATTGCAACCACTTAGCGTACTCGTCCTCTTCTACACAACAAGCCAAGATCCCTTGATCCGTGTGCTTGTACATACTTCCAGCCATGATGTGGTACTTTTGAGCTCTGACTACCTCCCTATCCTGTGTGTTTACTATTGGATGATTAGGTCCGTATGTAAGTATTGGCACTAAGGGCTTGGCCCATTGGGGCACCACTTCCAAATTGAACAGGTATGCATCAGGTAAGTCATCTGACACTCCTTGTGGGGCCTCTCCGGATGTGAGCCTAGAGAGATGGTCTGCTCTCAAATGAGTCCTACCTTTCCTCACCACAACCTCAAAGTCATACTCCATTAGTAAGAGAAACCATCTTACTAACCTTCCGGTGTTGCATGGTTTGTTTACCAGGTATAGTAATGCTTGATGATCAGTAAAAAACTTAAACTTATTTGCAAGCAAATAATGTCTAAACTTTTTAACCGCATACACCATGCCTAGTCCTTCTCTCTCAGTGGTGGTATAATTCCGTTCAGCTGCATTGAGTTGTCTACTAGCATAGGCAATAGGGAGATCCATGTTCCCTTCACCCGTAGGTTGTGCAAGTACGCATCCAATAGCATAATTGGAGGCATCCACATGAACATGGAATGGTTTGCTCCAATCTGGTGTGGTCAAGATTGGTGCAGAACACAATCGCTTCTTCAGCTCATTGAAGGAGTTCTCACACTCATTAGTCCACTCGAAATTTGTCAAAAGTCCGTACATGGGCTTTGCAATGATAGCATACATGTGAATGAATCGGTGGTAGTAACCACAATGCCCCATGAACGCTTGTACTTCCTTGACATTCCTTGGCCTAGGTAGCTCTGCTATGGCTCTCACTTTCTCTTCGTCAGTGGATATGCCGTTCTTGGACACTATGTGTCCTAGAATCTTGCCTTGCCTGACCATGAAAACACACTTTTCTGGGTTCAGGCAGACTTGATATTCTCTGCATTTATCGAAGATCTGTCTGAGTTCGGGTATATGGGTCTGCCTTATGTTGGAATGAGCACAAAGATCATCCACATAGACTTCTAAGTTCTTCCTCAGGAACTCCTTAAATACATGGCACATCAGCCTTTGGAAGGTTGCGGGAGCATTGGTCAGCCCGAATGGCATTACCCTAAAAGCGAATATACCCCACTCTGTGGCAAAAGCCGTTTTATGCTGATCTTCTGGTGCAATGGCTACTTGATTGTAGCCCGAAAACCCATCTAGGAAGCTGTACACTTCCTTGCCTGCTACTCTTTCTAAGAGATGTTCTGTGATGGGAAGCGGATAGCTATCTCTAATAGTGGCTGCATTAACCTTCTTCAAGTTAATGCAAACTCGTAATTTGCCGTTCTTCTTGGGCACCACTACAATGGGGGATACCCATTCAGTGTGCTCAATTTCATAGATAAATCCGGCTTCCACCAAGCGGTCTATCTCTTCTTTGATCTTAGCAGCATAGTTATCATTATATGTGTATGGCTTTTGCTTAGAGGGTTTAGCATCTGAGGTCATGGGGATGGTGTGTGAGCATATATCGGGGTCAACACCTTTCAAATCCTTGTAACTCCAAGCGAATACATCTCTGTATTCTCTTAGCAAGGCTATCAACGCATGCTCTTCTTCCTCTGTTAGGTCATGGCCTATGTACGTGCATCTCTCCTCTCCTTCTTCTAGGGCCACTACTATTTTCTTAGTGGTTTCCTTGTTATCATAGGCCTCTCCTGCTTGCGCCTCTCGTTTAGGCATTCTTATCATGACTCTCCTGTCGTCTATCTCATACTTCTTAAAATTTTCTGGGACCTCAAACAAAGATTCTTCCTCTTCTGGTGAGACTTCTCTCTTCTTCCGTTTCTTTCCTTCTTCCTTTGGGGTCACATGTGTTGCTAATCTTACATCATTTGTAACCTCTCCATGCCTCTGGGGTTGAAATTCTACTTCATGGAAGTATTCTTCATCTGATGCAAATGGTGGGTCCATAATGATTGACTCTAGGTCGGAGTCACTTGCATCCTCAAAGGCATCAGGGCTAGGTTCGCATTCTTCTAGAACTGCCTCTCCCATGATTGGCTCTATGGAGAAGACTGAAATATCGTAGCCATCCTCATCACAGTGAGGCGTCCATTGTTCCTCATTGATGGCTACATCCATTGTTGCTAGGATTTCTGCCCAGCCATGGGGTTCGAATTCTTCGTCAGGAAAGACTACAGGTGCATAGGCTGGGTCTTGAATGGGTCTATGTGTTTCTTTTGCACCTACCTCTCTGGCTTTTTCTCTCTTCTCTTCTTCTAATGCTACTTTGCACATCCATAAGTGAGTGTCTTCATGCATCCATGAGGATCCAGACCCTATGGAATGCACCGATTCTGTATCATCTTTGGCTCTATGGATGGGATTCCATTGGATAGGAGGGACATCTCTATGAGAGTAATCCTTGAGGTTCACCTTGGTCGTAACACCCAGGTGTTGCAAATACAAGGAGTTGGTTCCCCAATCCTGTACTACTTGCAACTGTCGCATAAATGGTCTTCCCAAAATCATCTCATAGGCATGATTTTTGCTAAAGTCACATATGGCAAATGTGTGCTCGAACTCGACACCACAAGTGGTAAGAGTTATTCCTTCTAGCAATCCTAGGGGTCTCTCTATGTGACCATCGGCCATCTGCAATTTCATTCTCGTTGGCTTGAGTGCCGGCTTGCCCCAACGCTTCCATAGGGAGGTGGTGGCAATTGCAACTCCTGCACCTGAGTCTAAAATTGCCTTGGTGGTGTACTCCTGATAAGTAATGGGAAGATAGGTGTTCCCCTCTTCACCTTCACACATGTCTCCTATCTTGTCCAAGGGTATTTCTGGCACTGTCCTATGTGATCCTACCTGGGAACGGGGTTTTGCTATCTCTGGTACTTGTTTGGCTACATGTTTCCATAATTCAGGTCTAACCTTGAGTAGCTCTCCTAACTTGAGATTGCACTGCACTTTAGTGTTTTTCACTACCTCTGTGTTCCTAGGTATGACTGAATCTTCGTTTCTTACCATGACTGTGGGGGTTCTCATACAAGTAGACTTGGCTTCCCATGGGCCCGTGAAGTGGGGTAATTCCTGTAGAGAGTTAGACTCGAAGTCTAATTTTTCTTGAGATTGGGTGCTCTCTTGCTCCCCATAAATGGATGGGATGTCTTGTGGGAATTGGTCATGTGCATCATCCACAAGTTCAATGGGAGGTGGGACTTCACTTTCCTTAGCCCATTTGTCTTCTTGAATCTCGCGTAGGAATTCTGGTGTGAACCGATTCATAGAAGATGGTGTGTCTGGCTCCGTAGAGTTAGGCACATAGGCTTCAGGCACATAGGCTTTCTGGGTAGGAAAACTTGCTCTTATACTAGCCTTGTCACGGTGTTGAGGGGCGTGTTCCTTTTGTGATTGTGCCATTAGATTCTCTATTCTTTCTAAGGAGGGGGGGTTGTCTGGTTCAGTGGAATTGGGCACATAAGCTTTCGGTGGGGGATGGGTCATGTTTTTGCTTGCTTTATCTCTTTCTTGATTTTTTTCTTCCTTGGCAGATCTTGCAATTATGCCCTCTAACTTCTCTAGAAGTCCATCCAAGTGTAATTGTGTCTTGGCTGAGCCCGAGTAATTGAAAAGGCGACTGGCTTCAAACATAGTCTGAGCCAATGCGACCATTTTCGCGCAAAGCTTGGTTCTTTCTATCTCTAGGTCAGCTCTAGGGTAGCACTTGTCATGATCCGTTACATTTGGCCCTTCTTGGATTCTGGCCTGATATGCTTTAAGCATCATGTCTATGTCTTCAGGAGTGGGATCAGCTAATACTGATCCTACTCGGGGTGGTGGGTGGGATACGTGGGGTGTATTAGAGGGTGGAGGGATGGAGGGTGATGGGGATGGTAGCGGTGGGAATGTGTGAGAGTGCGGTTGAGATGTGATCTCTATGATCTTTGCTTTGGTTTCTCTCAAGCTTTCTTCAAGTTCGCTCATCTTTTTTGCCCATTGCCTTTTCATTCTTTCACGACTATCCTTCCAGGCTCTCGTTCTCTTTTTGGTTATGCTCTCTGTTTCACTCATCTCGGGGTTTTTTTCCTGACCAACACCTTGGTTTTGTTGTAGTACCTGGGCTCTCGTGATCACCTGCACCGGTGCAGTGGAAGTCACACTCCCTGTGGAGTCTACAACTAACCCAACAACATTGATAGGAGTGATTTTAGGCATGTTATTAGGGTTCTTTGGGCAATCTCGTAGGAGATGCTCTTTCCCGCAGTCTTGACAGAAACCCTGAATGGTTACTGGTTGAGGTTGTGTAGGGGCAGGCTGTGGACAATCACGTATAAGGTGATCTCCCTGACATCTGAAGCATGGTCCTCTAGGAAATGGGGGTCGTACCTGCTTAGGTTGAGGTCTAGAGTTGGGGTTTGTGTACATGACATTAGCATACTCAGGTTCCCCACAATTTTCACTTGGGTCCTCATAATAGTATGACTCGTTATGCTCGGGTGATTGCATGTAATAAGCCTGTGGGCTATCAATATGTGTGGAGTCAAAACTATGGTCACTTGGATCACTGTCTGATAGCAATGGGGTGATTGGGACTATGGCTCTGTTCGAATTTTCTTCAGCAGATGCATATTTCACTGGGATCACATTGGTTGGAGCAGGGGGTTTCTGCACTAGGACTGGTTGAGGTCTCTGCTGCCCTTGATAAGGTGGCTGATAAGTTTGCTGTGGTCTATTGTATTGTGGTGATGGGTACTGATTCTGGTATCTACCATGTTGTGGATATGGCTGAGGATAATTTTGCCTAACAGTTTGTTTGTTGTATGGGCAGTCTTGTGCAGTGTGGTTGGTGTACCTGCGCTCTATGGTGCAGTACTGGCTACTAAGGTTCGCCTGGGGTTGGGCCATAATGGGGCATACACTTGTCATATGTTCACCGCCACAATTGTAACACCGCTTAACTGGGGCAAATCTCGGAATTTGCTTGCTAGAGACTCCTAGTTTTTGGGCTACCTTCTCTGCAAGTTCCTCGATGGATGTGGATTGACCAGATGTCATGTTACTAGAGCTATCAGAATCCTTATAGATTTTTGATAGTTCTAATTCCTCACCTAGATTGTCCTCAATGTCTATGCACATGCGCACGCATTCTTCTATCGTTCTGGGGTCCTTCAGGTACACATATGACCTGAGCTTAGTGCTCAACAATCCATCTAGGAACAAGGCCACTTGTTTGGCTGGTGTGGGTAACTCCGGCATCGGGCATCTCTCCAGGTACTGTCTAAATCTTCTTCCAGCTAGCCTGACCGTCTCTTGAGGTGTTTGTTTGAAGCTGTGAATTAGTGAGGAGGTGTTATGCCTGATTCCACTCTTAGAAAACTCAACAATAAATGCCTCTAAGAGCTGGTCTATGTTTCTGAAATGCCTCTCATTTAGTGGTTGAAACCACGTAAGGGCGGTGTTCCTAAGAGTTAGACCGAAAGCATTATATTGTGTGAATAGGTCCTCTACCTGTTCAGCTTTCAATACTTGCCGAAATTCTGCCACATGGTCATAAGGGTCTCCCGTGCCATCGAAGCAATTCTTCATGGACTTCACCAGTTGAGTTGGTCGCAGGGTCCTAGTGTGTTCTCTCGGCATTGGCAAAGGAAAATCACCACTATTCCTTTGATTCCATGGGGTTCTATGTCTCTCAGGTTCCACTCTACTCCTTTCTGTTCCCGTCCTTTCTCTTCCCAGGGAGTTGGCAAAGCTTACCTCAGGTTTGTCTCTACTTCTATCTCTTTGAGCCCCATGAGCTTGGGAGGTCCCAGCTCCTTGGTGACCAAAGGACCCATTAGACCTTGGTTGGGGAAAAACAAATTCACCCTTCCATGTGTAAGCATGTCTGCCATGCTCATTGACCACGAAGATTCTCTCTGATGCATTGTCTAGGTAGGTTACTTGGCCTGGGCTATCAGGGTCTTTAAACTCATAGATTGTGAGGGCACTCACTTCCTGAGGTTGAGAAGGTTTATATCTCCAAAAAGCCTCATCAGTTTCTCGGTTTAACAGCAGATCTATGCTTTTATTATCCTGTGGAATCCACTCTGGAGTCATGATTCTGGTCAAGACAGATTTACCACGGGGGGTTCTTGGCTCTCTCTCTAGGTTCCCTTGCTCTATATCACCCATGTCGGTCTCCGCAATCACATTTCCAAACTCATCGGTTCTATCAGGAAGAGTAGTGACTACATATATAGTCCCCTCTTTATCTAGGTATGCTCCATTCTCAAACTTGACTACCGGGTGGTCTAATCCATGGGGTTGATCGGGGTTCTTAATCTGGACCACCGATCTTCTCAGGCCATCTTCATAGATGCGAGCACCTAGACGATTAGTCCTGATGTATTCCAGTTGAATCTTGTAAGGTCCTTCTGGCTTTTCTAGATAAGCCAACCCTGAACTGCCTACTGGTCTCTCCATGTGATAGGACATCTCAGAATCACTTGTTTCTGATCTGGGAGTGTATGGGTAATCACTCAACTGTTGGGCCCAAGACCTGGCCGTGTGGTTGACACTAGCTTCAGAAGATCTGAGGCTTTGTCTGTCTCGGCCTAAGTGTCTGCCTGACCTAAGGTTCATATGCCTTATTTATCTACCCCCTTGGACCCAAGCACACTCTCGTTGCAGGTTAATTTGCACCAATCACTTTGTTCTTTTGAGTTGAATATTATGTTTACGGTCTTGTCTGAAATCGCGTCGTCCGGAGTATTTAAGTGAATTTCCGCACTTGATAAGTGATCGATTCCAGTTTACCTTTTGTCCCTTAGAGTTTTCGCACTTAAGTCCTATTTACTGCTTGCACTTGGTTAATTAATACTCTTGGGCTTGATTCGTGCCTATCGTTGCCCTAATTAATTATCACACCTAAGTCGTACTTAGCCTAGGCTAGGAATTGACAAAGGAGGGTTGAGAGATCTTCCAACCTCAATTAGCTGGTTGACCAGACTGCTACACAAGCCCAGGAAGACTTCTCCCAAGCTTGGTACTCACCCTTGCTAGCTTGCTTTGGATTGCCTTGAGCGCACACAAAGTTCCTGCAAAAGCTCACCCGTTAGTATAGCTCTAAAACCACAAGTAATTGAAAAAACACACATCAATAATTTTAGTCCCCCTGGAGTAACTCACTGTACCCCCTGAATCTGAGGACCACTTAGTTCCACCTAAAGGTCAACTTAAAAATGCATGTTCTAAAACTCCGCGTATGATTCTTACAAAAACCAGTCGAGATCCACGTAGGATTCTCAACAAGCTTTCCAACGAGACCAAAATCTCATCAATCGGAGTTCGTATGGTCAAGTTATGACCATTCAGGCACTAAAGGGTCAAAATAGGCTCTGGGGGTTCAGGAGATCCCTCTCTGGTTTCTAGGCCTTTTGCCCACTTCCAAGGTTCTAAAGTTATACTAAGGTGCCCAAAATTAAGCTCAACTACCCTTCCAATCACTCAAAAATAACCCTAAATTTTCATGCGTTAAAGGCCGTGTATCGCGATAGCTCGGGTCGAGGTGTCGCGATAGCTCGTGAAGTGTCGCGATAGGTCGAAGTGTCGCGATAGGTCGGGGTGTCGCGATAGCTCGTGGTGTCGCGATAGCTCGTGAAGTGTCGCGATAGGTCGGGGTGTCGCGATAGCTCGTGAGGTGTCGCGATAGGTCGGGGTGTCGCGATAGCTCGTGAAGTGTCGCGATAGCTCGTGAAGTGTCGCGATAGGTCGTGAGGTGTCGCGATACCTCGAGGTGTCGCGATAGCTCGGGATATGGTGAATTTTTCTGTTCTGTCTAGTGATCCTGGGAGCTCTAGGCCTGCGCAGTGTCGTGGTGCACTCAGAATCGTGATTGGGTGAAATTTTCGGAGTGTGGCGATAGCTCGAGCTCAACGCCTCGGGGACTGTGCAGACAATTTCTGTACCTGCTGAGCTTGCTGGAGATGATGATGGAGCTGCCACCTGCAAGAAACATGCAAAAAACACACAAAGACAAGCACACACACTCGCTCTCTCTCAAACTCGCACACAACAAATGAGGGAATGGTAAGGAAGAGGGAATATGTAGTGGAGAAGGAGGTGGAGGTGGAGATGGAGGTGGAGGTGAAGATGAAGATGAAAATGGAGAAAAATCAGAAATTTACCTACTACTTACCATTCCAACGCGTCCTCTCTACGTCTTACCATCACACGCTCGTCCTCAAAGCTCGATCCCCGGCAACGGCGCCAAAATTTGGTGTAGCTCAGTGATGAGTAGCACCTCCTTTAATGTCAATCCGGGAAGACGTGAGGATGGTATGAAGACCACGAGCAAGTGGAAGCACAAGTGCGTGAGTGAGAAGCACACTAACATGCACACACATACACACACACGCGCACACACGGCAAGAACAAAGAGAGTAAGACAATGGAATCACTTCTATTGCAAGAAAGTTCTCATACAAGCTCAAACTACAAGAAGCCACCCCAAAAATGAGCTCTCTAGCTCTATTTATAGTTTTTGACTAGCTTTGGCCCTGTCCAGACCTAGTGTCCGGCCTAGTTAAAAATTAGGTTCCAGGGCTTATTTGAGGGCTCAAACGAGGTCTAAAAATTATGAAAATTGGCAGGCAACTACTTCTAAGGCTCCCCAAGCTCGAGGACTCCTAGGCTTGTACAAAATGGAGCTACAAAAAGGTGAAATGATATTTACAAGGGTTTTTAGTGATGAGAATCACTTTAAAATGATGTAAGGGTTTTGAAAAAATGAAGGGTTGCCTTAGTGCTAGATCTGCATGTGTGTCCGTACGAGTGTGTTGTCAACAGTCGCCCTTTCCCGTGTGTGTGAGAAAGGTAATACCTGGATTGTTCACTTTTGTAAGTATTTTTATATTTTTGTCTGAAAAGGAAAACAGAAAAGTTAGTTTATAGCCGAAGCGGTTATTAAGTTTTTTGGAATATTTTTCCTAATATATGTACAAGTGCTCTCCTATTTCCCACGAGGAAAATGTGCTTGACTATCCTGAAATAGAAGAAGGATGTGCCGAATGCTTGGTGTTGTAAATGCTCCGATGAGCTCCCCAATTTTGGGACTGCTTCTGCACGCCGATCGATGTCGACTTCTCAGAAATGATTGCGCACGGAGTTCCCTTCTACCGCCCAGCCGCGTAGTAGTCATAATTAGTTACTCTCTCTACATAATGATGAGTCATCCCCCCCTCATGGCTTCTCACATGGGTGCCACATGGCACTCATGTGTGAGCCCATGTAATAACCAATCTAAGAGGTGGTTCACACCTCTTCTGAGGGGTTCTCCATATAACATTTCCTTCCCCTTAAATCCATTTTTGTCCTCAAAAATGGTATTGGAAGGTGTAATAGAAAGAGAGAACTAATAATAACACTACTCCCACTATATCCCCATGTATAGAAATACATGGTCCTGTCTCCGTGTTGTTTCCCCATATCCTTCCCCTTAAGAAAACTCTTGGGAAGGTAAACTGAAACTGGGAAACTGTCTCTGAAGGGTGCTAACCCGCTCCCATGTGGCACTATCTTCTGAACTATCTTTCCACTTTACTAGACACTCTTTATACAAGTGACTTCTCGTCCGTTTCTCTCGAGTGCGTAGTATGCTCTCTGGCTCATGTGGAATAGATTGAACAGAAATAGGCTCTACTACCTCACTATCTGGAATGAAGTTGTCAGATTCACCCAGCCTTTTCTTAAGCCGGCTAACATGAAAAACTGGATGAATTTGACTATTCTCTGGAAGTTGGAGCTGGTAAGCCATCTTTCCTATTCTCTTAAGTATTTGGAAAGGTCCACAATACCTGGGAGATAATTTTGGACAAGGTCCCGTCTTCATGGTTTCAGACCTAAATGGAACTCTAAGATAGACTTGCTCTCCTACCTCAAAGTTGATATCTCTTCTTTGAGGGTCAGCATAGGCTCTAGCCCTATCCTGAGCTTTCCTAATGATGTCCTTAGCAAGTCTAAGCATATCATTCATTTTTTCCAAGAAGTCCTTTGCAGCTTGAACTTTTTCATTCTGCAAGCCAACTGCATAAGGAGCCCTTGGCTGAAACCCATACATAAGCATAAATGGACTATGCCCAGTGGAAGAGTGCTTGGCACTATTATATGCAAACTCTACTATAGGTAAGTACTCTTCCCAATTAGTTTGCCTTTCATTTACATATGCTCGAAGCATATCCTCTAGGATTTGGTTAACCCTTTCTGTTTGCCCATCCGACTGTGGATGCTCGGCCGTACTCATGCTAAGCTTTGTATCCAACCTTTTGAAGACCGCTCTCCAAAAGTGGCTAGTAAACTTCCTATCCCGATCAGAAACTATGTCTAAAGGAAGACCATATAATCGGTATAGGTTCTCTACAAAGAGTCTAGCCAACTCAGGTGTCTTTACTGTAGTATGTGTTGGAATAAACCTAGCCATTTTGGTTAACCTATCCACAATTACCCAGACCGAGTCGTGCCCTCTCTGTGTCTTAGGTAAACCGACTATAAAGTCCATGGAGATACTCTCCCACTTCCCATTGGGAATATCCAATGGGTGGAGTAGCCCTCCAATCCTCAATCTCTCAGCTTTGTTGACCTGGCATTTATTGCACTTAAGCACATATTCTAGGACGTCCTTATGAAGTCCAGGCCAATAAAACTGCCTCTTAACAAGATCATAAGTCTTGTTAACTCCTGGGTGTCCCGCACTAGGTGTGTCATGACACTCATACAAAATATGCCGTCTCATCTCAGTATCTCTAGGGACACACACCTTACCTTTATATAACAGATATCCATCTTGGACACTGTAATTCTTCCACTTGAATCCTTCTTGAGTACCCGTCGATACTCTATCCTCATTGGAAACCCGTATATCACGATCCCCATTCTCTATGGCTTCCCAAATCTCGGAATATGCAGGATCAAGCCTACATTTCCCTTTAATAGACTCAAGTAGCTCACTAGTGATCTGAGTAAAACTCAGTCCATTGAGCATAGGCATGCGGCTAAGTGAATCAGCCACTACATTAAACTTTCCCTTCCTATACCTAAGCTCATAATCAAACTCTTGAAGGGTCTCTGCCCATCGGGCCTTCCGACCTTTAAGGTCTGTTTGATTAGAGAGCCACTTAATGCTCTCTTGATCAAACACTATCGTAACTTTGACACCATATAAATAATGACGCCACTTTTTCAAAGCATGGACTATTGCATACAACTCCTTCTCATAGACGGAGTAATTCCTTTGAGCCGGTTCTAGTTTCTTGCTCTCAAAAGCTAATGGTCGACCATCCTGTGCTAAAACCGCTCCTATAGCAAAATCACTCGCGTCAGTCTCAACCACAAATGGTTTCTTGGGATCTGCTATATGTAACAGTGGAGCTGTAGCAATTGCTACCTTCAACTTTTCCATACTTTGCTTCTGTTTGTCTCCCCAATGAAAGGCTTTCCCTTTCCCTTTAAGCTGTTCCGTCATCGGGACAGCAATTTTGGCATAGTTCTTAATGAATCTTCGATAGAAACCTGATAAACCTAGGAAGATCTGCAGCTCTTCCAGGTTCCGTGGATGTGGCCATTCCATAATAGCCCTTACTTTTTCAGGATCCATCTGGATTCCATCTTGGGAGACTATATGCCCAAGGTATTTAACCTCTGTCTTGAAAAATTCACACTTCGACTCTTTAGCAAAGAGCGAATTTTCCCTTAGCACTTGAAATACTTTTCTCAAGTGTTCCAAGTGCTCCTGTTCTGATGCACTATAGATCAGAATGTCATCTAAAAAGTCTACTACAAAGTGTCCTAGATAAGGCCGTAAAACGCTATTCATGAGCTTCATGAAAGTGGCAGGAGCATTGGTGAGACCAAAAGGCATCACCAAAAACTCATAGTGCCCATATGTAGTCCTAAATGCAGTCTTAGGGACATCCTCTGCCCTAATCCTGATCTGATGATATCCTGATCTAAGGTCAAGCTTGGTAAAATACCTAGCTTGATGTAACTGATCAAATAGATCTTCCAACCTAGGCATTGGAAATCTATTTTTGATAGTTACCTTATTAAGTGCTCTATAATCTATACATAGTCTCATAGAGCCATCTTTCTTTTTAACTAGGAGCATTGGCGATGCCCATGGTGAGTTACTAGGTTTAATGAAGCCTTTATCTAAATAATCCTGCAATTGCTTCTCAACCTCCTCATGCTGAGAAACACTAAGCCTATAAGGTGGTCTACAAATAGGGTTAGTGTTAGTAACAACCTCTATGGCATGGTCAATGTCCCCTCTCTCAGGTGGTAGCCCTCTAGGTAAGTCAGTGGGAAAAACATCTCTGTACTCAAACATAAGATCCTTAAAACTTTTAAGTACACACTCTTGCAAAAAAGAATAGTAGAAAGTCCTGTTCATATTTACATTCAAAGCATGAAAATATACATCAGATGAGCTGTCTATACAATGCTCCATATCATGACTATACAATAAAAACATATCCTGTACATGCTGTGAACAACAGAGACTATACAACTCTAATGATGAGATGAGAGGTGCACTAGGTACATCTCCCTCTCCCTGAATATAAACTTTACTTCCATTCTTTTCAAACTCGAGTGTGTTATTTTGATAGCTGCGTTTAAGTGTATTTCCCAACCCCCATAGCCATTCTCTTCCCAAGACTAGATCTGTCCTCTCCATGTTCATAATTTGGAAGTCCATATGGTCTGTATAATCCTGCATCTTGACTTCCAAATTGGATACCATAGTATCCCATATTCTTTTATCTTGCCCTTGCATCATAGATACAATGTATTTATGTGCACTAGGCTGCTGGGGAATCTTCAATTTCTTGACCAAAGCATAGTTTATGAAGTTATGAGTGGCAGAGTCATCTATCATGACTCGCACCCTGGTCCCGTATACACTACCATGTAGCTTGACCAAGTCATGTGGTCCAAATTGCGGTGACCACAATGACTGAGTCAAACAACACGTGTGTTCTATATCCTCGTGCATCACCTCCACTCCCTTGCAGCTAGAGCTGCCATGAATGGGAAGGGTCTGCACTAGGTGGACCGCCTTTTTGCCCCTTTCAGGAGCCGTACTAGACTCTGGTCCTTTCTTCTTTTCTTCCCCCTTCTTGAGTGGACAGTTCCACTGTGAGTGGCTAGGGGATAGGCACCTAAAACACAGGTTCTCTCTTTTGGCCTTCTCAAACTGGTCTGTGGATAGCTTAGGCCCTTGTGATCTTTGTTTTTTAATAAAAACCTTGTTTTTCCCAAAAGGTAACTTTTTCTTAAATTTAGTGGTGCTAAGAGGTTTAAGGGGCTGATCCGTCTCCATAGGAGTATACTGAGGACGGTTATGGTCCTCATATATCTGTGCGTATTTGATCGCCTCCTCAAACGTCTTAGGGGCATTCCTCCTGACTTCCCTCTTTATGGCTTTATCCAAGCCCCTAACAAACCCTCTGGTCTTCTGAAAATCATCTAGACCCTTAAGCTTCAAAGTGATCTCTCTATAGTGGGATAGATAGATTGAAAGAGGCCCGCCTCTTTGAGTAATCCTATCCCACTCATCCCAATTCCTCTCCTCTTCATTTTCAGGAAGAAACTCTTTTAGGAAAAGAGTCTCAAACTGAGTCCAGTCACTAGGGATAGAGTTTGCCTCCTTAAGACTCATCCACCACTTATAAGCACGCGGGCCGAGGGAAAGACTCGCCTCTAGCACACGATACTCAGGTGGGGTGCCCTTCAATTGATGCAAATCATGCCACTTTTGTAAAAAAGTGTAGATTGCATCCTTATTCCTGTCTCGGTCATCCCCCGTGAAGGTTGGTGGCTTCAAGTCTTTCAGGAGGGGAGCTTCCCTAGAGCTCTCTCCTTTATGCTTACTAGGAAGAGCAGTCTCTTTCCTAGTAATCTCTAGAGGAATGGTAGGAGTCTCTCTTTCCTTCCTAGCTAGGAAAGAGGTGACAGTAGTCTCAAGGGAGATCATTTGAGACTTAAGTTGCTGTATAAGAGATGTAATGCTACCCAAATCTTTCTCTAACTTAAGGGTTTGGTCTTTCAAGTCAATGAATTGGTCACGAGTGACAAATTCATCTATAAGTTCTTCATAAGTATACTCTTGCTGTGAAGGCTCTTTTTCTTCTATATTCTCTTCTATTTCTTGTCCTAACTCTACTTCTTCCATCTTAGCATCCTGATCCTCTATTTGCTCTCTAGGTGGAGAAGTGGTCTCAACTACTTGTTTGCCTTTAGTTTCCATGTTTAAGTATCCTTCCCCCGTTTGCTAACTAGAGAGTATGAAAATGAATGGAAGTAGAGTTTAAATATGCAAGAAGAAGAGAGATATAACACAAGAACACTTCCCTGATACAAAGTAGAGTTGCGGAAGCTAAATCCAGGTGGTCCTTGATGCTTCAAGCCGCTGATTTTGATTCCTCGCCAGTCCCAAAAAAAAAATTGGAAATGTCCGCTTGGTCCGGGGAGGTTCTGGACACCATAAACCATCCAAAATAACACCAAAAGTGCGTAGGAAAAGCCTCAAACGGGCAAACTGAATGCAACTGAACAATTTCAGAGATTTTCCAATCCTCGCCAGTGCACAAATTGTTTCCCAGCACCTGCACTTCAAGAATTTGAGACAATCCCAAGTGAAAAAATTGGATTTGGAGTCCGGATGAAGAAAAACTAGGCCCGGGAGTGGCCGCCTAGTTCCTGCTGAAGCGCTGCAGAGAGATTTTGGTAGGGCAAATCTCTTCCAAATCCAACACCAATGGTCTCTGAGCGAAGCTTGAAAGCGTAGCTTCGAAACGTGATGAAGATATTTGAAATCCGATATGGTATGAAGAAGATATGGTCCGGAGAAGTGAGGTATGTCACCGGTGGGAGGTAAAAAGGTAACCCTCTTGAAGTAGAGACTTTGAAGAGCTCCAAACTGAAGGATTGAAGCTTTTCAATGAAAACCCAAAACTCTAAACCCTTCTCCACAGCCCGTAATACATATGTGCATCCTCACTTTAGCCAATATCTTGATTCAAAAGGTCTCTTTTATTCCTGTAAAATCAAGAAAAACTTCGATTTTGAAATGGCTTACACTTTGCTTTCGAAAACCTCAGTCCATGCATGACAGTCGATGAAGATGGAGCTTTATCCCACATGTGCTTGGGTTGCAGGCCTTTTTGGGGTACAAAAAGAAAGCTCTAAAGAGCTTCTCTCATCCAAGAGTGGGGAAGGAGGAGCAAGGCTCCCCCTCATGGGCTGGCGGACGCCTGCGGGCTCCTCTCTGCGCACGGCGGCGGTTGGCGCCTCGTTTGGTGTGCCTGTGGGCCGTCTCTCGCGCGTGCGGCGTCTGCTGACGCTGTCCTACGTCTATTGTCGCTGTCCTGCTCCGATACCAGTGTTGTAAATGCTCCGATGAGCTCCCCAATTTTGGGACTGCTTCTGCACGCCGATCGATGTCGACTTCTCAGAAATGATTGCGCACGGAGTTCCCTTCTGCCGCCTAGCCGCGTAGTAGTCATAATTAGTTACTCTCTCTACATAATGATGAGTCATCCCCCCCTCATGGCTTCTCACATGGGTGCCACATGGCACTCATGTGTGAGCCCATGTAATAACCAATCTAAGAGGTGGTTCACACCTCTTCTGAGGGGTTCTCCATATAACACTTGGCCTTGTAATGTGGCCCTATCATGCATACTTTGGGTATTGATAACTCCATATGTGTGCATCTGGAAGTAGTTGGTTGATGTATGCATTCTATCTTGTCTCTCGGTAACCAAATCTGCTTCATTTTGCTGGGCTTTGTTGTACGTTGCCTAATTCCGCTGAACATGGCTCTTTTCTTGTTGTATGTCTGCTTTATCTGATTTGTAATTCTCGGAATGGCTCGGGTTGCCATTACAGACTCCTTCTTTCTCCAGTAACTCCTTTTTTGTGGCTGTTTTGCTTGCGGACCATATTGGTTTGTCTTGTGCCGAGGATCATCCTTTCGGTTTAGTTTCCTTGGAATGCAAGACTTAGGAACCCATATTTGAGAACGATCCTGTTGAGCGGCAACTACTTTCTTTGGGATCCATATTGTAGCAATTCGTCGATGACTCTGTTGTTCCAACTGAGTTGTTTTCTCATTTGATTGTTTATTCTGATGTCGGTTGTGCTTCTGTCGTCGAAGATACTCCTCCACTTGATCTTTCCTTATCCAAGCTTGGTTAGAGTATGGAATAGGGTATATTTTAATGGGTACAGATTTTGAATTACTCAGATGACTAGTCACTCTTGGGCATGGTGCTTTACTGAGGTTGGTTTCAGATAGATTGGCACTCTCATGACTTGCTAGACTAGAATATTGTATGCAATCAGAATTCAATGTGTCCGCACATATAGTACTTGACGAAGGTGTTTCTATAGTGCTAGTGAACATACATTCATGACTTTGTTCATTGGAATGAACTTTTTGCTCTAGGCTCACAGAGTTGATTGGTCGTTCTTCTAGCAAACTGAATACTTCACGTTGTCCTATCCTGGCTGAGATGTATCCTAAAGCCAATTGAACGGTCACCTCATATTCGTAAATCCAGTCTTGACCTAACACTACCTCCTCAAGTAAATCTTGATCATGACACACTAATAGCTTTTGTTCCATGGTGTTGTTGCCAAGATGCAGAGGTAAGGTGATCTCGCCTATGCATTGAGTAATCGTTCCTCCTATTCCTATCAGCTGTGCCATCGATGGGCGTACTTCCTCCTGGAATTTTTGGGTCAAAGAAAGTTTGATACAGCTTACAGCCGCTCCTGTGTCGATGAGAGCATCCACTAAGTGGTACTCCGTTCTTCCTACTCCCAGATTTAAATATGGTTGGGTTTTCTGTGATTTTAGATTTTGGGTGGCTCTAAAATTAGCCAAAGAGATGAGTTCTTCTCCTAGTCGATATCTCTCATCTCTCTCTCTCATCCACTCTTTCCGTTTCTTTATTCTTTCCAATGCTTCCTGTCTCACTTCTTCTCGTATTCTTTCCTCTTCTATGCGTCTATTCTTGCCTTTGATTAATCGAGACATTGTTTCTTCAGTCAATGGTTCTAGATATTTTTTTACTCTACATCCACTGATATAGTTTGGTAATATATCCCCATCCAAGGTTGCTAAGTTGATTGCTCCACTTGTTGATATACGATTAACGATTAATGGACCATATCCTCTCTTCTGCAACTTCTTAGCATGTTGTTTCAAGGTATATACCAAAACTAAATCTCCTTCCTTCAAATTTTTGTCCTTAATGTGCGCATCAAAGTAGGCTTTTTGTCGTCGTTTAGCGGCATAAATGCCTGCTACTGCTTGTAACCTAGTTTCGTGAAGCTTTTCTATTTGATCCAATTGAGCTGATAGTTCATGGCCTGTCCACTCGTAAGTAGTTGCTACTCTCAGAGTGGGAATTAAGAAATCAATTGGCAAAATAGCATTTTGTCCATACACTAAGTTAAAAGGAGTAGTGCCTATGGCGGTTTTATAGGCTACTCGAAATGCCCATAAAGCATGATGTAACTGCTTATCCCAATCTGACCTTCCATTGTTAACAATTTTGGTGAGAACTGTACACAAGATTTTATTAGAACTTTCGGCTTGTCCATTGGCTTGTGGGTGATAAGGAGCTGATTTCTTATGAATTACCAAGAATTCATTCATTAAAGCTTCTATAACGTCATTCACAAAGTGCGTACCTCTATCACTCACAATTTCTATTGGTAGTCCAAATCTAGTGAAAATGTTCTCAAAGAGAAACTTGGCTGTGGTTCTTGCGTCATTTTTCGTGGTTGCTTTTGCTTCAACCCATTTGGTTAGATAGTCTGTGGCTACAATTATATACTCGGCATGGGATCCTTTTGCTGGTGGGCTAATAGGTCCTATGAAGTCTATCCCCCATTTCGTGAAGGCTCTGGCACTCATCATGGGCCTAAGTGGCATCTCATCCCTTCTAATTGGATATTTCGTTCGTTGACAAGTATCACACCGTTGTACATATGTTACGGCATCTTGGTGTAGAGTTGGCCACCACATTCCAGCAAAGAGGATCATTTTTGCTGTTTTATCTGCAGAGAAGTGCCCTCCTGCAGCTCCTGTATGTGCCATCTCTAAAACAGAAAGATACTCATTTTCGTGAATGCACATTCTTAACTGGTTATCTTTCCCTCGTTTAAAAAGTTGTTTTCCTATAATGGCATAATCCTTACTTTGTTCTACCAGTGCACGTTTCCTTGCCATAGTGGCTCCCTCGGGGTATTCCTGAGTTTTTAAGAACTTTACCAGAGGCATGCTCCATCTTGGTGCTATTGTAGAATAGCATAAGGTAGAGTTTTCTTATGGATTTTGTTCTTGACAGATTTGGCATGCTGATACATAGTTATGTGAGTCTCTTTGCATGGTTGGCCAATAAATGCCAAATCTCTTGAGTGTTTGTGTTGACAGCATACGAGAAGATGCAAGTACGAGCATACAAGCAGATCTAGCACTAAGGCAACCCTTTATTTTTTTCAAAACCCTTATACCATTTAAAAGTGATTCTCATCACTAAAAACCCCTGTAAATACCATTTTCACCTTTTTGTAGCTCCATTTTGTACAAGCCGAGGAGTCCTCGAGCTTGAGGAGCCTTAGAAGTAGTTGCCTACCAATTTTCGTATTTTTTAGATCTTGTTTGAGCCCTCAAATAAGCCCTGGAACCTAATTTTTAACTAGGCCGGACACTAGGTCTGGACAGGGCCAAGGCTAGTCAAAAACTATAAATAGAGCTAGAGAGCTCATTTTTGGGGGAGCTTCTTGTAGTTTTGAGCTTGTATGAGAACTTGGTTGCAATAGAAGTGATTCCATTGTCTTACTCTCTTTGTTCTTTCCGTGTGTGCGCGTGTGTGTGTATGTGTGTGCATGTTAGTGTGCTTCTCACTCACGCACTTGTGCTTCCACTTGCTCGTGGTCTTCATACCATCCTCACGTCTTCCCGGATTGACATTAAAGGAGGTGCTACTCATCACTGAGCTACACCAAATTTTGGCGCCGTTGCCGGGGATCGAGCTTTGAGGACGACCGTGTGATGGTAAGACGTAGAGAGGACGCGTTGGAATGGTAAGTAGTTGGTAAATTTCTGATTTTTCTCCATCTCCATCTCCATCTTCACCTCCTTCTCCATCTCCACCTCCACCTCCTTCTCCACTACATATTCCCTCTTCCTTATCATTCCCTCATTTGTTGTGTGCGAGTTTGAGAGAGAGCGAGCGTGTGTGTTCTTGTTTTGTGTGTTTTTTGCATGTTTCTTGCAGGTGGCAGCTCCATCATCATCTCCAGCAAGCTCAGCAGGTACAGAATCTATCTGCACAGTCCCCGAGGCGTTGAGCTCGAGCTATCGCGACACTCCGAAAATTTCACCCAATCACGATTCTGAGTGCACCACGACACTGCGCAGGCCTAGAGCTCCCAGGATCACTAGACAGAACAGGAAAATTCACCATATCCCGAGCTATCGCGACACCTCGAGGTATCGCGACACTCACGAGGTATCGCGACACCTCGCGACCTATCGCGACACCTCGCGACCTATCGCGACACCTCACGACCTATCGCGACACCTCGACCTATCGCGACACCTCGCGACCTATCGCGACACCTCGCGACCTATCGCGACACCTCGCGACCTATCGCGACACTTCGACCTATCGCGACACTTCGACCTATCGCGACACCTCGACCTATCGCGACACTTCGACCTATCGCGACACCTCGACCCGACCTATCGCGATACACGGCCTTTAACACATGAAAAATTAGGGTTATTTTTGAGTGAATTGAAGGGTAGTTGAGCTTAATTTTAGGCACCTTGGTATAACTTTAGAACCTCGGAAGTGAGCAAAAGACCTAGAAATCAGAGAGGGATCTCCTGAACCCTGAGAGCCTGTTTTGACCCTTTAGTGCCTGAATGGTCATAACTTGACCATACGAACTCCGATTGTTGAGATTTTGGTCTCGTCGGAAAGCTCGTTGAGAATCCTACGTGGACCTCGACTGGTTTTTGTAAGAATCATACGCGGAGTTTTAGAACATGTATTTTTAAGTTGACCTTTAGGTGAAACTAGGTGGTCCTAAGATTGAGGGGGTACAGTGAGCTACTCCAGGGGGACTACAAATATTGATGTGTGTCTGTCAATTACTTGTGGTAAGAGAGCTATACTGACTGGTGAGCTTTTGCAGGAACATTGTGTGCGCTCAAGGCAATCCAAAGCAAGCTAGCAAGGGTGAGTACCAAGCTTGGGAGAAGGCTTCCTGGGCTTGTGTAGCAGTCTGGTCAACCAGCTAATTGAGGTTGGAAGATCTCTCAACCCTCCTTTGTCAATTCCTAGCATAGGCTAAGTACGACTTAGGTGTGGTAATTAATTAGGGCAACGTTAGGCACGAATCAAGTCCAAGAGTATTAATCAACCAAGTGCAAGAAGTAAGTAGGTCTTAAGTGCGAAAACTCTAAGGGACAAAAGGTAAACTGGAGTCGATCACTCATCAAGTGTGGAAATTCACTTAAGTACTCCTAACGACGCGATTTCAGACAAGACCATAAACATAATATTCAACTCAAAAGAACAAAGTGATTGGTGCAAATTAACCTGCAACGAGAGTGTGCTTAGGTCCAAGGGAGTAGATAAATCAGGCATATGAACCTTAGATCAGGCAGACACTTAGGCCGAGACAGACAAAGCCTCAGATCTTCTGAAGCTAGTGTCAATCACACTGCCAGGTCTTGGGCCCAACAGTTGGGTGATTACCCATACACTCCGAGATCAGAAACAAGTGATTCTGAGATGTCCTATCACATGGAGAGACCAGTAGGTAGTTCAGGGTTGGCTTATCTAGAAAAGCCAGAAGGACCATACAAGACTCAACTGGAATACATCAGGACTAATCGTCTAGGTGCTCGCATCTATGAAGATGGCCTGAGAAGATCGGTGGTCCAGATTAAGAACCCCGATCAACCCCATGGATTAGACCACCCGGTAGTCAAGTTTGAGAATGGAGCATACCTAGATAAAGAGGGGACTATATATGTAGTCACCACTCTTCCTGATAGAACTGATGAGTTTGGAAATGTGATTGCTGAGACCGACATGGGTGATATAGAGCAAGGGAACTTAGAGAGAGAGCCAAGAACCCCCCGTGGTAAATCTATCTTGACCAGAATCATGACTCCGGAGTGGATTCCACAGGATAATAAAAGCATAGATCTGCTTTTAAACCGAGAAACCGATGAAGCTTTTTGGAGATATAAATCTGCTCAACCTCAGGAAGTGAGTGACCTCACAATCTATGAGTTTAAAGACCCTAATAACCCAGGCCAAGTAACCTACCTAGACAATGCATCAGAGAGAATCTTCATGGTCACGGAGCATGGTAGACATGCCTACACATGGAAGGGTGAATTTGTTTTTCCCCAACCAAGGTCTAATGCGTTCTTTGGTCACCAAGGAGCTGGGACCTTCCAAGCTCATGGAGCTCAAAGAGATAGAAGTAGAGACAAACCTGAGGTAAGTTTTGCCAACTCCCTGGGAAGAGAAAGAACGGGAACGGAAAGGAATAGAGTGGAACCTGAGAGACATAGAACCCCATGGAATCAAAGGAATGCTGACGATTTTCCTTTGCCAAGGCTGAGAGAACACACTAGGACCCTGCGACCAACTCAACTGGTGAAGTCCATGAAGAATTACTTCGATGGCACTGGAGACCCTTATGACCATGTGGCAGAATTTCGGCAAGTATTGAAAGCTGAACAGGTAGAGGACCTATTCACACAATATAATGCTTTTGGTCTAACCCTTAGAAACACTGCCCTTACGTGGTTTCAACCACTAAACCAGAGACATTTCAGAAACATAGACCAGCTCTTAGAGGCATTTATCATTGAGTTTTCTAAGAGTGGAATCAGGCATAACACCTCCTCACTAATTCATAGCTTCAAACAAACATCTCAAGAGACGGTCAGACTAGCTGGAAGAAGATTTAGGCAGTACCTGGAGAGATGCCCGATGCCGGAGTTACCCACACCAGCCAAACAAGTGGCCTTGTTCTTAGATGGATTGTTGAGCCCCAAGCTCAGGTCATATGTGTACTTAAAGGACCCCAGAACGATAGAAGAGTGCGTGCGCATGTGCATAGACATTGAGGACAATCTAGGTGAGGAATTGGAACTATCAAAAATCTATAAGGATTCTGATAGCTCTAGTAGCCTCACATCTGGTCAATCCACATCCATTGAGGAACTTGCAGAGAAGGTAGCTCAAAAACTAGGTGTCTCTAGCAAACAAATTCCGAGATTTGCCCCAGTTAAGCGGTGTTACACTTGTGGCGGTGACCATATGGCAAATGTATGTCCCATTATGGCCCAACCCCAGGCGAATCCTAGTAGCCAGTACTGCACCATAGAGCGCAGGTACACAAACCACACTGCACAAGACTGCCCATATAACAAACAAACTGTTAGGCAAAATTACCCTCAGCCATATCCACAACAGGGTAGATACCAGAATCAGTACCCACCACAACAATACAACAGACCACAGCAAACTTATCAGCCACCTTATCAAGGGCAGCAGAGACCTCAACCAGTCCTAGTACAGCAACCCCCTGCTCCAACCAATGTGATCCCAGTGAAATATGCATCTGCTGAAGAAAATCCGAACAGAGCCATAGTCCCAATCACCCCATTGCTATCAGACAGTGATCCAAGTGACCATAGTTTTGACTCCACACATATTGATAGCCCACAGGCTTATTACATGCAGTCACCCGAGCATAACGAGTCATACTATTATGAGGACCCAAGTGAAAATAGTGGGGAACCTGAGTATGCTAATGTCATGTACACAAACCCCAACTCTAGACCTCAACCTAGGCAGGTACGACCCCCATTTCCTAGAGGACCATGCTTCAGATGTCAGGGAGATCACCTTATACGTGATTGTCCACTGCCTGCCCCTACACAACCTCAACCAGTAACCATTCAGGGGTTCTGTCAAGACTGTGGGAAAGAGCATCTCCTACGAGATTGCCCAAAGAACCCTAATAACATGCCTAAAATCACTCCTATCAATGTTGTTGGGTTGGTTGTAGACTCCACAGGGAGTGTGACTTCCACTGCACCGGTGCAGGTGATCACAAGAGCCCAGGCACTACAACAAAACCAAGGTGTTGGTCAGGAAAAGAGCCCCGAGGTGAGTGAAACAGAGAGCATAACCAAAAAGAGAACGAGAGCCTGGAAGGATAGTCGTGAAAGAATGAAAAGGCAATGGGCAAAAAAGATGAGCGAACTTGAAGAAAGCTTGAGAGAAACCAAAGCAAAGATCATAGAGATCACATCTCAACCGCACTCTCACACATTCCCACCGCTACCATCCCCATCACCCTCCATCCCTCCACCCTCTAATACACCCCACGTATCCCACCCATCACCCCGAGTAGGATCAGTATTAGCTGATCCCACTCCTGAAGACATAGACATGATGCTTAAAGCATATCAGGCCAGAATCCAAGAAGGGCCAAATGTAACGGATCATGACAAGTGCTACCCTAGAGCTGACCTAGAGATAGAAAGAACCAAGCTTTGCGCGAAAATGGTCGCATTGGCTCAGACTATGTTTGAAGCCAGTCGCCTTTTCAATTACTCGGGCTCAGCCAAGACACAATTACACTTGGATGGACTTCTAGAGAAGTTAGAGGGCATAATTGCAAGATCTGCCAAGGAAGAAAAAAATCAAGAAAGAGATAAAGCAAGCAAAGACATGACCCATCCCCCACCGAAAGCTTATGTGCCCAATTCCACTGAACCAGACAACCCCCCCTCCTTAGAAAGAATAGAGAATCTAATGGCACAATCACAAAAGGAACACGCCCCTCAACACCATGACGAGGCTAGTGGAAGAGCAGGTCTTCCTACCCAGAAAGCCTATGTGCCTGAAGCCTATGTGTCTAACTCTACGGAGCCAGACACACCATCTTCTATGAATCGGTTCACACCAGAATTCCTACGCGAGATTCAAGAAGACAAATGGGCTAAGGAAAGTGAAGTCCCTCCTCCCATTGAACTTGTGGATGACGCACATGACCAATTCCCACAAGACATCCCATCCATTTATGGGGAGCAAGAGAGCACCCAATCTCAAGAAAGATTAGACTTCGAGTCTAACTCTCTACAAGAATTACCCCACTTCACGGGCCCATGCGAAGCCAAGTCTACTTGTATGAGAACCCCCACAGTCATGGTAAGAAACGAAGATTCAGTCATACCTAGGAACACAGAGGTAGTGAAGAACACCAAAGTGCAGTGCAATCTCACTTTGGAAGAGCTGCTCAAGGTTAGACCAGAAGTGTGGAAGCATGTAGCAAATCAAGTGCCCGAAGTAGCAAAACCTCATTCCCAGGAAGGATCACATAGGACAGTGCCAGAGATACCCTTGGATAAGATAGGAGACATGTGCGAAGGTGAAGAAGGGAACACCTATCTTCCCATTTCCTACCAGGGGCACACCACCAAGGCAATTTTGGACTCAGGTGCAGGAGTTGCAATTGCCACCACTTCCCTATGGAAGCGTTGGGGCAAGCCAGCACTCAGGCCAACGAGAATGAAATTGCAGATGGCCGATGGTCATATTGAGAGACCCTTAGGATTGCTAGAAGGAATAACTCTCACCACCTGTGGTGTCGAGTTTGAACATACATTTGCTATATGTGACTTCAGCAAAAACCATGCCTATGAAATGATTTTGGGAAGACCTTTTCTGCGGCAGTTGCAAGTGGTACAGGATTGGGGAACCAATTCCTTGTATTTGCAACATCTAGGTGTCACAACCAAAGTCAATCTTAAGGATTACTCTCATAGAGACGTACCACCTATTCAATGGAATCCCATCCATAGAGCCAAAGATGATACGGAATCTGTGCATTCCATAGGATCAGGATCCTCATGGATGCATGAAGACACCCACTTATGGATGTGCAAAGTAGCAGTAGAAGAGGAGAAAATAGAAAAGGCTAGAGATATAGGTGCAAACAAAACACATAGACCCATTCAAGACCCAGCCTATGCACCTGTAGTATTTCCTGACGAAGAATTCAAACCCCACAGCTGGGCAGAAATTGTAGCAACCATGGATGTAGCCATCAATGAGGAACAATGGACACCCCACTGTGATGAGGATGGCTATGACATTTCAGTTTTCTCCATAGAGCCAATCATGGGAGAGGCAGTTCTAGAAGAATGCGAACCTAGCCCTGATGCATTTGAGGATGCAAGTGACTCCGATCTAGAGTCAATCATTATGGACCCACCCTTTGCATCAGATGAAGAATACTTCTATGAAGTAGAATTTCAACCCCAGAGGCACGGAGAGCTTACAAATGAGGTGAGGTTAGCCACACAAGTAGCTTCTAAAAGCGGAGGAAAGAAAAGAAAGAAGAAGGAAGTCACGCTGGAGGCAAAAGAATCTTTGTTTGAGGTCCCTGAAAACTTTAAAAAATATGAGATAGACGATAGGAGGGTCATGATAAGAATGCCTAAACGTGAGGCACAAGCAGGAGAAGCCTATGATAGCAAGGAAACTACCAAGAAAATAGTTGTCGCCATCGAGGAAGGAGAAGAAAGATGCACATACATAGGTCATGACCTAACAGAAGAAGAAGAACAAGAGCTGATTGCCTTGCTAAGAGAATACCGAGATGTATTCGCTTGGAGCTACAAGGATTTGAAGGGTGTTGACCCTGACATATGCTCACACACTATCCCCATGACCTCAGATGCTAAACCCTCTAAGCAAAAGCCCTACACATATAACGATAATTACGCTGCTAAGATCAAAGAGGAGATAGATAGACTGGTCGAAGCTGGATTTATCTATGAAATTGAGCACACTGAGTGGGTATCCCCCATCGTAGTGGTGCCCAAGAAGAATGGCAAGCTGCGTGTATGCATTAACTTGAAGAAGGTCAATGCAGCCACTATTAGAGATAGCTATCCGCTTCCTATCACTGAGCATCTATTAGAAAGGATAGCAGGCAAGGAAGTGTACAGCTTCCTAGATGGGTTTTCGGGCTACAATCAAGTAGCCATTGCACCAGAAGATCAGCATAAAACGGCTTTTGCCACAGAGTGGGGTATATTCGCTTTTAGGGTAATGCCATTCGGGCTGACCAATGCTCCCGCAACCTTCCAAAGGCTGATGTGCCATGTATTTAAGGAGTTCCTGAGGAAGAACTTAGAAGTCTATGTTGATGATCTTTGTGCTCATTCCAACATCAGGCAGACCCATCATGGTCAGGCAAGGCAAGATTCTAGGACACATAGTGTCAAAGAATGGCATATCCACTGATGAAGAGAAAGTGAGAGCCATAGCAGAGCTACCTAGGCCAAGGAATGTCAAGGAAGTACAAGCGTTCATGGGACATTGTGGTTACTACCGCCGATTCATTCACATGTATGCTGTCATTGCAAAGCCCATGTATGGACTTTTGACAAATTTTGAGTGGACTAATGAGTGTGAGAACTCCTTCAATGAGCTGAAGAAGCGATTGTGTTCAGCACCAATCTTGACCACACCAGATTGGAGCAAGCCATTCCATGTTCATGTGGATGCCTCCAATTATGCTATTGGATGCGTACTTGCACAACCTACGGGTGAAGGGAACATGGATCTCCATATTGCCTATGCTAGTAGACAACTAAATGCAGCTGAATGGAATTATACCACCACTGAGAGAGAAGGACTAGGCATGGTGTATGCGGTTAAAAAGTTTAGACATTATTTGCTTGCAAATAAGTTTAAGTTTTTTACTGATCATCAAGCATTACTATACCTGGTAAACAAACCATGCAACACCGGAAGGTTAGTAAGATGGTTTCTCTTACTAATGGAGTATGACTTTGAGGTTGTGGTGAGGAAAGGTAGGACTCATTTGAGAGCAGACCATCTCTCTAGGCTCACATCCGGAGAGGCCCCACAAGGAGTGTCAGATGACTTACCTGATGCATACTTGTTCAATTTGGAAGTGGTGCCCCAATGGGCCAAGCCCTTAGTGCCGATACTTACATATGGACCTAATCATCGAATAGTAAACACACAGGATAAGGAGGTAGTCAAAGCTCAAAAGTACCACATCATGGCTGGAAGTATGTACAAGCACACGGATCAAGGAATCTTGGCTTGTTGTGTAGAAGAGGACGAGTACGCTAAGTGGTTGCAATTAGCACATGTAGGTGCATTAGAGCAACACTACTCAAAACAACGAACCCTACAGACCCTGAGGAGACTAGGAGTGCATTGGCCGACCATGGAAGCTGATGTCCAGAAGTTGTGCAAGGAATGCCCAATCTGCTGCACTAAACCACCTGTGGAACATGCCACTCTTTATCAAGTGTCCATAGTGCCGGATTGGAGTCAGCCCCTAGTATCCTTCTTGAGGACGAAAACATTTCCTCAAAATATGACTCTGGCCAGACAAAGAAGTTTGGAACAAGAAGCCTTGGATTACACCATCATTGGTGATAATTTATACAGAAGGGGTAAGGATGGTTACCTGAGACTATGTGTCCATGAAGGTGAATACCTAAAGATCCTGGAAACAGCTCACCAGGGTGTAGCAGGAGGACATTTTAGTCCTGATAGGGTGATCAAAGCAATTCTATTTGCAGGATTTTGGTGGCCCACCCTTCACATGGACGCACATACCTATGTGAAGAGGTGCGAGATTTGTCAGCGAACCCAGTATCCTATACGCAGAGATGAGATGCCACTGAAGCCTATGATGGGCGGACGTGCATTCTCTAAGTGGGGAATAGACTTTGTAGGTCCTATCAATCCCCCAGCTAAGGGTTCCCATGCTGAGTATATCATCGTTGCCACGGATTATCTAACCAAGTGGGTAGAGGTAAAAGCCACAACGAAGAACGATGCTCAGACAACTGCTAAATTCTTGTTTGAGAATGTATTCAGAAGATACGGGCTACCCATAGAGCTAGTTAGTGATAGAGGCGCTCACTTCTTGAATGAAGTTATTGAAAATCTGCTCCAAGAATTCTTGGTAGTGCATAAGAAGTCTGCCCCCTATCATCCCCAAGCAAATGGACAAGCCGAAAGCACCAATAAGATCCTATGCAATGTATTGACAAAATTAGTGAACAATAAACGCTCTGATTGGGACAAACAGCTACACCATGCTGTTTGGGCATACCGAGTCGCCTACAAAACGGTACTCCAAGCCACCCCCTTTCAGATGGTATTTGGCCAAAACGCAGTGCTACCGTTGGACTTCTTAATACCTACATTAAAAGTAGCACAAGAGCACGAATGGACGGGTCATGAACTCTCCTCTAGACTTTTTGACCTTGAACGATTAGGAGAAACAAGACTGAGAGCAGCTGCAGGGATATATGCAGCTAAGAAGAGACAGAAGGCATACTTTGATGCCCATGTGAAGGATAAAGGCTTGAAAGCAGGAGATCTAGTTTTAGTTTACACATTGAAACAACATGCAAGGAAGCTAGAAAAGAGAGGCTACGGACCTATGATCATCAATAGGATCTCCACGAGTGGAGCAGTACAACTAGCCACTTTAGAGGGTGATGTTCTCCCAAACTATATTAGTGGATGTAGAGTCAAGCTGTATCAGGAACCCCTCACGGAGGAAATGCTAAGTCGACTCAATACTGCTAAGCAACGAAAAGAGGAGGAAAAACGAATTCGAGAAGAAGCACAGGCAGAGGCCTTAGAGCGTATCAGACGAATGAAGTTGAGGAGACAAGGGAGGGATCAGCCTATGACTGACACTCAAGCGTCTCCAGGCTATCACATGGCCATGTGTGAGGCTTCAGGTGAACGTACCCATAAGATAGTGGATTGAAGACCTTTTGTGACCCTAGAAATAGGACAAAGAGACAACACAACAAGCGTGAGAGCTTTAATTGATTCAGGAGCAGCCACAAGTGCAGTTCGGCTTTCTTATTGCAAGCAACTGCAATTGGAGGTAAAACCCCTAGAAGCATATCTGATAGGACTAGTGTTGCGAACATTTGTTTTATGTAGGGTACAAGTTTCAAATTATGTAAATACCTTTGGGAAGTCTTCAAATACTTCAAGAAGGCTCATATTATTCATAAAATGTAGCAAAAATAGCACGTGAGTTCTAGAACATGGTGAGTCAAATTAGTGAGTCACAAGGGAGCTTCAGTGGTGTCCTAGTGGAAGGTCGATGTGGCTAGTTCTCAAAGTCCATCAATACTTTGCTTATTTGAGCACTTGAGTCATGTAATACCTCCATCCAAGTGTCTACCACGAATTTAGATGTATTAGGAAGGTTTTAGATTAGTTTCCCATGCTATAAAAAGAGGAGAAAAGTCGTGATCTTGTGGGATGTCCAAGAGAGTCATATGTGTATCTCTACACTGCTGTAGTTTTGTATGCAGAGATTGCAGAGCTTGTATCTCCCTCATTATATATCCAAATTACATGTTTGATAGCTCATTGGAAAGCTCTTACTGTCTACTTTCTTCCTGGAAATTTTCATAATCATTGGATGTGTGAGCTGAGAGCAATACTCTCTGCAAGTAGTGTGTGTTCTCTGTTTTTTATCCCTGCTGAAGGTCTCCATTAAACCTCAAACTTGCAGAGGTCATAGCTCCTTGTGAAAATTGGTTTGTGCATACAAGTTTGTGAAAAAGTCAACTAGGTCCTGTTGGGTTTCACCTACTTCTAGCTGTACTTTGGAGATCAATAAACTCCAACATTGGTATCAGAGCAAGTACTTGGAGGCTTGGAGAAGGTTATCATACCTTGACGAAGAATTTGAAGCTATCAAAGAAGCAGTTCATCATCAATACTACACAAAGGTAGAAGAAGATTGCAAGGAAGCATCTGAAGCAACATCCAAGCAAAGAAAGGTGCACATACCTCATTTACAAGGTAAATATTATATTTCTTCTCATCACACACATTGGAAAGGAGGCTTAAAGGAGGAAGCTTAGCATTTGTATTATGGGAGACCAACATGCACAAATAGAGAAGCTTGATAAGACCAATTATCAAGCATGGAAGTTTAGAATCACAGCATACTTGCAAGGTAGAGGCTTGTATGGTTTGATTGACGGCACAGATATCAAACCCACATTACCAGAGGACCCAAATCAGCAACAATTGAGGGAGTTTAGACTTTGGAATGAGAGAGACAAAAGGGTTATATTCATTTTATCACAAAATATTCAAGATTCAATGGTAGGACACATACAAGATCTAGACACAAGTAGAGATGTTTGGCTTGCATTGGAAAGGTTGTATGCTACAGGTACAAGAGCAAGGAAGATTCAACTCAAAAATGAGTTGAATAACATAAAGAAAGATACAAGGACATCGGTCAATGATTACATATTGAAAGTTAAAGAGATTGCAGATCAACTAGGATCAATTCAAGCTCATGTGGAGGACGACGACTTGGTTGCACATACTCTCAACGGACTCAAAGATGATGAGAGATGGAAACCCTTCATTACTTCAGTTTATGTCAGAGGAGAATTACCAGATTTTGATCAACTTATTGCCCTCATGGTCACGGAGGAGATGAATCTAAATGGTTCTACTTCAAATCAAAAAGGATCTCAAGGACAAGCTCTTTATGTAGGATCATCAAGAGGTGGAAACAGAGGTGGAAGAGGTTCAAATAGAGGTCGAGGAAGAAGGAGCGATGATCAAAGGACTTCAAGTGGCTTCTTCAACACAAGAGGAAGAGGAAGATCAAGCGCTAGTGGTACGAGAGGCTACTACAACTACAACCAAAGACAAAGGAGTGAAGATAATAAGAACAATTGCTATATATGTGGAAGGTATGGACACTATGCCAAAGATTGTTATCAAAATGAAAATAATCAAGGTGGTAATCGAAGAGGAGGCTATTCAAGAAGAGGTAAACAACAAGGAAATTATGCAGTTGAAGGTAAAAGTGATGATTATGATTCTCTTCTTATGATGAATGTAGAAACTAAGATGAATTGCAATAGCGATGTATGGTATGTAGATAGTGGTTGTTCTAATCACATGTCTCATGATGCTTCATGGTTTTCTAATATGCATAATCCGTCATGTAAAGGTCATGTTGAAACAGGAGATGATACAACACATAAGATTATGCAGGTTGGAGATGTTGTTATGCAGGATAAGAGCAAGAAAAATTGCTTGAAGGATGTACTTTATGTGCCAACGATCACTAAGAATTTGATGTCGGTTGGTCAAATGGTAGAAAAAGGTCTACAAGTGAGATTTAATCATGCAGGTTGCTTCATTGAGGATCCAAAGCAAAGGAGGTTAATTGCTAGAGGTCAAAAACAAGGTAGATTGTTTACATTCAAGGTAAACCCAAATCATACAAACTATTTCTCTTATGGTATGCATCGAATAGCAGAGCTTGATCTATGGCACAAAAGGATTGGACACATGAATGTACACAGGTTAAAGGAGCTATCAAAGAAGAGGATTGTTGAAGGATTACCTGATCTTACTAAGCAACATATGGTGCATCTTTGTGAAGCATGTCAAATGGGTAAGCAGAGTAGACAACCTTTCAAGCATTCAAGCTATGTAAGTGATGGTTTGCTAGATCTCATACACACAGATGTGTGGGGACCTACTAAAGAGGCATCCTTGGTTGGTAATAAGTACTATGTATCATTCATTGACGATCATAGTAGAATGACATTTGTGTATTTTATTAAACATAAGAGTGAGGTCTTTGATTGTTTCAAGAAGTTCAAATCATATGTCGAAAAGCAAACAGGAAGGTATATTAAGAAGCTAAGATCCGATGGAGGAGGAGAGTATTTCTCTCAAGCTTTTACTGATTTTTTGTATGATGAAGGTATCAAAAGAGAAGTTACATGCAGGTATACTCCACAACAAAATGGAGTCGCAGAAAGAAGAAACAGAATCATAGCAGAAGCATCTAGAAGCATGCTTAATGATATGTGTTTGCCTAATTATTTTTGGGCTGAAGCTGTTAGCACAAGTGTTTACATTATGAATAGAGTTCCGACTGCTGGAGTTCATCATTTGACACCATATGAGGTATGGCATGGAAGGAAACCAAGTGTAAGTCATTTGAAAGTATTTGGCTGTGTATGTTATGTACATGTACCTAGTGAGGTGAGATCTAAACTTGATGCAAAATCAGAAAAATGTATATTCATTGGTTATGCAGATACTCAAAGAGGATATAGATGCTATAATCCTCATACCAATAAGGTTGTTGTGTCAAGAGATGTAAACTTTGATGAATCACTTTCATGGTATGCAGATAAGAATTGTTTGCAGGTCATGGATGAAAATGAAGAAGGTGTGGTTGAAGGAGATGAATGCATAGTTCAGCCATCAGGAAGTTTAAATGATGAAAGGAGTGGTTTAGATGAAGAAAGAGGATCACCTTTCAATGGAAGATTAAGGCAAGAGTCACCTCCAAGTGTTAAAAGTAAAGGTAAACTCAAACTTGTTGAAGTTAATGATGAAGGAGAGGAAATTAGTGATGTATGTGAGTATGGAGAATCATCAAAGGTTCCTAATAAGAAAGGAAGAGCATCTACATTGGAGGTAAGAAGAACTTCAAGAGTAAGTAAGCAACCTCAAAGGTATACTTATGAATCTTTCATGAATACTCATTATGCTTTTATGACAAAAGTTGAGCAGGAAAATGAACCCACATGTTATGATGAGGCCAAAGGAGATGAAAAGTGGGAGAAAGCAATGAGAGAAGAAATGGAAGCACTACATGATAACGAGACTTGGAATTTAGTTCCAAGTACACCAAAGCAAAAGGTAATTGGTTGTAAGTGGGTTTTTAAGATTAAAAGAAATAGTGATGGTAGTGTGTCTAGATATAAGGCTAGACTTGTAGCAAAAGGATATAATCAAACTCAAGGTGTGGACTATGAGGAAACATTTAGTCCAGTAGCAAATATGGCAACGGTGAGAACTTTGTTGGCTTTAGCTGCAAGTAAGAGGTGGAATATATATCAACTCGATATAAAGAATGCCTTTCTTAATGGTGAGTTAAATGAAGAAGTGTATATGTCACAACCAGATGGTTATGTGGATGCAAAATGTCCTAATCATGTATGCAGGTTAAAGAAGGCATTGTATGGTCTTAAGCAGGCACCAAGAGCATGGAATGCAAGGTTGGTAAAGTATCTTATGCTGCAAGGATACACAGCGAGTCATGCTGATCCTTCACTTTATGTAAAACATGTAGATGGCATGTGTGTCTATGTATGCATTTATGTGGATGACTTGTTGATTACAGGGAATGATGCAAAAGCAATTGATGAGATAAAAGGTAATTTGGGAAAAGAATTTAAAATTTCAGATCTTGGTTTGCTCAGATACTTTCTTGGGATTGAAATTGTGTATAGCGATGAAGGTATGTGGTTGATACAAAGAAAGTATATATGTGATATGCTGAAAAGGTTTGGTATGCAGGAATGTAAATTTGTTTCTACTCCAATGGAATGTAATGTAAAGCTAAGCGCAAAGGAAGGTGATGAGTTGCATGATATGAATGTATATAGATCCATGGTAGGATCTTTGATTTATGCAACAAAAACTAGACCTGATATATGTTATGCAGTGGGAGTATTGTCACAGTTTATGCATGAACCTAGAGTACCTCATATGCATGCAGCGAAAAGAGTGCTTAGGTATTTGAAAGGTACCATGAACGAAGGATTATTTTATAGTCATGATGCTGATCTAACTCTTAAAGTCTTTAGTGATGCAGATTGGGCTGGAAGCAAAGATGACAGAAGATCCACAAGTGGATATGTGGTAATAGCAGGAAACAAGACATTAACATGGAGTTCAAAGAAACAGCCTACAGTTGCTTTATCTTCTACAGAGGCTGAGTATAGAGGTTTAGCATTGGCTACTACTGAGGTTATGTGGTTTAAAAAGTTGTTTCATGACTTGAATGTGCAGGTTGATGTACCACTTATATATGGGGATAACTTGAGCAGCATTCATATGACCTCAAATCCTATTTTTCATGCTAGAACAAAGCATATAGAGGTTCACTATCATTATGTTCGAGAGAAGGCCATGAACAATGAAGTGCAGGTTTCTTTTGTTGGAACAAAGGATCAAGTTGCAGATATCTTCACCAAATCCTTGGATGGACCAAAGCTTCAAAGATTCAACTATATTCTTGGCATGAAGGAAATACCCTTTGAAACTTGAGGGGGAGAATGTTGCGAACATTTGTTTTATGTAGGGTACAAGTTTCAAATTATGTAAATACCTTTGGGAAGTCTTCAAATACTTCAAGAAGGCTCATATTATTCATAAAATGTAGCAAAAATAGCACGTGAGTTCTAGAACATGGTGAGTCAAATTAGTGAGTCACAAGGGAGCTTCAGTGGTGTCCTAGTGGAAGGTCGATGTGGCTAGTTCTCAAAGTCCATCAATACTTTGCTTATTTGAGCACTTGAGTCATGTAATACCTCCATCCAAGTGTCTACCACGAATTTAGATGTATTAGGAAGGTTTTAGATTAGTTTCCCATGCTATAAAAAGAGGAGAAAAGTCGTGATCTTGTGGGATGTCCAAGAGAGTCATATGTGTATCTCTACACTGCTGTAGTTTTGTATGCAGAGATTGCAGAGCTTGTATCTCCCTCATTATATATCCAAATTACATGTTTGATAGCTCATTGGAAAGCTCTTACTGTCTACTTTCTTCCTGGAAATTTTCATAATCATTGGATGTGTGAGCTGAGAGCAATACTCTCTGCAAGTAGTGTGTGTTCTCTGTTTTTTATCCCTGCTGAAGGTCTCCATTAAACCTCAAACTTGCAGAGGTCATAGCTCCTTGTGAAAATTGGTTTGTGCATACAAGTTTGTGAAAAAGTCAACTAGGTCCTGTTGGGTTTCACCTACTTCTAGCTGTACTTTGGAGATCAATAAACTCCAACAACTAGGAGATGTTGAAACCCCTTGCATGGGAGAAGTGGATCTTCCCCTCTACATACAAGAGGTCCTCATGCCAGCAAAAGTGCTAGTGTGTGAAGACGAGGATCTGACCGAACCTCTTGTCTTAGGCCAAGACTGGATCTATGATCACGCAGTCAACCTCAACATAAGAAGTGGACTTCTTCAAGCTTGGGTAGGCCAAAGCCATCTCACGATTGAGTTAGAAAATCAAGCACTCAAACCATTAGAACAGGCACCAACTCCTGGTCCCTCCAGGAATCCACATGAAGATAACAATGTTGTTCTTGTACAATCTTCTATGGTGCAGAGGATTGTCAATCTTACTGAAGGTACAGGAGCCAATAAGGAGTTCCTAACTGATCCAAAGAAGATTCTAAACGAGCAGACCAAACATCACTCGACACGAAGGAGGCTGCTGATCAAGAGGCAGGAGCGCCAACCCGTGCAACATGGAGCATCTCGTGGCGCGAAGCAGATCTGGATACGCAAGGATGGAAAACCCACAACTCTAATGGCAGACTCTCAAGGAGACAAGAAACGAGCCTCAACATCAAGGAACAAAGTGAAGAAGCCCTCTAAGATAACCCCTAGGCATACCATTTCTATTTGGGTTCCTAAGCGGTCAATGAAGGCCATCCCTAATGCTAGACAAATATGGGTGCCCAAGGCCTGCTTACAAGCTCAAATTACTTCACCTTCAGGCACTAGGATGAGGCAACATTCACAAACACTCGTGGCCAACAACTCAGAAAACGAAATGATACCTACACCACTCACTATCTCCACTCCCATCAACCCTAGGATTGTCTGGAAATGGGTACCCAAAAGGTCCCAAATACATCACACTCTCATCCAAAAATCTTCACCTGTCTTTAGCTCTAAGAGTTACGAATCCGCTATCAAAGTTTGGAGAATTAAAATGTGTATTAAACCCCCTGACCCAATTCTATAAACCCGTCTACTCTATCACAGGAGCATTCTGAGCCCATTGCGTAACCAAAGTATGCATCTAGGATGACACTGACCTCTAACCACCACTCACACCTATCACAAACACTTCACCACTAACCACTGACCTCCGGATTGTCATGTTAGTATTGCGAAGGGAACACCATTACGTCTGGTTTCCTATGCAACACTAATGTGCCTTTCTTCTTCCAGCAGATAAGCAACCTCCTCTCATGGCAACTGCGGCAGGCACAAGCTCTCAGGCAGGCTCTGGTGCTCCAACCAATTGGGATGCCATGCGGGTGGAGGCCCCACCAACAGCTCGGCCTGAAGAGTTCATGAATGTGCGGAGAATTCCTATCCCAGATCCACCAAATGGCCTAACCGAAAGAGTAAAGGGGCATTCTCACTGGTTCAATGAGATGCCAGGAGATTTAGGGGACGCGGATCATATCTGGGAGTCCAAGATGGAATGTGGAGGAGTGTGGTGGACCTTCCAGTTCTTCTCACGAGAATTCGAAGCATTGCAAAATGCAGCTCCACTTCAAGATATCTGGCAAAAAGCAGGATTACAAACTTATTTCAGTGCAGCTCTGCCTAAACCCGATTTCCTCAGGTGCTACTATCTAATTGCCACGTTGAAGCCGACAGGGGATAAAGATCATTCAAGCACATTCTGGGTGCCCTCCTTGTCAAATCTGGAGGAAATGAGGAAGTTCGAATTGAATGTTACTTTAATCAGGGAAGCACTTCAGATGTATGGCACGCATGTACCTTCTGACCGCGACCCCTTGATACCTGAGTCGATGAAAAGCAATAGAATCAAGAAGCTCAAAGAAATGTGCGCCCTCACCCCCAACATCGCCATACCTTTGCGGATGTGCCTCCAACACTTCACATTCCCAGCTCAGGACCGTTTCACCCAACCTCACAAGAAAATATGGTATGGGCTATATCTAGCAGAGACTGGAAGCTTGCCCATTAAGATGCCGGTATGGATCTTAGACCAAGTGTATGAGGCAGGCAAGCGGGGTGTGAGGAAGCCCACTTTGCATGGCTGTTGTGCACTTACAAGAATTATCTATAGATGTCTTGCATATGATGTGCCAGTTGCCAGAGCCCTAAAATATGCACAACTAGAGCTGTTCAAAGGGCGGAAGACAGGGAGCCAGCCAGCAAAACGAATGCGTGGATCGCTTTCCCAGGTTTCCCAGGTAATGACCCCTCAAGAAGCCACGACCGAAGCTTCTCCCCAACCAGAAGCTCAGGTCGCACCTTTCACGATCCATCTTCAAGGAGTTCAAGCTGGGGAGGTGGTACAACCCACTCCATCCGCCCCTCCACTACCTACCGATGCAGAGTTTGCATCCATGGCCACCTTCACAGAGGACCCAAACTTCGCATTCCCAGCTCAGGACCGTTTCACCCAACCTCACAAGAAAATATGGTATGGGCTATATCTAGCAGAGACTGGAAGCTTGCCCATTAAGATGCCGGTATGGATCTTAGACCAAGTGTATGAGGCAGGCAAGCGGGGTGTGAGGAAGCCCACTTTGCATGGCTGTTGTGCACTTACAAGAATTATCTATAGATGTCTTGCATATGATGTGCCAGTTGCCAGAGCCCTAAAATATGCACAACTAGAGCTGTTCAAAGGGCGGAAGACAGGGAGCCAGCCGGCAAAACGAATGCGTGGATCGCTTTCCCAGGTTTCCCAGGTAATGACCCCTCAAGAAGCCACGACCGAAGCTTCTCCCCAACCAGAAGCTCAGGTCGCACCTTTCACGATCCATCTTCAAGGAGTTCAAGCTGGGGAGGTGGTACAACCCACTCCATCCGCCCCTCCACTACCTACCGATGCAGAGTTTGCATCCATGGCCACCTTCACAGAGGACCCAAACTTTGATTTTGAAAGATTCCTGCAGACAGTTCCCCTATCAGACAGTGAAGACTCCCCTGACAATGTTGATCCGGGAACATCAGTCCAAAGAGAACAGCCACGGGGCGAGACAAGCAGAGTACATGGGGAAGAAGTGGCACAACCTCATCATGACCCACACACTCAAATTCAGGAAGGTGCACAAAGAAATGAACCAGAAGACAGTGAAGAGGAGGCCCCTGCCTACACAGCACAACTCAGACGGTTGTACAAGACAATCAAGCAGGTACAGAGAAGACATAAGATGACAGAAGAGGCGAACAGAGCTCTAGTGAACCAGATGCTTCAAACCGAGAATGTGGACTCACATTTTGTCGAATCATTGAATCTATTGGCAGAAACATGCGGGATCGGGGAAGCATTGAGGACAATGGTCTATCAGGAAAACCCTATCTATGATCAACGAAGGATTGATACACAGCGACGACGCGGGAAAATGATTCAAATGGAAATCTCTACTGCCTTGCCTACTATATTTCAGAGGATGTTCACATGACGAGCCCAAGTCCCACTGACGAACAAGAGGTAATTACACAGGTACCATCTCCAACGCCACCTTCCATTCAACCCTCAGAACCCTTCTCCACTAGCCCTTCTGAACAACCGATATCCTCCCATCATGAAACCATTGTACACACCTCCGTTTTTACATCCTTCCCTTTACCCACATCCAACACTTCCACCCAAATTTCTGAACCTCACACCGGTCATCCGGCCACCGATCAAACCATAATAGGTCACCCTTCCTATCTCCCCGCCCTTGGACAACCACTTGCCACTAGCCAGACCTTATCCCATCCTTTTCCATTCACCCACACCCAAGCCCTCTCCACCACCTCCCTAGTAACTGCCTCACACTCAACCCAAGTCACACAACCCTCATTCTGGACAAACCTTGTAAATATACTCCAACAGGTGGATAATTATAATAAAAAGTCCCTTTCCCAACCCCACTCCCCCACATTCACTGCCACCACTATCACACCACCCACCATTCCTGTATTCACGGTGCACGAATCACACACTCTCACGTCCGATCCCATGGACATCTCACCATCCACAGGGTCACCCACCACCACTGCTATTCCACCATCACCACGTGTCATTTCACTCACGTCGCCATTTCCGAACACTGTAGGCACAACATCCACTTTTCCCTTTCCCATCTCCCGACCCCTTGCATCTTCCACCTTTACCCCTGCACCCACCTCATTTAGTCATGCACTCAACACCATGCTCGAAGCTGCTGCCCAACTTAAACAGGAACACAGGTTATTAGAAGAGAACAACAAAGAAATCTGTACTTTGTCATCCCACCTCCAGGCACGTGTCACTGCCCTGGAGTTGTCTAATATGGAATTACAGCAGGAGGTGACTAACCTCCAACAATATCAGGTGGAGCTCGAGTCCACACATACAGAGAAGAGTAGGGCAACGGAAGAACAACTTAGAGATCAGCTAGCCCGTAACGCTAGACTACAACGAAACATGGCTCTACTCCGACGCCATTTAGCGGCTGCTCAAGAAGAAAACAAAAGACTACAGCAACAAAATCAAGACAACCTCGAAGCAGCTATGGAAAATACTCCAGGGGCACCCATCGACCCTGCTAAATTCCAAGCCATCCCCTCAGCAAACATACAACAAATATTGGAAGCTTATGCCAATCTCTTGGACGCACATGATCAGCTTGCTGACCAAGTCAAAGATCTACAGAAAGCCCAAGTGCCTACACTACACCAACAGGAACCTAAAGAGATGGCCAACGCTGCAACCTCACCGGAGCCGGAATTATCAGTAACCAATGAAGTACTTGAGCTATGGCAACAGGTTGCAGAACTAAAAATTAAGTTGTTACAGTATGAACGACCTCCCTCTCCACCTGATCAAACCATAGAAGAAGAAACAGTAGTCATTCCAGTGGAGGAGACATTTGAAGATAATTATGAGCCTCAACCCCTTCCAGGAGGCAGAATTACGGAGGAAGGCCAGGATACATATGAGGAACCCCCGTGAGCATGGATGAAGCAGGTAGAGGAGATGGGTCACACTCACGAAGAGCGTGTTGCAACTCAGATGCTAGCCATGAAAGCCATAGAGGAGACCATACTCAAATCTGAATATTTCTCGAACTTGGCTCCTAGGCGGCTGATAACTAGCTCAGAGTTACAATACAAACCTTATTTTGTATTGTTGGCAGACTACAATGCTGAGATCAAACGCATAACCAACAAGTACCCCTCTTTCGCAACACAATTCGAACCCGAGGACATCCCAGAGACAGCCAAAAAAGGGGCCATATTCCAGCCCATATGGAGGCAAAAGTTACTGGAGACCTATCCGGAAATGCTACGAACATGGGATCATGCTCCCATGCATCTGAAATATAACCCATGCTTTGGTCCAGTACAAAGAAGAAGATCATGGAAAGCATTTGCCATCAAGGTTCAGAACAACGCAAATCGTAAAGAATGGCTCAATTACCCCGCAATCGCACCCCCAACCGGCACACCGACAGTATCATACATGATAGCCACCATCAGGCATTGGATGCCACACCTCCACCCCATGCCGGATGTCGCCGCTCAAATGATGCTCAAAATTTTGGACATGATGCAAGTGGTCCTAAAGACCTTTCGAAATGTACGTAACATCCAGCCTTCAATTCCGGGCTTCATCAACGGTAATTATGATTTGCTATATGACATGAGCACGACCCCGAGCATTCGAGTAGCTTACGCATGGCATGCACGAATAAGATATCTCCCTGCCTGCTACAAGCAAAACTTTGATGATATGTTCACCACGGGGTTTTGGGAGTCACACTCAGAAGTGTTCGCACCACGCCCAACCCACCTGTTACATCTATTCGCGTGTGAACAAACCATGCACTCAGAGCTCTACACAACGCCACAACCGGACATACCGGGTGCAGTCAATTGGGAGACCCTCCAGAGAGACTTGATTCGGGGACTACGCATCAAGGAACAAGAAGTGGCAACCGACCTCCTACAGAAGTACATTGATCAAACATTGGAGCAGAGGTCTGTCAGAGGCGACAGACGCTAGGGGGGGGAGAGTGTTGACAGCATACGAGAAGATGCAAGTACGAGCATACAAGCAGATCTAGCACTAAGGCAACCCTTTATTTTTTTCAAAACCCTTACACCATTTAAAAGTGATTCTCATCACTAAAAACCCCTGTAAATACCATTTTCACCTTTTTGTAGCTCCATTTTGTACAAGCCGAGGAGTCCTCGAGCTTGAGGAGCCTTAGAAGTAGTTGCCTACCAATTTTCGTATTTTTTAGATCTTGTTTGAGCCCTCAAATAAGCCCTGGAACCTAATTTTTAACTAGGCCGGACACTAGGTCTGGACAGGGCCAAGGCTAGTCAAAAACTATAAATAGAGCTAGAGAGCTCATTTTTGGGGGAGCTTCTTGTAGTTTTGAGCTTGTATGAGAACTTGGTTGCAATAGAAGTGATTCCATTGTCTTACTCTCTTTGTTCTTTCCGTGTGTGCGCGTGTGTGTGTATGTGTGTGCATGTTAGTGTGCTTCTCACTCACGCACTTGTGCTTCCACTTGCTCGTGGTCTTCATACCATCCTCACGTCTTCCCGGATTGACATTAAAGGAGGTGCTACTCATCACTGAGCTACAGTTTGCCACGTTCCATTTGCATTCAAATGAGTTTTCCATTGGTTTACATGTGCTTTCTGAAGCCACATTTCTTGTTCCTCTTCTTCCACGCATCTCATTAACAATCCGCTTGAATCCTGGTGATACAAACTTCCCGCAATGATGTGAAGGTTTTTAGTCTTCCAGAGGTCTTGGGTTTGATTTGGTGTGATCCCATCTTTATGTCCATGTGTAAGTATAGGGATCAACTTTTCTGCCCATTGAGGACATACTTCCAGGTTAAAAAGGTACGTATCTGGCAGATCATCTGGTACTCCTATGGGTGGTTCTCCATGGGTCATCCTTGATAAGTGGTCTGCTCTTATGTGGGTATTTCCTTTCTTGACTACTACCTCAAAATCAAACTCCATTAGCAGTAAAAACCATCGTACTAGTCTTCCTGTATTACAAGGCTTGTTGACTAGGTACAATAGGGCTTGGTGATCAATGAAGAATTTGAATTTGTTTGCCAACAGGTAATGTCTGAACTTTTTAACTGCGTACACCATCCCTAGGCCTTCTCTTTCCGTGGTGGTATAATTGCGTTCTGCTTGATTTAATTGTCTACTAGCATAGGCTATAGGGTGGTCTAATTTTCTTGTATCGACAGGTTGAGCTAAGATGCAAACAATGGCAAACTTGGAAGCATCCACATGAATGTGAAACGGTTTATTCCAGTTAGGGACTCGAAGGATTGGTGCTGAACTCAAGCGATTCTTTAACTCATTGAAGGCTTTTTCGCATTCTTCGGTCCAATCAAATAAAGTCAATAATGCATAAAGAGGTCTAGCAATTATGGCGTACATATGTATAAATCTTCGATAGTATCCACAATGTCCCATAAATGCTTGAACTTCTTTAGCAGTCTTAGGTCTTGGTAAATCCAGAATTACCTTGATTTTGTCTTCATCAGTTGAAATTCCGTTTTTAGAGACAATATGTCCTAATATTTTCCCTTGTCTAACCATGAAGACGCATTTTTCTGGGTTGAGGCATACTCGGTATTGTCTACATTTGGCAAAGATCTTCTCGAGTTCTGGTATGTGCTCTGATCGTATGGCTGAATAAGTACAAAGATCATCCACGTATACCTCCATACTTTTTCTTAAGAATTCTTTGAATACATGACACATCAATCTTTGGAAGGTAGCAGGGGCGTTAGTCAGACCAAAAGGCATGACTCTAAAGGCGTACACTCCCCATTCAGTTGCGAATGCTGTTTTATGTTGGTCCTCAGGAGCAATAGCTACCTGATTATACCCTGAAAAGCCATCCAGAAAGCTATAGACTTCCTTCCCTGCTACCCTTTCCAAGAGATGATCTGTGATTGGTAAAGGATAACTATCCCTTATTGTTGCGGCATTTACTTTCTTCCAATTGATGCACACTCTTAACTTTCCATTATTTTTCGGTACTACCACCAAAGGTGACACCCATTCTGTGTGCTCAATCTCGTATATGAATCCAGCATCTAGTAATTTGTCTATTTCTTCCTTTATTTTGGCTGAATACACATCATTGTAAGTATATGGTCTTTGTTTAGAAGGTTTGGCTTCGGATGTCATGGGAATTCTATGCGCACATATAGAAGGATCTACACCTTTCAAGTCCTTATAGGTCCAAGCAAAGACATCCCGATATTCCCTTATGAGGCGTATTAATTCTTGTTCTTCCTCCATTGAGACATCTTGTCCTATGAAAGTACATCGTTCTTCTCCTTCTCCAACGTTACCACTATCTTCTTGGTTTGTTCTTTATTGTCATAAGCTATTCCTGGCTGTGCCTCTCTTTTAGGCATTTGAATAGCGATTTTCCTCTCTTCTACTTCATATTTCTTGAAGTGAGCTGGCACTTCAAACTGATCTTGGGGTTTATTTTCTTCATCTTCTGATTCTCTTCCACATTCTAATTCCCTTTTCTGTGTGAGTTCCTGGTGGTTTTCATTGGCTGTGATATTTATGTTAGTGGCCCTATTTCCCAGATCCATTGGTTCGGGCTCCATTTCAATGCTCTCGTAGTCCTCCTTCCAGTCTGTCTCGATCACTTCTCCGTCTTCAGCCTCCTGAAGGACTACCACATACAGGCTAACATCATAACCTTCCTCATCGATACATTCGTTCATGGTCACTACTTCTTCGTTTACACAGACATCGAGGGTTGCTAAAATTTCCATCCAACCATGAGGTTCGAACTCTTCATCCGGAAACACTTGTGGCATGTAAGCTGGATCTTGTACAGACCTCGCTATTCCTTGTTTCTGCTGCCATCCTTTTCTTCTCTCCTCCTCCTTCTTTGCAGTTTGGCATATCCATAGATGAGTGTCCTCGTTCATCCAAGATTGATCACTAGAACCTCCACTATGAATTGATTGATCATCTTCCTCCCTATGAATTTGATTCCATTGTAGAGGTGGAACATCTTGATAAGTGTACGTATGTAGGTTTATTCTAGTGGTTGTTCCTGCGTGTTGTAGGTATACCGCATCTTTTCCCCAATCTTGCACGACCTTTAACTGTCTCATGAAAGGCCTTCCTAGAATCATTTCATAATTGCTTGGCCTTTCGAATTGACATATTGCTAAAGTGTGTTCGAATTCCACTCCACATGTAGTGAAAACTACTCGTTCCAACAATCCTAAGGGTCTTTCTGTATGTCCATCTGCCATTTGTATTTTCATGCGTGTCGGTCTTAATGCTGGTTTTCCCCATTTCTCCCAAATTTCTTTGGTAGCAATACCAACACCAGCTCCCGAATCTAAAATGGCTTTAGTGGTGTATCCCATATAAGTAATTGGAAGGCAGGTATTTCCTTCATCTCCCTCACTAAAGTCTCCTACTTTATCCACTGGAATTTTCACTGTGTTTACTTCGTCTGCTATCTCTTTCGTTTCCTCCTTGACTTCCCATTGATCGATTAATTTTTCCTTCAAATGTGGTTTTACCTTTAACAGTTCTTCGAATGTTAGGGTACAAGGGATTTTTACCTCTCTAAGGCGTTGTATGATCTCAGATGTTTGAACTGATGGGTTTGTTTCTCGTTTCCTTATTGAGGGAATGCGATATAATTCTGAATTGTGTTCGTACTCCCCTGTGTAATTGGGCAGTTCATTTACATCTTCCTCTCCTTGGTTACTTGCATCCATTGGAAAAACTTCTTCTGAATTTAGTTCAGGTATTGAACCCTCTATTTCGTTCACTGCTTCTAATTCTTCGAAGGGTGGTTCCATTCCTTCCACTTTCTTCCATTTGTCCTCTTGAACTCGTTCCCATAGGTCCTTAGTCCATTCTCCTTCTACCTCGGGAACTATGGATCCTTCCCTTCTCTCAATACCACATTCGTCATTCTGTGTTCTACTCACTTCAGGTTTTTCATGAGTGTTTACACACTCTTGGAATTTTCCTTCAGAAATTCGGGTATTGGGTAAAGGCGATGCAAGTTTTTCTAAGGTCTGTTGTGCAACTTCTATCAATTTCTTGCAGATCTCCAGTCTTTCTTTTTCTAAGTCGCCTCTCGGATATTCCCTCTCATGTTGTTCTATGGTAGGTCCTGCTCTTACTCGTGCCTTGTATGCCTGAATCCACATGGCTAATTCTTCAGGCATAGGATCTGCTAAGACTGATCCACCCTCTTCTTTCTGATACTTTTCATTTTTAATTTCTTTTTCCTCCTTTGGTTCTTCTTTTGGTTCTTGTTTGTTTTCCTCCTTTTCCTTCTTTTGTAATAACTTCTTTTCTTTTATCCTATCTCTTCGGTGCTTCCATCTCTGGGACCTTTTACTTGCAATACTTTTCTCTGGCTCTTCTGAGTCTTCAACTCTTTGAGGGATGTGTGTGTTCACTTCCCTGTTATTTTGGTTGTCCTCTTCCGTTTTATTTGGGGTCTCTCTGGCTTTGGCTCTCGTTATTGCTTTCAATGGTACTGTGTACTCTTTATCACTCCCTGATGATTCAATTACTTCTATCACATTGATTTGTACGTTAGATGTCACCTTGTTGGGATTCTTGGGGCAGTCTCTGAAAAGGTGTTCCTTACCACAATCACTACAGTAGCCCTCCCAGACTCGTTGTGGTGGTGGTGGATTTGGCAATGTGCATTCTCTGATGTAGTGATCACCTCCACATCGGTAACATGGTCCTCTGGGTACAGGCGGTCTATTCATGGGTCGGGGTGGTATAGTTGCTCTAGGAGCTGTGTACATTAATGACACATAATCCTGCTCATATCCGTATGAACTATCTGGTACTTCCATGCCATAGGCATATGGTTCATTTAGCTGTCCATATTCCATCATTGAGCTTCCATAATTGGGATATGCTCCTTGACTCTGTTCGTAAGATAAGTCATATGGTTCGTTACCAACCAAAGGTGTGGCTGGGACTATTGCTCTCTCTAGGTTTTCTTCAGGTTGAACAATCTTGACTGGGACAACGTTCTGAGGATGGGGCGGTTGTTGTCCTAGTACTGGTTGTGGTTGGGTGTATCCTTGATACGCATATGGTCTTGGCACTGGTGCCTGCGGCTGATAAGTAGGATATCTAACGGCTTCACCTCCCTGATCTCTCTGAGGGTATCCATAAGGTCTCATGTATGGTTGTGCTGGTCTCGCCTGCCTATTGTAAGGGCAATTTTCTGTATTGTGATTTGTATATTTTTGTTCCACACTGCAATATTGTAGAGGTCCTGGGACAGTGGGTCTATTATAACCATAAGCCGGTGGTGGGACTACTCCCCTAGTACACAAGTGAGAAGGATGATCTCCTCCGCACTGCATACATCTTCTGAGCATAGGTACTCTCATAGGGTTATTGGGGAAGTTCCTCTGTCCTTGAATGTTCAACTTCTTCGCTAACAGATCGGCTATTTCCTCTACATTGTTTTTAGGAATTGATGTGTTACTGGCCGAATCTTCACTTTTCGAGCTTCCTTGAGGTATCTTCAGGTCCTCTGCTAGGTTATCTTCTAAATCTATGCATTCCTTCATGCATTCTTGCAAAGTCTGAACCCTTTTTACATACACTAATGATCTCAAGGATCCGTTCAATAATCCTTCCAGAAATAATGACACCATTTTATTTTGTGTCGGTCTCTCTTCTACTGGGCATCTATCCACATACTGTTTGAATCTTCTTGCAGCCAATCTCACTGATTCGGTAGGGACTTGCTTGAAGCTATGGATCAATGATGAAGAATTGTTTTTGATTCCTGACTTAGTGAATTCCTCAATCATCTCTTGATAGACTTGCTCCATGTTTTGAAAAGTATTAGGGTCCAATGGTTGAAACCAAGCTAACGCCGTATCTGACAAAGTAAGACCAAAGGACTCATATTGAATCAAAAAGTCTTCTACCTGTTCGGCTCTGATCACTTGTTTAAATTCAGCTATATGGTTGTATGGTTCACTAGAGCCATCATAGTGATTTCTCATGCATTTGGCAACTTGGATTGGCCTTAATCTTCGTCCTGCTTCAGATGGTCTAGGCATTACTGGAAAAATTGGTCTTCCTATTGGTATGCCTGGTCCTCTTACTACCGGCGGTCTGACTGGAGCGTGAGTTCCATGTCTTGGGTCAGTAGTTGGTTGAGGTTGGTAATTAGGGTTATTTGCAGGCATTGCAAACTACACATGGGGTCTAACTGGAATTTGAGTTTGTTGTGCTTGTTGTGTTTGTTGTGTTTGGCCAGACTGTTGGTATGAATCATTCTGAGATGTTCCAAGTGGGTTTCTTGAAGTAGTGGCTTGGTCCCTAGGGGGAAACACTGGGATGTTCTGATATTTCAACTCAGCTCTTTCTGTTTCTGTTAAGGGCCAATATCTTCTCTGATTCTTATCCAGATATGTGATGATGGTGGGGAAATCAGGATCTTGTAACTCATAGATGGTGACTGGATTAGGAGCAGCTTCCCAAATTGAAGAATGTGCTCTAAGAAGATGTTCTATCCCATTGATCAAATATACATCCATTAAGGTGTCATCTTGGGGAATCAGATCTCCTCTCCATATCCTAGCAACAGTAGATCTCCCTCTGGGTGTAGTTACTTGCTCTTCATTCCCTCCTCCATTCAATTTTGAAGCATTATTTTCTTCACCAATTTCATTAATGTTTTCTGGGTGTTCTGTGACAACATATTGGATATCTCTTTTGTCCATGTAAAATCCTCCTACGTACTTGACTGCTGGTCTAGGCACTATGTAAGCCTCTGAAGCTTTCCTTAACCTGGCCACTGATCTGTTTAGACCATCCAAATAAATAGGGATCTCATTTTGGTTGGTGTTCACATACTCCAAGGAGGTCCTGTACTCTCCTTCAATGATTGACATCATGCTAATCAAGGGTACTGTGTTCTGCATATCCTCTGAAGCCATGGGAATTTCTTCCTCTGACTCACTGGAGGTCTCTGAATAATGTGAACGGTTACTTGGCTCTGCTACACTACCTACAGAAGAGATTACACTTCTTCGGCTTCCTAGGGTTCTTCCGGATCTCAGGTTCATCCACTTCTAAACTCTGATCAGTCTTTATTACCCTTGGGCCTTTGGCACTCTTAACTACAGGTCAAAAATTTCCAGAAGACTTTGGCTGAGAGAAAGAAAATGACTTGAAGAAAAAGTTTTTCCCGACCACGATACTTGTCTCCAAAAATTCCACGATACACGATCTCTGGGTTTAGACGATACACGATCCCTGACAAATATCGCGATATCTGATAAACGATACCGATCGCTTGAGTGACACGATACCGATACTTGCAAGAAAACGATACACGATACTTGGTAAGTATCGCGATCTCTGAGAAGTGATACACGATACTTCTTACAAACGATACTTCGCTCCAACAATACACGATACTCGAGATCCACGATACACGGTCTCTGAACTGAAACGATCGACGATACACGATATTTGGTGAGTATCGCGATCTCTGAGAAGCGATACACGATACTTGACCCAAACGATACGTGACCTCTCACGATACTTGACTATCACGATACTTGGACAAACGATATTTGGCACGCACGATATACGATCTTCGGACAAAACGATACACGATCGACAAGAAGTATCGTGATCTTGAACGATCGACGATACACGATACTTGGAATAGCAAGCGATACACGATACTTCGGCTCAGACGATACTTGATCTCTCGCAAACGATCGCTGGGACAACGATACACGATACTTGCTAGGTATCGCGATCTTTGACCAAACGATACTTCTCAAGTATCGCGACCGGCACGAAACGATACACGATCTACGACACACGATCAACGATCGCTGGGAAAACGATCTCTGACCAAGTATCGCGATCGGTATGAAACGATACACGATCGATGGGAAATATCGCGATACTCGACCACAGGAGGTCACGATACTTGTGAAGTATCGCGATACTCGACCGCGGGAGTAAAACGATACTTGACCCTTAGACAAATTTTGAGAAATGTTTTTTAAGTTTTGGTTAGATGCCCTTATTCTCCTAGTTCCTCTCTCCTCTCCTCACTCTCTGTATCAATCAAAACACCTCTTTCAACCCCCTGTAGATCTCAGACGATACCTGACGCAGATCGTTTTTCCTTCCTAACTTGATTTGCAGAGAAATTTTGATTAAAATGGTGGGTTAGCTCACCTTGGTAGTTGATCCCATTGCTTTCTCACTACCCCTTGCTCTATGCAACCCCAGATTGCTCAATTCTTGGTCCGCGATCTCTGCCACAGCACTCACGATACTCGATAGTCTCTCTCACGATACTTGCTCAGAACACAAGTGATTTTCAAAATGACTCTTTTTGGTTTTTATACTTGGGATTTTCTATCTACTGAAAATGAAACAACAAGACAAGAAGTGAAAGCTACTCTAATCTACTCCCTCACTCTTCCTACTCTCCTCCTACTACTCACTTCCCTAAACTAACAACTCACTACACACACTCCAAGAATGAGAAGTAGCAAGTGCGGCTGAAAATGACTTACCAAAGAAGAGAAAATTTCCACTCCTCCACTTACTTCAATGCAAAAAAGCTACTTACCATCACACGAATGCCTCTATTTGATTCGTCACTCCCCGGCAACGGCGCCAAAAAGTGTGTTGACCTAAGCACCAACTTAGGGACTTGCGGAGAAAGAGACTATACCTCAATCCCCTCACAAGTGCATATAGTGGGGATACACGCTTTTAATTATCAATCCCAAGAGTATACAAACCTAGCCGAGTGTATGAGGACATGCAATCATGTGATGATCAATGCAAATGAACTTACTCAAAGAGTACACTTAAGGTAAACACTCATCCAAACAAGCTTAAACTGTTGGTCATGGCGAAACGATACTTGGTGCAGCAGCCGTCAGTATTTTGGACTTTTCTCCCAGCTCCGAGCTCCAAATATAGCGAATAGCATATGCGGGGAGACGCAGCCAATGGCAGTAGTTTCACTCAATTCTGACGCTCCTACTTCAAGTTATGGTCAAAATACTGAGTCACGGGAAATCTTTCCTACACTTCAGCACTTCCTACACTTCGCACACACATTACCTACAGCAAACAAACACTCTCATGGATAGGTAACACTCACAAGCACTCTTTCCAAGCAATACACATGCACACAAGCTCACGAAGAAGAAGATATGGAGTGAAGAAGACACAAATTCGAATTTCTGTGCTCTCTATTCTCACAATGGCAAAAAGTTCTTTACAAAGAGTCACATTTGACTTATATACTAGTGCCCTAAAAATGGTCCTTTCACACAAGAGACCGGCACTTTATTCACTAAGAGACTAATTTCTTACTATTTTACATGGGTAAGCTTCTAATCTTCTATGGGGATGCATCTAGAGGACTCCTCTAGTGCCTTTACAATGGAAAATATATTACAAGAATGATTATGATACAAAAATATGATGTCCAAATTGGAAAAATTTTGGGGCCCGTCTTTTTCTCTGCCTTGTGCTTTCTTTAGCTCTGCAACAGGTGTGAAGCTTGTTGTAGCAGCACCTACTCATCTTTGGATTGCATCCACCATCTCTCTTCAGAGTGGTATCAAAGCATAGTCAAGCAACATGGGAGATGGATTTCCATCAACAATTGACAAATTGGATCGAAACAACTACCCGGCATGGTTTCTAAGGATGGAGGCCTACCTTCAAGGGAGGAATCTATATGGATTCATATCCAGAGATGAAGCAATGCCAACCATGAGGAACAAAGGGCAACCATCACATGAAGAAGTGGAAGGACTTTCGAATTGGTGTTCGAAGGATGCACTTGCAAGGTCCTATATTCTAAACTCAATCTCTGATTTTCTTTTACCTCATGTCAAGGGATGCAAGACATCAAGAGAGACCTGGAATGCACTTGCTTCTTTCTTCTCTTCCAACACTCGAGCAAGGAAGAATCAATTGTGGATGGAGTTCACAACAATGAAGAAAAGCCCGAAGCAAACTGTGACTGATTATGTCACAAAGATGAAGGAGATTTCCGACCAACTTGGAAGCATTAGAGAGGTAATTGAAGAGGAGCAAATCATAAGACAAATCATGAATGGAATCAAAGCAGACGACAAGTGGGAGTCATTCACAACAGCCATGGATTTATACATGGATATGCATGTACCCGACCTCAACACACTCATGGGCCAACTCTTCACTCATGAAGCAAAGATTAGCAAAGGTGGTGAGTCCTCAAGAGGTAATCAAACTTCTGCCTTATATTCTGATAAAGCTAAGGTCAAGGACAAGTCAAAGAATAGGAAGAATGAAGATGAAGGAAGCTCTTTCCAAGAAAACTTTGCAGGTAGAGGAAGAGCTAGAGGAAGAGGCAGAGGTGGAAAGCAAGGCAGGGGGAGATTCCAATCATCTCAACCTTGCAACATATGTGGCTTATCTAACCATACTACTGAAGAATGTTTCAGGAACCCGAGGAACTCAAGAGGAAGAGGATTCAATAGAGGTGGCTATGGATCAAATAGAGGTAGATACAATGGAGGCTACAACAACAACAATTACAACAACAACAACAACTATCAAAGTGGCCATAGAGGAAGAAGAGATTACAATAACTATGCAGAGGACCAAAGTCAAGAAGATTCAATATTGATTATGAATCTATCAGCGAAGAAGGGTAAGGATGATGATCACATATTTTACATTGATTCGGGATGCTCGAACCATGTAGCAGGAAATGTGGCTTTACTTTCTGATTTGGAAGATCCTCATAACAAGCATGAAGTGCAGACAGGAGATGACACAAAGCACTCAGTGGAGAAGATAGGTAATGTGAAGACAGCAGATGGGAATATGAACCTCTTAAGCAAAGTCTTGTATGTCCCTACAATTACCAAAAATTTAATAAGTGTTGGATAGATTGTTGAAAAAGGATTCCAGGTTAGATTCAATCGATTTGGAGCATATGTTGAAGACCCAAGGCAAGGCTTTCGAAGGATTGCCAAAGGAGAAAAGGCAAGAAGGCTTTTCACTTTTGAAGTGGAAGATACAAAGAACATAGCTTTGTTTAGCTATGGATCTAAAACTCTAACAGAGTTGGAGATATGGCACAAAAGGCTTGCTCACATTGGTGAGAGGACACTCAAACAGATTTGCAGGGACCAAAGTGTACTTGGTTTGCCTAATATCACAAGGCAACACATGATTTATAAGTGTGAAGCTTGTCAACTCGGCAAGGCTCATAGACAACCTTTCAATAAGAAAGGATATATGTATCAAAATCCTTTGGATCTAGTGCACACGGATGTGTGGGGTCCAAGTAAGGAGCCATCTATATCAGGCTCAAGATATTATGTGTCTTTCATAGATGATTGTAGCAGGTGGACCATTCTATTTTTCATGAAGCACAAGGATGAAGTGTTTAATTGCTTTAAGAAGTATATTGCTCTTGTTGAAAACCAAATAGGTAGGACTTTGAAACGACTCATATCAGATGGTGGAGGAGAATACTTCTCTTCTGAATTTGATGCCTTCTTGCATGAAAGAGGCATTAAAAGGGAAGTCACTACAAGGTATACACCCGAACTCAATGGTGTAGTAGAGAGGAGGAACAGAGCTATTGTCGAAGCTGCAAGGTCCATGCTCAACGAAAAGGGATTGCCGAACTACCTATGGGCAGAGGCTGTGTCGACAGCCACATATCTCATAAATAGACTTCCATCTAACTCACTAGATGGAACCACTCCATATGAAGTGTGGAATGGAAGAAGACCTAGTCTAGAGCATTGCAAAATCTTTGGATGCTTAGCTTATGCTCACATTCCTTCTCAAGTAAGAGGGAAATTGGATCCCAAGGCAGAGAAGTGCGTATTTATTGGTTATGACCAAAACCAAAAAGGATATAGATTGTACAATCCAACCAATAAAGGATTTTCTGTGAGTAGAGATGTAATTTTTGATGAAAACAAATCATGGTTTGATGATGACAGGAAAGTGAAGCTGCCATATGACTTGGATGAAGATTTTCCATCACTTCAACCAAAGGAGCCAAAGCAGATTGAAGAAAGTGATTCGGAGATTGACCTAGAAGACTTGGAAAGACTAAAGCTATGGAAGAACAAAGGTAAAGCAAAGATGCAGGATGCTATATATGGACTTGAGAGCTCACATCAACCACTTAGAAGGTCTTCGAGGGAGAAGAAGAAACCAGAGACGTTTGGTTATGATACTTCTTTGGTCACCAAGCACTCAATCTACATTGCAAAGTATTCAACCAATGAAGAACCTACCACATTTGAAGAAGCACAAAGCAAGAAAGCTTGGAGAGATGCAATGGATGAAGAAATGGAAGCCTTGAAGGAGAATGACACTTGGGAGCTTGTACCTAACAAACCATCTATGAAGATAATCGGATCTCGATGGATATACAATATCAAGAGGAATCCACATGGAAGTATAAATAGACACAAAGCAAGGTTAGTTGCTAAAGGGTTTGCTCAAACCCATGGTATTGATTATGAGGAGACTTTCTCTCCTGTTGCAAAAATGCCTAGAATTAGGGTTCTCATTAGTCTTGCCGCATCTAGAAATTGGAATCTTTATCAACTTGATGTAAAGAATGCTTTCTTGAATGGATGGATTTCTGAGGAAGTGTATATGGCACAGCCTCCTGGATATGAGGATGCACATCATCCTAACTATGTATGCAAACTAAAGAAAGCTTTGTATGGATTGAAGAAAGCTCCAAGAGCTTGGAATTTCAGATTGGTGACTTATTTGCAGGACCAAGGATTCAAAGCTAGCAAGGCGGATACCTCTTTGTTCATAAAAAGGAACGGATCTGAAGTGATCTATTTATGTGTGTATGTTGATGATATTATTATCACAGGCAATGATCTTGAAGGAATCAAACAGGTAAAGAGTCAAATGAAGGAGGAGTTCAAAATAAGTGACCTCGGACCACTCACTTATTTTCTTGGATTGGAGTTGATCTACACAGATTCAAATATATACATCACACAAAGGAAGTATGTCCATGACATGCTCGTCAAGTTCAAGATGGAAAATACCAAGTGTGCAAGTACACCTATGGAGCAAAATCATAAGCTTAGTGCTTATGAAGGAGAGCCAATTGAAGACATCACAAGCTATCAAAGCTTGGTTGGAAGTTTGAACTATGCGACACTCACAAGGGTGGATATATGCTATAGTGTTAGCATATTGAGTCAGTTTATGCATAAGCCGAGAAGACCACATATGGAAGCGGCCAAGCGAGTCCTCAAGTACCTAAAGGGAACCATGAATGAAGGTTTTTTTTATTCATTTACTTCAGATATTGAGCTAAAGGTCTACTCAGATGCAGATTGGTCCGGATCTAGAGATGATAGAAGAAGCACATCCGGTTATATATCATTTGCAGGTTCAAAAATCATTTCTTGGTCATCGAAGAAGCAACCAACCGTGGCATTATCTTCTACTGAAGAAGAATATAGAGGTTTGGCTAATGCAACTCAAGAAATCATGTGGTTAAAGTCTTTGTACACAGATCTTGGACATCATTCTTCAACACCTCATATTTTTTGTGACAACACAAGCTCACTACATCTAGCAGCTAATCCGGTATACCATGCTAGAACCAAGCATATTGAAGTCCACTACCATTACGTAAGGGAGAAGCTAATGAGCAAGGATATTCAACTATCCTATGTTTCTACAGATATGCAAGGTGCCGACATGTTGACTAAAGCTCTTGATGGTACAAAATTAAGTAGATTCAAGTTGATGATTGGCTTGCAGGAAATCAAGGACAATTGAAGACTTATTTGAGGGCCAAGCATGTTAGGCTTGAGGGGGAGCTGTTGGTGCATTTTACCCAATCCTACATGCTTGATATATTTGATATCATCCTCATTTGTAAGTCACATGAGTAGTCATGTGAACACCTCTTGTAAAAGAGTTCATTTTTATCTCTTGTAATTGAAAAAGAAAAAAGGAAAAGGATGGCTTACCTCATACATGATGTAAAAGCAAATTCGTGGCTCTAACTACCAAAACCCATGACTTTTTGAGCTGAGGGAATATCTCCTAACTTTGGGGATCACTTTTAGGTGGAGCCATTCGAATTCGAATTCAAAACTCCCTCCAAGAATAGCTATAAAAGAAGCAAGAAGGAAATGGCGATTAGCAAGCCTTGTATGTGACCACTTCATGTCATTTTGTAGAGATTGAAGAGCTTACTCCATAGCTCTATCATTCTACTCCCATTGTGCAAAGATTCATTGCCAATGTGGTTGTAATCATATATGAATTTATACATTTATCATCATCTACTTCTCTGTTTGGTTCTCTGTTATACTCACTCAGAGCAGTAACTTCAGAAGGGCATATCTTGAGTTTTACTGAGCCTTTTTCAGTGATTTAATGTGTGTTGGATAGCTCTTACTGTCTAGATTTTGCATATCAATTTTCAAGATCATTGAATTTATGTTTTTGAAGATATCTTCAATGTACTGCTCACTGTTCTATCTCTGTAGAGCCCCGAGAATGGTGGGCATGTTCCAGAAATTGATGAAACTTGTTCTCAGTGCTCAGTCCCTCATTTGAAGTGTTTTAACTTGGATTGGGAAGCTTGCTAAGTCTATTTGCTATGCCCAAAAGACATTTCTCTAATTCCTACCAGGTTGAGAGCACTGTTCATTTTTTCCAGCAGGTATATGTCCAAAAATAGCAAGTTTTAGGAGCTAGTCATTTCGCAACTAGTTTGTCTTGACTTAAACTTTTGGGATACATGTTCCAAAGTACTTGGCTGATATTTTGGTGGATTTAGGAAGCTTAAAGGGTCTACTAATCAACTCTGAAGTCTCAGTTGGCTGGTGTGAAGCTGTTTGTAGCAGCACCTACTCATCTTTGGATTGCATCCACCATCTCTCTTCACAGTGGTATCAGAGCATAGTCAAGCAACATGGGAGATGGATTTCCATCAACAATTGACAAATTGGATCGAAACAACTACCCGGCATGGTCTCTAAGGATGGAGGCTTACCTTCAAGGGAGGAATCTATATGGATTCATATCCGGAGATGAAGCAATGCCAACCATGAGGAACAAAGGGCAACCATCACATGAAGAAGTGGAAGGACTTTCGAATTGGTGTTCGAAGGATGCACTTGCAAGGTCCTATATTCTAAACTCAATCTCTGATTTTCTTTTACCTCATGTTAAGGGATGCAAGACACCAAGAGAGACCTGGAATGCACTTGCTTCTTTCTTCTCTTCCAACACTCGAGCAAGGAAGAACCAATTGTGGATGGAGTTCACAACAATGAAGAAAAGCCCGAAGCAAAATGTGACTGATTATGTCACAAAGATGAAGGAGATTTCCGACCAACTTGGAAGCATTGGAGAGGTAATTGAAGAGCAGCAAATCATAAGACAAATCATGAATGGAATCAAAGCAGACGACAAGTGGGAGTCATTCACAGCAGCCATGGATTTATACATGGATATGCATGTACCCGACCTCAACACACTCATGGGCCAACTCTTCACTCATGAAGCAAAGATTAGCAAAGGTGGTGAGTCCTCAAGAGGTAATCAAACTTCTGCCTTATATTGTGATAAAGCTAAGGTCAAGGACAAGTCAAAGAATAGGAAGAATGAAGATGAAGGAAGCTCTTTCCAAGCAAACTTTGCAGGTAGAGGAAGAGCTAGAGGAAGAGGCAGAGGTGGAAAGCAAGGCAGGGGGAGATTCCAATCATCTCAACCTTGCAACATATGTGGCTTATCTAACCATACTACTGAAGAATGTTTCAGGAACCCGAGGAACTCAAGAGGAAGAGGATTCAATAGAGGTGGCTATGGATCAAATAGAGGTAGATACAATGGAGGCTACAACAACAACAATTACAACAACAACAACAACTATCAAAGTGGCCATAGAGGAAGAAGAGATTACAATAACTATGCAGAGGACCAAAGTCAAGAAGATTCATTATTTATTATGAATCTATCAGCGAAGAAGGGTAAGGATGATGATCACATATTTTACATTGATTCGGGATGCTCGAACCATGTAGCAGGAAATGTGGCTTTACTTTCTGATTTGGAAGATCCTCATAACAAGCATGAAGTGCAGACAGGAGATGACACAAAGCACTCAGTGGAGAAGATAGGTAATGTGAAGACATCAGATGGGAATATGAACCTCTTAAGCAAAGTCTTGTATGTCCCTACAATTACCAAAAATTTAATAAGTGTTGGATAGATTGTTGAAAAAGGATTGCAGGTTAGATTCAATCAATTTGGAGCATATGTTGAAGACCCAAGGCAAGGCTTTCGAAGGATTGCCAAAGGAGAAAAGGCAGGAAGGCTTTTCACTTTTGAAGTGGAAGATACAAAGAACATAGCTTTGTTTAGCTATGGATCTAAAACTCTAACAGATTTGGAGATATGGCACAAAAGGCTTGCTCACATTGGTGAGAGTGTACTTGGTTTGCCTAATATCACAAGGCAACACATGATTTATAAGTGTGAAGCTTGTCAACTCGGCAAGGCTCATAGACAACCTTTCAATAAGAAAGGATATATGTATCAAAATCCTTTGGATCTAGTGCACACGGATATGTGGGGTCCAAGTAAGGAGCCATCTATATCAGGCTCAAGATATTATGTGTCTTTCATAGATGATTGTAGCCGGTGGACCATTCTATTTTTCATGAAGCACAAGGATGAAGTGTTTAGTTGCTTTAAGAAGTATATTGCTCGTGTTGAAAACCAAACAGGTAGGACTTTGAAACGACTCAGATCAGATGGTGGAGGAGAATACTTCTCTTCTGAATTTGATGCCTTCTTGCATGAAAGAGGCATTAAAAGGGAAGTCACTACAAGGTATACACCCGAACTCAATGGTGTAGTAGAGAGGAGGAACAGAGCTATTGTTGAAGCTGCAAGGTCCATGCTCAACGAAAGGGATTGCCGAACTACCTATGGGCAGAGGCTGTGTCGACAGCCACATATCTCATAAATAGACTTCCATCTAACTCACTAGATGGAACCACTCCATATGAAGTGTGGAATGGAAGAAGACCTAGTCTAGAGCATTGCAAAATCTTTGGATGCTTAGCCTATGCTCACATTCCTTCTCAAGTAAGAGGGAAATTGGATCCCAAGGCAGAGAAGTGCATATTTATTGGTTATGACCAAAACCAAAAAGGATATAGATTGTACAATCCAACCAATAAAGGATTTTCTGTGAGTAGAGATGTAATTTTTGATGAAAACAAATCATGGTTTGATGATGACAGGAAAGTGAAGCTGCCATATGACTTGGATGAAGATTTTCCATCACTTCAACCAAAGGAGCCAAAGCAGATTGAAGAAAGTGATTCGGAGATTGACCTAGAAGACTTGGAAAGACTAAAGCTATGGAAGAACAAAGGTAAAGCAAAGATGCAGGATGCTATATATGGACCCGAGAGCTCACATCAACCACTTAGAAGGTCTTCGAGGGAGAAGAAGAAACCAGAGAGGTTTGGTTATGATACTTCTTTGGTCACCAAGCACTCAATCTACATTGCAAAGGATTCAACCAATGAAGAACCTACCACATTTGAAGAAGCACAAAGCAAGAAAGCTTGGAGAGATGCAATGGATGAAGAAATGGAAGCCTTGAAGGAGAATGACACTTGGGAGCTTGTACCTAACAAGCCATCTATGAAGATAATCGGATCTCGATGGATATACAAAATCAAGAGGAATCCAGATGGAAGTATAAATAGACACAAAGCAAGGTTAGTTGCTAAAGGGTTTGCTCAAACCCATGGTATTGATTATGAGGAGACTTTCTCTCCTGTTGCAAAAATGCCTACAATTAGGGTTCTCATTAGTCTTGCTGCATCTAGAAATTGGAATCTTTATCAACTTGATGTAAAGAATGCTTTCTTGAATGGATGGATTTCTGAGGAAGTGTATATGGCACAGCCTCCTGGATATGAGGATGCACATCATCCTAACTATGTATGCAAACTAAAGAAAGCTTTGTATGGATTGAAGCAAGCTCCAAGAGCTTGGAATTTCAGATTGGTGACTTATTTGCAGGACCAAGGATTCAAAGCTAGCAAGGTGGATACCTCTTTGTTCATAAAAAGGAACAGATCTGAAGTGATCTATTTATGTGTGTATGTTGATGATATTATTATCACAGGCAATGATCTTGAAGGAATCAAACAGGTAAAGAGTCAAATGAAGGAGGAGTTCAAAATAAGTGACCTCGGACCACTCACTTATTTTCTTGGATTGGAGTTGATCTACACAGATTCAAATATATACATCACACAAAGGAAGTATGTCCATGACATGCTCGTCAAGTTCAAGATGGAAAATACCAAGTGTGCAGGTACACCTATGGAGCAAAATCATAAGCTTAGTGCTTATGAAGGAGAGCCAATTGAAGACATCACAAGCTATCAAAGCTTGGTTGGAAGTTTGAACTATGCAACACTCACAAGGGTGGATACTATAGTGTTAGCATATTGAGTCAGTTTATGCATAAGCCGAGAAGACCACATATGGAAGTGGCCAAGCGAGTCCTCAAGTACCTAAAGGGAACCATGAATGAAGGTTTTTTTTATTCATTTACTTCAGATATTGAGCTAAAGGTCTACTCAGATGCAGATTGGTCGGGATCTAGAGATGATAGAAGAAGCACATCCGGGTATATATCATTTGCAGGTTCAAAAATCATTTCTTGGTCATCGAAGAAGCAACCAACCATGGCATTATCTTCTACTGAAGCAGAATATAGAGGTTTGGCTAATGCAACTCAAGAAATCATGTGGTTAAAGTCTTTGTACACAGATCTTGGACATCATTCTTCAACACCTCATATTTTTGGTGACAACACAAGCTTACTACATCTAGCAGCTAATCCGGTATACCATGCTAGAACCAAGCATATTGAAGTCCACTACCATTACGTAAGGGAGAAGCTAATGAGCAAGGATATTCAACTATCCTATGTTTCTACAGATATGCAATGTGCCGACATGTTGACTAAAGCTCTTGATGGTACAAAATTAAGTAGATTCAAGTTGATGATTGGCTTGCAGGAAATCAAGGACAATTGAAGACTTATTTGAAGGCCAAGCATGTTAGGCTTGAGGGGGAGCTGTTGGTGCATTTTACCCAATCCTAAATGCTTGATATATTTGATATCATCCTCATTTGTAAGTCACATGAGTAGTCATGTGAACACCTCTTGTAAAAGAGTTCATTTTTATCTCTTGTAAGTGAAAAAGAAAAAAGGAAAAGGATGGCTTACCTCATACATGATGTAAAAGCAAATTCGTGGCTCTAACTCCCAAAACCATGACTTTTTGAGCTGAGGGAATATCTCCTAACTTTGGGGATCACTTTTAGGTGGAGCCATTCGAATTCAAATTCAAAACTCCCTCCAAGAATAGCTATAAAAGGAGCAAGAAGGAAGAGGCGATTAGCAAGCCTTGTACGTGACCACTTCATGTCATTTTGTAGAGATTGAAGAGCTTACTACATAGCTCTATCATTCTACTCTCATTGTGCAAAGATTCATTGCCAATGTGGTTGTAATCATATATGAATTTATACATTTATCATCATCTACTTCTCTATTTTGTTCTCTGCTATACTCACTCAGAGCAGTAACTTCAGAAGGGCATATCTTGAGTTTTACTGAACCTTTTTCAGTGATTTAATAAGTGTTGGATAGCTCTTACTGTCTAGTTTTTGCATATCAATTTTCAAGGTCATTGAATCTATGGTTTTGAAGATATCTTCAATGTACTGCTCATTAGTCTATCTCTGCAGAGCCCCGAGAATGGTGGGCATGTTCCAGAAATTGATGAAACTTGTTCTCAGTGCTCAGTTCATCATTTGAAGTGTTTTAACTTGGATTGGGAAGCTTGCTAAGTCTATTTGCTATTCCCAAAAGAAATTTCTTTAATTCCTACCAGGTTGAGAGCACTGTTCATTTTTTCCAGCAGGTATATGTCCAACAATAGCAAGTTTTGGGAGCTAGTCATTTCGCAACTAGTCTGTCTTGACTTAAACTTTTGGGATACATGTTCCAAAGTACTTGGCTGATATTTTGGTGGATTTAGGAAGCTTAAAGGGTCTACTAATCAACTCTGAAGTCTCAGTTGGCTGGTGTGAAGCTGGTTGTAGCAGCACCTACTCATCTTTGGATTGCATCCACCATCTCTCTTCACAGTGGTATCAGAGCATAGTCAAGCAACATGGGAGATGGATTTCCATCAACAATTGACAAATTGGATCGAAACAACTACCCGGCATGGTCTCTAAGGATGGAGGCTTACCTTCAAGGGAAGAATCTATATGGATTCATATCCGGAGATGAAGCAATGCCAACCATGAGGAACAAAGGGAAACCATCACATGAAGAAGTGGAAGGACTTTCGAATTGGTGTTCGAAGGATGCACTTGCAAGGTCCTATATTCTAAACTCAATCTCTTATTTTCTTTTACCTCATGTCAAGGGATGCAAGACATCAAGAGAGACCTGAAATGCACTTGCTTCTTTCTTCTCTTCCAACACTCGAGCAAGGAAGAACCAATTGTGGATGGAGTTCACAACAATGAAGAAAAGCCCGAAGCAAAATGTGACTGATTATGTCACAAAGATGAAGGAGATTTCCGACCAACTTGGAAGCATTGGAGAGGTAATTGAAGAGGAGCAAATCATAAGACAAATCATGAATGGAATCAACGCAGACGACAAGTGGGAGTCATTCACAGCAGCCATGGATTTATACATGGATATGCATGTACCCGACCTCAACACACTCATGGGCCAACTCTTCACTCATGAAGCAAAGATTAGCAAAGGTGGTGAGTCCTCAAGAGGTAATCAAACTTCTGCCTTATATTGTGATAAAGCTAAGGTCAAGGACAAGTCAAAGAATAGGAAGAATGAAGATGAAGGAAGCTCTTTCCAAGAAAACTTTGCTGGTAGAGGAAGAGCTAGAGGAAGAGGCAGAGGTGGAAAGCAAGGCAGGGGGAGATTCCAATCATCTCAACCTTGCAACATATGTGGCTTATCTAACCATACTACTGAAGAATGTTTCAGGAACCCGAGGAACTCAAGAGGAACAGGATTCAATAGAGGTGGCTATGGATCAAATAGAGGTAGATACAATGGAGGCTACAACAACAACAATTACAACAACAACAACAACTATCAAAGTGGCCATAGAGGAAGAAGACATTACAATAACTATGCAGAGGACCAAAGTCAAGAAGATTCATTATTGATTATGAATCTATCAGCGAAGAAGGGTAAGGATGATGATCACATATTTTACATTGATTCGGGATGCTCGAACCATGTAGCAGGAAATGTGGCTTTACTTTCTGATTTGGAAAATCCTCATAACAAGCATGAAGTGCAGACAGGAGATGACACAAAGCACTCAGTGGAGAAGATAGGTAATGTGAAGACATCAGATGGGAATATGAACCTCTTAAGCAAAGTCTGGTATGTCCCTACAATTACCAAAAATTTAATAAGTGTTGGATAGATTGTTGAAAAAGGATTGCAGGTTAGATTCAATCGATTTGGAGCATATGTTGAAGACCCAAGGCAAGGCTTTCGAAGGATTGCCAAAGGAGAAAAGGCAGGAAGGCTTTTCACTTTTGAAGTGGAAGATACAAAGAACATAGCTTTGTTTAGCTATGGATCTAAAACTCTAACAGAGTTGGAGATATGGCACAAAAGGCTTGCTCACATTGGTGAGAGGACACTCAAACAGATTTGCAGGGACCAAAGTGTACTTGGTTTGCCTAATATCACAAGGCAACACATGATTTATAAGTGTGAAGCTTGTCAACTCGGCAAGGCTCATAGACAACCTTTCAATAAGAAAGGATATATGTATCAAAATCCTTTGGATCTAGTGCACACGGATGTGTGGGGTCCAAGTAAGGAGCCATCTATATCAGGCTCAAGATATTATGTGTCTTTCATAGATGATTGTAGCAGGTGGACCATTCTTTTTTTCATGAAGCACAAGGATGAAGTGTTTAATTGCTTTAAGAAGTATATTGCTCTTGTTGAAAACGAAACAGGTAGGACTTTGAAACGACTCAGATCAGATGGTGGAGGAGAATACTTCTCTTCTGAATTTGATGCCTTCTTGCATGAAAGAGGCATTAAAAGGGAAGTCACTACAAGGTATACACCCGAACTCAATGGTGTAGTAGAGAGGAGGAACAGAGCTATTGTCGAAGCTGCAAGGTCCATGCTCAACGAAAAGGGATTGCCGAACTACCTATGGGTAGAGGCTGTGTCGACAGCCACATATCTCATAAATAGACTTCCATCTAAGTCACTAGATGGAACCACTCCATATGAAGTGTGGAATGGAAGAAGACCTAGTCTAGAGCATTGCAAAATCTTTGGATGCTTAGCCTATGCTCACATTCCTTCTCAAGTAAGAGGGAAATTGGATCCCAAGGCAGAGAAGTGCGTATTTATTGGTTATGACCAAAACCAAAAAGGATATAGATTGTACAATCCAACCAATAAAGGATTTTCTGTGAGTAGAGATGTAATTTTTGATGAAAACAAATCATGGTTTGATGATGACAGGAAAGTGAAGCTGCCATATGACTTGGATGAAGATTTTCCATCACTTCAACCAAAGGAGCCAAAGCAGATTGAAGAAAGTGATTCGGAGATTGACCTAGAAGACTTGGAAAGACTAAAGCTATGGAAGAACAAAGGTAAAGCAAAGATGCAGGATGCTATATATGGACCCGAGAGCTCACATCAACCACTTAGAAGGTCTTCGAGGGAGAAGAAGAAACCAGAGAGGTTTGGTTATGATACTTCTTTGGTCACCAAGCACTCAATCTACATTGCAAAGGATTCAACCAATGAAGAACCTACCACATTTGAAGAAGCACAAAGCAAGAAAGCTTGGAGAGATGCAATGGATGAAGAAATGGAAGCCTTGAAGGAGAATGACACTTGGGAGCTTGTACCTAACAAGCCATCTATGAAGATAATCGGATCTCGATGGATATACAAAATCAAGAGGAATCCAGATGGAAGTATAAATAGACACAAAGCAAGGTTAGTTGCTAAAGGGTTTGCTCAAACCCATGGTATTGATTATGAGGAGACTTTCTCTCCTGTTGCAAAAATGCCTACAATTAGGGTTCTCATTAGTCTTGCTGCATCTAGAAATTGGAATCTTTATCAACTTGATGTAAAGAATGCTTTCTTGAATGGATGGATTTCTGAGGAAGTGTATATGGCACAGCCTCCTGGATATGAGGATGCACATCATCCTAACTATGTATGCAAACTAAAGAAAGCTTTGTATGGATTGAAGCAAGCTCCAATAGCTTGGAATTTCAGATTGGTGACTTATTTGCAGGACCAAGGATTCAAAGCTAGCAAGGCGGATACCTCTTTGTTCATAAAAAGGAACGGATCTGAAGTGATCTATTTATGTGTGTATGTTGATGATATTATTATCACAGGCAATGATCTTGAAGGAATCAAACAGGTAAAGAGTCAAATGAAGGAGGAGTTCAAAATAAGTGACCTCGGACTACTCACTTATTTTCTTGGATTGGAGTTGATCTACACAGATTCAAATATATACATCACACAAAGGAAGTATGTCCATGACATGCTCGTCAAGCTCAAGATGGAAAATACCAAGTGTGCAGGTACACCTATGGAGCAGAATCATAAGCTTAGTGCTTATGAAGGAGAGCCAATTGAAGACATCACAAGCTATCAAAGCTTGGTTGGAAGTTTGAACTATGCAACACTCACAAGGGTGGATATATGCTATGGTGTTAGCATATTGAGTCAGTTTATGCATAAGCCGAGAAGACCACATATGGAAGCGGCCAAGCGAGTCGTCAAGTACCTAAAGGGAACCATGAATGAAGGTTTTTTTTATTCATTTACTTCAGATATTGAGCTAAAGGTCTACTCAGATGCAGATTGGTCTGGATCTAGAGATAGAAGAAGCACATCCGGGTATATATCATTTGCAGGTTCAAAAATCATTTCTTGGTCATCGAAGAAGCAACCAACCATGGCATTATCTTCTATTGAAGCAGAATATAGAGGTTTGGCTAATGCAACTCAAGAAATCATGTGGTTAAAGTCTTTGTACACAGATCTTGGACATCATTCTTCAACACCTCATATTTTTGGTGACAACACAAGCTCACTACATCTAGCAGCTAATCCGGTATACCATGCTAGAACCAAGCATATTGGAGTCCACTACCATTACGTAAGGGAGAAGCTAATGAGCAAGGATATTCAACTATCCTATGTTTCTACAGATATGCAATGTGCCGACATGTTGACTAAAGCTCTTGATGGTACAAAATTAAGTAGATTCAAGTTGATGATTGGCTTGCAGGAAATCAAGGACAATTGAAGACTTATTTGAAGGCCAAGCATGTTAGGCTTGAGGGGGAGCTGTTTGTGCATTTTACCCAATCCTACATGCTTGATATATTTGATATCATCCTCATTTGTAAGTCACATGAGTAGTCATGTGAACACCTCTTGTAAAAGAGTTCATTTTTATCTCTTGTAATTGAAAAAGAAAAAAGGAAAAGGATGGCTTACCTCATACATGATGGAAAAGCAAATTCGTGGCTCTAACTACCAAAACCCATGACTTTTTGAGCTGAGGGAATATCTCCTAACTTTGGGGATCACTTTTAGGTGGAGCCATTCGAATTCGAATTCAAAAATCCCTCCAAGAATAGCTATAAAAGGAGCAAGAAGGAAGAGGCGATTAGCAAGCCTTGTACGTGACCACTTCATGTCATTTTGTAGAGATTGAAGAGCTTACTCCATAGCTCTATCAGTCTACTCCCATTGTGCAAAGATTCATTGCCAATATGGTTGTAATCATATATGAATTTATACATTTATCATCATCTACTTCTCTGTTTTGTTCTCTGCTATACTCACTCAGAGTAGTAACTTCAGAAGGTCATATCTGGAGTTTTACTAAATCTTTTTTAGTGATTTAATGTGCGTTGGATAGCTCTTACTGTCTAGGTTTTGCAGATCAATTTTCAAGGTCATTGAATTTATGGTTTTGAAGATATCTTCAATGTACTTCTCACTGGTCTATCTCTGCAGAGCCCCGAGAATGGTGGGCATGTTCCAGAAATTGATGAAACTTGTTCTCAGTGCTCAGTCCCTTATTTGAAGTGTTTTAACTTGGATTGGGAAGCTTGCTAAGTCTATTTGCTATGACCAAAAGGAATTTCTCTAATTCCTACCAGGTTGAGAGCACTGTTCATTTTTTCCAGCAGGTATATGTCCAAAAATAGCAAGTTTTGGGAGCTAGTCATTTCGCAACTAGTCTGTCTTGACTTAAACTTTTGGGATACATGTTCCAAAGTACTTGGCTGATATTTTGGTGGATTTAGGAAGCGTAAAGGGTCTACTAATCAACTCTGAAGTCTCAGTTGGCTGGTGTAAAGCTGGTTGTAGCAGCACCTACTCATCTTTGGATTGCATCCACCATCTCTCTTCACAATAAAAATCCTCCACAATTGATTGCCCCACTTATCAATAACCCGCTGACTGAAACTTCCACGCATGCCAGAAGAATCATGAAATAGAACACTCATTCGTACCTCAAGAAGATGAAATGGATATTTTATCTTTTCAATACTGCATTGTATAGTGCAAAAACTTTTAACCATACAGTTCTGACAGATTGTACTTTGCAAGATAATCATTGGTCGACTACTAACTTCGTTTTCATATTCTCTTCGATGCCTCTACCTCTGATGGATCTGCTGACGTGGAATACAAAGCATACTTATTTCGAACATATCATTATTTGTAGACCCAACATATTTCTTAACTTGTCTACCCTGATTCGACAATACTTCATTATCCATCATTGACCCTGGGCTAACCCATAACGCACTGTTGAACTGCAACTGTAAACCATGTGTCCATTGTAATCATAGAAATTTACTCAATGTAGTTTTAGACCAACACGAGGTCAAAAAACACTGTACCACCGATAAAAATGTAGAAAAATACACTCTATTACTGCGATGATCACAAACATTGCTGACGTGTTGTTCTCGGCGACGTACAACTTGCACCACATTAGGAGATAACCAGTCCAAATGTGGCGGCTTCCCTTGAAATAATTTCAACCAAAATCCATTTATTGGCTTGTCCAGCCATGTGCCAAACACATCTGCCACACGAAAAGTGCTTTGACCCAAATCTTGGACAATCTGATATGGGCCCCTGTATCTCAATGTGAGCTTTCCGGGATGGGGTCCTAGCTTAGAATTATACACCATCACCCAATCACCTTCTTTGAATATCTTAAACTTCACATGCTTATTTACCCAGGCTTGTCTCCGCCTTTGAATCACTTCCGTAATATATGCACTTATCAAACGATCCTCCTCCATCTGTAAAAGGTATTTACTCCTGTGTTTAACTGAGACTTCAGGCGACATCTTTTCTGCCGTAACCCTCAAACTTGGAACTACAAACTCCATAGGTACTACTGCCTCCAATCCATATACCAACCAAAAAGGTGTCATACCTGTTGTCACTTTGAATGTTGTTCTGAATGACCACAAGGCTGAGTCAAGAAACAAATCCCACTTTTTCTGATTGTCATGTACCAACTTTTTTAGAATACGCATTAAAGTTTTATTCGTACTTTCAGCCTGCCCATTCGCTTGAGGATGATAGGCTGTAGTCTTTTTATGCACTATTTGATGAATTCTTGTTAATTTTGAAATCACCTCATTCAGGAAATGAGTACCTTGGTCGCTCACTATCTCAATCGGACACCCAAATCTTGTCATAATATTACGATAAAGAAATTTGGCCACACTTGCTGCCTTGTTATCTTTCAGTGCTACTGCTTCCACCCATTTCGTACAATAATCTGTCGCCACCAATATATAGCTATTACCCTGCTGAGTAGTAGGTTTAATAGGTCCCACAAAATCGATGCCCCATTTTTGAAAAGGATCCAGCGGTAATATCGGATGGTCAGTCATACGATCAGAATTATTAGGTTGGCCTAACTTTTGGCAAATCACACATCCTTTAGCATACTCATGCGCGTCTTTTAACACCGTCGGCCACCATAACCCTGCCTGTAATACTTTCTTTCCGGTAATATCGCCTGACAAATGTCCTCCTGCTGAACCGGAATGTGCTTCATGTAAAACAGCTGGTTGTTCATAGTCTGGTACACATCTCTTGATAACCTGATCCACGCCCTTCTTGTATAATGCCCCTGCTATCACCAAATACGGCCTACTTTTAAGAGCAAACTTCCTTCTCTAATCAGGTGTAAAATGTTGTGGTAATACCCCTTCTGTTAGGAAAATTAGTAACTGATCATACCACGAATCTGTCTCTACTGCTTGCGCCGTAAACAATTCAGCATCCGGAAATACATCAAGTACACTAGTGGGTGTTTCTCTTGATTCCAATCGACTAAAATAATCTGCCATCTCATGCTCTTTCCCTGGGGTATGCACAATTACAAAATCGAATTCCTATAACAAAAGCATCCATCTGGCTAATCGGCCTGTTTATAAGGGCTTCTTGATTAAATAAACCAGAGCCTGATGATCCACATGAAAAATCACTTTGTTACCCAACAAATAATGCCTAAACTTGTTAAGAGCATACACCATCGCCAAAGCTATCAAAACTGCTCCTACAGCCACATCCGATGCATCAACGAATATGTGAAACAGCATTGACCAATCGGGTGGTTGCAAAATAGGTGCTACCGACACCATCTTTTTTAATAACTGAAATGCCTTCTCTTGAGCTTCTGCCCATATAAACGGAACATCCTTCTTGGTCAAATGCGTCAGTGGTGAGGAAATGTTTGCTAAATATCTTAAGTATCAGGAATGCCACTTAATTTGGCCGACAAACCGCATTACTTCTTTAACGTTAGTCGGTGCTTTAGCTGTACTTATAGCTTCAATTTTCTTAACATCAATAGCCATTCTTGCTTGTGAGATAACATGGCCCAATAAAATCCCACTTCTTACCGCAATCACACTTTTAAATGGATTCAATACCATCCTAAACTGCCGACATCTTTCAAAACATGCTTTCAGGTGTAGTAAGTGCTTAATCATTTCACCGAAGACTGAAAAGTCGTCGACAAATACCTGCATGAAGTCCTAAAGATAAGGCTCAAACACTTTATGCGCCACATAATTGAATGATGGTGGTCCATTCTTCAAACCAAAACTCATTACGGTAAACACATAAGCACCAAATTCGGTAATAAATGTTGTTTTATGCTGATCCTCCTCAGCCACACTTATTTGATTATAACCGGAAAATCCATCCAAGAAACTATACATTTCATGGCCTGCAACTGCATCCAATACTGCATCACAAAACGGCATAGGAAACGGGTCTGTAACCGTTGCCGCATTTAGCTTTTTGTAATCAACACAAATTCTGAGCTTCCCGTTCTTTTTAGGGACCACTATAATAGGAGATAGCCAAGTCACCTGATTCACTGGTTTGATAAATCTGACTGCCAACAACTTATCAATCTCTTCCTTCACTTGTTTAGCAAAATTAGGATTCATTCTATATCGTTGTTGTGCCACAGGTACTGCATCCGCCTTCAGATTAATCCTATGTTGATGCAACTGCGGATCTATACCTTTTACTTGAGTATAATCCCAAGCAAACACATCCACATACTCTTTAAGCAAGCAAATAAGAGCCTCCTTAAACGTTCCTTCCAATGTTTTACCAATCCGCACCATCTTGGGGTCAGCTTCGGTTCCTAAATTAACCTTTTGGAGCTCTTCCTCCTTCACCCGCACAGAACCTGCATACTTCTGATCATAAATCCTTTCCGTTCGCAGAATTATCTCTTCCTCTTGTTGGTCCATCTGCTACTGCACCTGAACCTTCATACATTGATCGAATATTTTTTGTAATTGGGCACCTGCCACCTGCTCCCCTAGAAGTGACTCTGCTACGTGTGGCCCACCACTATAATCCTTACTTAATACTCCTTCCACATCAACTTCTAATACCGGCACCACCGTTGGGTTTGCCTGCAAAAACTTTTCCTCTTCGTCATCTTCAATCTCATCCGCTAAATTAATAGTCTGAGCCATCAATGGTTTTTCCTGTACCGATATATTTTTCCGCCCACGCATGGGAATCGTCACTTGCTTTTTACCCTTGGTAATCATTACTACATTCAAGCCCCAATCTTGCTTAATTTTAGCAAGCCGAAACCAAGGTCTTCCTAACAACATTTCATACGGGTACGCTGACTCCGACATTCGGATGACTACCAAATTGACCATGAATGTCATGCCAAAAATAATAATTTGTTGTTGCTTCAGAATGCCAACAGGTTGTACTCATGTTTGATCCACCATCTTGACCTGAAAAGGTGCTGGAGCCAATTCCCCCCCTTCCCATTTCAATAAAAATATGTTCAGGTAATATGTTTACCCCTGATCCTCCATCGAGCAATACTTCGGCAAATCTCCGCTGATTGTACTGCACCTGAATTACTGGTACGACAAAATCCACATCTACTGGATCAATACTGTTGGCTGAAATTGAAGGGATCGTCCTACTCTCGGGCTCGGCCTGATAGCCAAGTAGCTTTCTCAACAATTTTTCGCGAAAGACAGGTACTAAGGATAACAGTTGATCCAAAGACAACTGTAACGGTGCACTAATGATTTCATCAAACCATTCATGTGCCAAGTCTTGTTGACACGGAGCCTTATCCTGCTCCATCATGGGCGATACCAACTTCACACCCTGTTGTCTCTCGATCCGGTCGTCACCCTTCACCAGATTAGCAGGCTCGTCTCACACCTGCTTCAAAACCTTATCTCGAATGTGCCTTTGTTCTTGCCAATCAAGAGGGCTTTTATTTTTTGATCTAGTGACCGCCAACACTTCAACCTCTTTATTTTTCCCACATTGCTTACCATCACCCTGCCCTTGGTTGGTACCATGCATTCGAGCAGATGTACCGGGTGCATCATGGGTCCTATCCGCTTGTTCTGGCCATTCAATCAGCATGGCATTTGCTTGAGCCGCCTGCTGCCCCTGTTGTGGATGTTGTCCCTGTTGATTATGTTGGTTATACCGAATGACAGGTATACCTCTTTCTTCACGATGCTTTACCCACAAAGGGCAATCCGGCCCTATCCAATGATCAGGAGTTGAACAATACCCACAAGGCATTACCCTTGGTGGTCGACCTTGGTGATTGCCTTGTTGGTTATTTCCTTGCAGATTTCCTTGATCTCTCCATGGGGGTCTTACCTGTTGCTGTCTCTGGAAGTTACCTCGCCCTTGGATAGGAATAGCCTGATTGGCTGCCACGTTATTTAGATTTTGATTGTCTTGCCGAGAATTTTGCCCTCTATGCTTAGGGTCATACCAACACTGAGTTGTTGTATGTCCCTCTTTGTCACAGATATCACAAAATCGTTTTTCCTTTGGAGCCAGTATAGAATATCCATGTGTTGGAAGTAGCCAGAGGCACAGACGCCACGGAAGCATGTAAAGACAGAGCAGGGAGCCAGTCGGATCAATTTTCCAAACAAATATGTTTCTTATTAATTCTTCAAACACTCAACAGTGATTATCATCACTAATTGTAACATATGTATCATAGAAAACCCCATTTTGTAATCCATAGCTCCATTTTGTGCAAGCCGAGGAGTCCTCGAGCTTGAGGAGCTTAGGTAGAATGCTCGTACCAATTTTCGTTATTTTTAGACATCGTTTACCCTTCCAAATAGCCTCTAGGACCTATTTTTTAACTATGCCGGTCACTAGATGTGAAACCGGTCAAAACTAGTCTAGAAACTATAAAAAGAGCTAGAGAGCTCATTTTTGAGGTTGGTTCATGTTGGCTAGTGTGAGCTTAGAGCTAGTTTGAGCTTGTAATAGTGTTCTTGAGTAATAGAGTTGATTTCTCACCTTCCATTGTGTCTTGCTTGTCTCTTCGTAGTGTGTGTGTATGTGTGTGTGCATTTCTATGCTTCTCACCTTCACTTTCACTTCATCTCACATTCACGATCTTCATATCACTCCTATCTCTTCCGCGGATTGACATTAAGGAGGTGGAGCTTCTTAACGTGGTTCTCACCATTGTGCTAGAGCAACACCAAATTTGGCGCCGTTGCCGGGGATCGAGTCTAGGACGAATGTGTGATGGTAAGAGTATAGCAAGAAGTGGCGTTGGAAGGTAAAAATTTCAGTTTTCGTTGTTGTTTTTACTTAGTTTTTAGTGTTTTTTACCTCCCCCACACTCCATCTTCATCATCGCATCATCATCTTCATCTCCAAAAAAAATCAGAAAATTCACCATATCCACCCATTCTCCTCATTTCCCCTCATTTGTGCATGCGAGAGAGTGAGAGAGAGCATTTGTGCTTGTGTGTGCTTGTGTTTTCTTGAGTTTTCTTGCAGGTACAGAGCTTCAGAGCATCAGGATAGCTTCCAAAAGGTAAAACATGTACTTTCTGTCAGAAATTTCCGAGTAGGGCGGACCATCGCGATGGTCTGCAACTTTCGGATTTTGAGGTAGGCGACCACACCACGAGGTAGGCGATCCCTGCGCATACACGGAACCATTCTTGCATTTCAAAAATTCGTTGTTTGGTGGACCATCGCGATTGGCTCGAACCATCGCGATTGTGTCGCACCATCGCGATTGGCTCACGCCATCGCGACGGCTCGGCCGGACCATCGCGACGGTTCACCATTTCGGACCATCGCGACGGTTCACTTGAGCCATCGCGACGGTCCACTTGGACCATCGCGATTGTTCAGTTGACCCCGGACCATCGCGATTGGCTCACGCCATCGCCACGACAGTGCCACGTGTCACGATAGACCATCGCGACGGTTCATTTTTTGGACCATCGCGACACTTCGAAATTCGGACCATCGCGATTGGCTCAAGCCATCGCATCGCGGACCATCGCGACGGTTCACCTTTGACCGTTGACCGTGCCATCGCGATTGTCCGCTTGATCGAGCCATCGCGACGGTTCAATCTTACACCATCGCGATTGTCCATCTTCGCGCCATCGCGACGGTTCACTTCGGACCATCACGATTGCCCAACTTTGACCGTTGACCACGCCATCGCGACGGTTCGCCTGTTCACGCCATCGCGACGGTTCACCATTTCGGGCCATCGCGATTGTCCAAATCCCACGCCATCGCGACGGTTCGACCTCACGCCATCGCGACGGTTCATTTTTCGGGCCATCGCGACGGTTCGATTTTTTGGGCCATCGCGACGGTTCGCTCGGACCATCGCGACGGTCCCAGACCATCGCGATTGCCCACCCCCATCGCAAATTTTGGACTTCAATTTTTGACCAATTTTGAGGGTATTTTTGAAAAATTTTTGGACCATTAGACTCATAGGAGACCCCTTAGCTCATATTTGAAGGAAAACCTGTTTGTCAGTTTTTACCCCCAGGGCCTGAACGCTCATAACTTTTTCATCCGAAGTCCGTTTTTTGAGCTTAATAGCTCATTAGAAAGCTCGTGACGAGTACTACGTGACCTCAACTGTTTTTTTCATAAAGAATACATCTAATTTTGGATAAGCTATTTTGAGGTTCACTCAGTTAGGGACTAGGAAGCCAGGGGGTACACATTGAAAATTTGGGCAAAAAAAAAAAGGAAGGGACTTAAATGGTATATGTACTCAAGTATTTGATCATCCTGTGAATTGGTCTAACATTGGAATTTTCCAGGTCTAGCAAAGGCAATCAAAGGCAAGCAAGCAAGGCAGTGAAGACAGTAGAGCTTGGGAAGCGCGGCTTCTTGGGCAACAGGGCATCAGAGCAACAGAAAAGCCGACTCGAGGTTGGAAGATTCCTCAACCCCCTCAGTCAATTTTTTGCTTAGGTTAAACGTTAGCATTGTGGATTTAAAACGATAGGAACGCCTCAAGTTCAAGATACATAATTTTTTCAAGTCCAAGACCAAAGGTGTGTGTGACGCGAAAACCCTAAAGGAAAGAACCTAAGTCTGACGGAACGAGAACTCAAAGTTATAACGGAAAGTCGAATTCCTGACGCATACATTAAGACAAGAACTTAAATACCTTTAAAAAAGAAACAAAAAGAATAACAAAGAATCAGAGACGATCTAAGTGTGTAATTAAGTGAGCAAGGGAGAAAATTAATGAACCTTAGATCAGGCAAACATATAGGTAAGTCAGACAGACGAAGCCTTAGATCATCAGAGGCAAGTGTAAGAACTACTGCTCGATCGTGGGCTCAACAATTGAATACTAGTTACCCTTACGAGAGCTCAGATACTAGCGAATCAGAAATGGCGTTTAGCACAGATAGACCAGAAGTAGGGTCAAACGTAGCATACTTAGAAAAACCTGAAGGACCCTACAGAACGCAATTAGAGTTTCTCCGCACCAACCGATTAGGTGCTCGCATCTATGAGGATGGTTTGCGAAGGCAAGTGGTGCAACTGCACAACCCCGATCAACCCATAGGATTGGAGAGACCAGTGGTGAAATTTGAGAGAGACGCTTACATAGACAAGGAAGGAACCATGTACATCTTAAGTACGCAGCCAAATGATACTAATGAGTTTGGCACAATTCAATTAGAGACGGAAGCGAAAGTTCAAGGAAAAGAACCGCTAGAAGAACCTAGAACACCTAGAGGGAAATCTGTACTGACACGAGTACTAATCCCAGAGTGGATCCCTCAAGATAACAGGAGCATCGAGTTGTTTGTAAATAAAGAGACAGATGAAGCCTTTTGGAGGTACAGAAAGGAACACCCTAGTGAGGTAGGCATCATTACAATTTATGAATTCAAGGACCCAGATACACCTGGAAAGGTTGTATACCTGGATGAAACTTCAGAAAGAGTCTTTGTGGTGCCTGACCACGCTAGAAACACATACACATGGAGAGGTGGATTGGTATTCCCTCCATCCAGAACTAACATGAATACAAGTCAACAAGGAGCAGGAACATCATCAGCCTTTGGAAACCAAAGAGAAAAGAATAAAGAAAGACCCGAAGCAAGCTTCACTCACCCCATAGGGAGAGATAGAACAACCACGGATAGACAAAGAGATCATGGAATACCAGGTGGTAGAGATGATTTTCCTCTACCTAGACCACGTGAACACGCAAGGGTATTGAGACCCACTCAATTAGTAAAATCAATGAAGAATTATTTTGATGGGACAGGAGATCCTTATGACCATGTTGCAGAATTCAAGCAAGTACTAAGAGCAGAACAAGTTGAAGACATGTTCACGCAATACAACGCATTTGGGCTAACGTTAAAGAACACCGCTTTAACTTGGTTCCAACCTTTGCAACAAAGGCAATTTAGAGACATCCATCACTTTTTAGAGTCATTCATCACCGAATTCTCTAAAAGTGGGATTAGACATGACACGTCTTCGTTGATTCATAGCTTTAAACAGACCCCTCAAGAAACAGTTAGACTGGCAGGACGTAGGTTTAGACAATATGTTGAACGATGTCCAATGCAAGAGTTACCCTCACAAGCTAAGCAAGTGTCATTGTTTTTAGATGGCTTGTTGAGCTCTAAACTACGCTCCTACGTGTACCTAAAAGAACCCAGAACGCTAGAGGAGTGTGTGAGAATATGTATAGACATCGAGGACAACCTAGGAGATGAATTGGAACTCTCAAAGGTTTATAAGGACTCAGATTGTTCTTCTCTAGCATCCACAAAATTGTCTAACTCAATAGAGGACCTAGCAGAAAAAGTGGCCCAGAAACTAGGAGTTTCTAGTAGACCGAGGGTGCTAGCAAACAAGCGTTGTTACACCTGTGGCGGTGATCATATGGCAAATGTGTGTCCCAATGCACCACAACCACAAGCCAACCCTAGTGGCCAATATTGTACAATTGAGAGAAGATACACGAATCATACGGCTCAGGACTGCCCATACAACAAACAAACCGTGAGACAGAACTATCCGCAAGCATACCAGCAGCCAGGTAGGTATCAAGGCCAATACAATACTCAGCCTTATTACTATAGGCCTCCTCAGAACTACCCATACCAGGCTCAACAGAGACCTCAACCTGTCTTAGCTCAGCAGCCACCACCACCAGCGAATGTCATCTCAGTCAAATACGCTGTTGCAGAAGAGAACCTAAGTAGGGCCTTAGTGCCTTCTTCACCTTTGATTACAGAGAGTGACCCACACTCAAACAGTTTTGACTCTACGCATGTCGATAGTCCACCCGCATATTACACAGAGTCACCAGAACACGTGGAGACATATCATTATGATAGTCCACCAATGGAACCTAGTTGGGAGCCAGACTATGCTAATGTGATGTACGCAAACCCAAACCCACGGCCCCAATTGAGACAACAGAGACCACAGGGCCCTAGAGGACCATGCTTTAGGTGCCAAGGAGATCACTTCATAAAGGATTGTCCACATCCCCCAATAGCAAGGCAATCACAGTACTATAACATACAAGGCTTTTGTGCCGATTGTGGCAAAGAGCACATAATCAAAGATTGTCCTAAGAACCCTGTTAATGCTCCGAATGTGACACCGATCAACGTGATAGGTATTGTAAATAACGCAGATGGATCCAACCCTACATACGTGCCTATCCAAGCTATAACAAGAGCCCAGGCGCTCTTACAGAACCAAAAGCTTAATCAAGAGAAAATAGCTGAAACCAGTGAAGTTGCAGAATCTAGTAGCAAAAAGACAAAATCTTGGAAAGATTCTAGAGAACGAATTAAGAGAAAATGGAGTAAAAAGATAACTGAGTTGGAAGGAATTTTAAAGGAATCTAGAGCCAAAATCCAAGAATTGACCTCACAGGAATTGAATCAAGAGAATCCAGCTCAGAAGTCAGGATCAGTTTTAGCGGAACCCATACCAGAGAATCTAGACATGATGTTTCGTGCATATGAGGCTAGATTAAAAGAGGGACCTCAGGTAGCTGAAATGAGCAAAAACTACCCCCGAGCTGATCTGGAAATTGAGAGAACTAAACTTTGCATGAAGATGGTAGAACTAGCACAAGCCTTGTTCGAAGCCTCTAGATATCTTAATTGGAATAACATGGCAAAACCTGAATTACATTTTCAAGGACTAATGGAGAGGCTAGAAGATTTGATAGAAAACAAAGAGAAAAAGGACCAGCATAGGAACCCTATTGTCCCAGAGACACAGGAAAGGAATGCACCATCCCTGTCTCAAGTACCCAATACAGAAAGTAAAGACAATTTGTCTTCTATACATAGGTACTCTCATGAATTTTTGAGAGAAATACAAGAAGAGAAATGGAGAAAAGAATAAGGAACTCATCCTCCTATTCAAGAAATAAATGATTTGCAGGAGCAATTCCCCCAAGACATTCCCTCTATTTACGATGATGTAGAGGAGGAACAACTGAGTGAACCCACGGGATTTGAATCTAATTCTTTACAAGAATTACCTCAGTTCACCGGACCTTGGGAAGCAAAGTCTATTAGTATGAGAGCACCCACGATAATAGTGAGGAATGAAGAATCAGTGATCCCTAGGAACACGGAAGTGATCAAGAACACTAAGGTACAGTGTAACCTCACTCTAGAGGAATTGTTAAAGGTAAAACCAGAATTGTGGAAGCACGTAGCAAATCAATTCCCCGAGTTTGCTACCACACCCTCTCAGATAGGATCACATAAGAAGGTACCAGAGATACCCGTAGAAAAGATCGGAGATGTAAGCGAAGGAGAGGAAGGTAACACTTATCTTCCAATAACCCATCAGGGCTACACCACGAAAGCCATCTTAGATTCAGGAGCCGGAGTAGCCATCGCTACCACCGCTTTATGGAAACGTTGGGGTAAGCCAGCATTAAGACCCACCAGGATGAAGCTACAAATGGCTGATGGACACATAGAAAAACCATTAGGCTTACTAGAAGGAATATCTCTCACCACTTGTGGTGTAGAATTTGAGCATACCTTTGCCATTTGTGACTTTGCAAAAAACCATGCTTATGAGATGATATTGGGACGACCATTCATGCGTCAGTTGCAAATTGTACAAGATTGGGGAACTAATTCTTTGTACTTGCAACATTTAGGAGTGACTACCAAAGTCAATCTTAAAGACTATTCACATAGAGATGTACCCCCAATACAATGGAATACCATCCATAAGACACCAGTAGAGACGGAATCCGTGCACTCATTAGAATCAGATCCTTCTTGGTTGCATGAGGATACCCATTTATGGATGTGTAAAGTAGCCAAAAAAGAGGAAGAACGACTAGAAGCAAGGACCTTAGGTGCAGAACAAAATCCACGAACCCTTCAAGATCCAGCTTATGCACCTGTAGTATTCCCAGACGAAGAGTTTGAACCCCATGGTTGGGCAGAAATCCTAGCAACCATGGATGTAGCCATCAATGAAGAACAATGGACACCCCACTGTGACGAGGATGGCTATGACATTTCAGTTTTCACGATAGAGCCAATCATGGGCGATGCAATTTTAGAAGAGTGTGAACCGAACACTGATGCATTTGAGGATGCAAGCGATTTTGATTTAGAATCAATTATCATGGATTCACCCTTTGCATCAGAGGAAGAATATTTTTTCGAAGTAGAGACTCACACTCAGAGACACGAGGAAGTTATGAATGACGTGAGAATAGCCACTCAAGTGACTACTAAGAGTGAAGGCAAGAAAAGAAAGAAGAAAGAAATCACGACAGAAAAAGAAGAATCTTTATTTGAAGTACCCGAGAACTTCAAGAAATATGAAATCGAAGATAGAAGAATCATGGTACGAATGCCCAATAGAAAGGCGAATGACGGACAAGTATATGATAACCGAGAGAAAACCAAGAAAATAATAGTAGCCATAGAAGGAGAAGAAGAAAAATGCACATACATAGGGCATGATTTGACGACCGAAGAAGAAGAAGAGTTAGTTGCCCTATTGCGTGAATATAGAGATGTGTTCGCTTGGAGTTACAAAGATTTGAAAGGAGTAGATCCAGATATATGCTCTCATAGAATCCCTATGACTCCAGATGCAAAACCTACGAAACAGAAACCATACACGTACAATGATAACTACGCTGCGAAGATTAAAGAGGAGATAGATCGCTTGATAGAAGCAGGATTCATTTATGAAATTGAGCATACCGAATGGGTATCCCCTATTGTGGTAGTGCCCAAGAAGAATGGAAAATTGCGTGTGTGTATTAACCTTAAAAAGGTTAATGCCGCAACGATTAGAGATAGTTATCCTCTTCCTATCACGGAACATCTATTGGAAAGAGTTGCAGGCAAGGAAGTGTACAGCTTTCTTGATGGATTTTCAGGCTATAATCAAGTAGCCATCGCTCCAGAAGACCAACACAAGACGGCTTTTTCCACAGAATGGGGCATCTTTGCATTTCGTGTAATGCCATTTGGCTTAACAAATGCACCCGCCACTTTCCAGCGACTCATGTGTCATGTTTTTAAGGAATTCTTACGCAAGAGCTTGGAAGTTTATGTCGATGACATATGTGCTCATTCTAATGAAAGACAGACACATATCCCAGAGTTAAGGCAAATATTTGACAAATGTCGAGAATATCAGGTTTGTTTGAACCCAGAAAAGTGCGTTTTCATGGTCAGACAAGGCAAAATTCTAGGACACATTGTGTCAAAAAATGGAATCTCTACGGATGAAGAAAAGGTGAAGGTAATTGCAGAATTACCTAGACCAACTAATGTGAAAGAGGTACAGGCATTTATGGGCCGTTGCGGATATTATAGGAGATTCATACACATGTATGCAATCTTAGCCAAACCATTGTACTCTCTTTTAACCAATTTTGACTGGACAGAAGAATGTGAGAATTCATTCAAGGAACTTAAACGACGTTTGTGCTCAGCACCTATATTGACTACCCCAGATTGGAATAAGCCATTCCATGTACATGTGGATGCATCCAATTATGCCATAGGATGTGTGTTAGCACAACCCACGAGTGAAGGTAGCATAGATCTCCCCATAGCTTACGCGAGCAGACAATTAAACGCAGCAGAAAGAAATTACACCACGACGGAACGAGAAGGATTAGGGATGATCTACGCAGTAAAGAAATTCAGGCACTACTTATTGGCCAACAAATTCAAGTTCTTTACCGATCATCAAGCTCTATTGTACCTAGTCAACAAACCATGTAACACGGGACGACTAATACGTTGGTTTCTATTACTCATGGAGTATGATTTTGAAGTAGTAGTCAGGAAAGGAAAGACACATCTTAGAGCGGACCACCTTTCAAGACTAACCTCAGGAGAAGCTCCTCAAGGAGTAGCGGATGATCTACCAGATGCATATTTGTTTAATCTTGAGATAGCACCAGAATGGGCTAAGCCAATTGTCCCTATTCTCACATATGGACCCAAGAATCCTAGGTTAAAGATCAAAGAAAGAGAGATTATCAAATCTCAGAGGTACCAAATAATGGCAGGAAGCATATATAAACAGGATAATCAGAAGATTCTTGCTTGTTGTGTAGACGAATCAGAACATGCGAATTGGTTGCAATTAGCACACATAGGTGCATTAAAGCAACATCATTCAAAACATCGAACACTACAGACTCTGCAAAGACTAGGAGTATATTGGCCTTCAATGGAAGCAGATGTCTACAAGTTGTGTAAGGAATGCCACGTTTGTTGTGAAAGACCACCAGTAGAGCATGCTACATTATATCATGTGACTCTCACACCAGACTGGAGTGAACCTTTAGTGACATACTTGAGGACGAACACATTCCCTCAAGGCATGACCTTAGCTCGACAACGTAGTCTAGAGCAGGAAGCTCAAGACTATTCACTTATTGGCGATAATCTATACAAAAGAGGACGAGATGGATATCTAAGACAATGTGTTCATGAGAGCGATTATCTGAGCATACTAGAGACTGCACACCAAGGTGTTGCAGGAGGTCATTTTGGACCCGATAGGATAATCAAAGCCATCCTCTTTGCAGGATTATGGTGGCCCACTCTTCACATGGATGCTCATACCTATGTAAAGAGATGTGATGTGTGCCAAAGAACTCAGTTTCCTACTCGCAGAGATGAAATGCCATTGAAACCCATGATGGGCGGACGTGCATTTTCAAAGTGGGGTATAGACTTTGTAGGACCCATTAACCCCCCTGCAAAAGGTACACATGCGGAATACATTATTGTGGCCACAGATTATCTTACGAAATGGGTAGAGGCAAAAGCCACGAAAAAGAATGATGCACACACAACTGCAAAATTCTTATTTGAAAATGTCTTTACAAGATATGGACTGCCTATAGAGTTAGTGAGCGATCGAGGCACTCACTTTCTAAACCAAGTCATTGAATATTTGTTACAGGATTTTATGGTGATCCACAAGAAATCTGCACCATATCATCCTCAGGCCAATGGTCAGGCTGAAAGCACTAACAAGATACTTTGTAATGTACTGACGAAACTCGTGAACAACAAACGTTCAGATTGGGACAAACAGTTACACCACGCTGTTTGGGCATATCGAGTGGCCTACAAGACCGTACTCAATGCAACTCCCTTTCAGATGGTTTTTGGTCAGAATGCTGTGCTTCCTTTGGACTTCTTGATACCGACCCTTAAGGTGGCACAAGAACATCAGTGGACCGGCCATGAATTATCAACAAGAATAATGGACTTGGAACGATTAGGAGAAACCAGGCTAAAGGCAGCAGCAGGAATATATGCAGCGAAGAAGCGACAGAAAGCATATTTTGATGCACATGTGAAAGATAAAGGCCTAAAAGAAGGAGATTTAGTTCTAGTATATACGTTGAAACAACACGCACGTAAGTTAGAAAAGCGAGGTTATGGACCTATGATCATAAACAGACTCTCAACAAGTGGAGCAGTACAGTTAGCCACCTTAGAAGGAGATATAATGCCTAATTATATTAGTGGCTGTAGAGTCAAGCTATATCAGGAACCTCTTACGGAGGATATGCTTAGACGACTCACGTTGGCAAAGAAGCGTAAGGAGGAAGAAAATAGAATACGAGCGGAAGCTCAGGCAGAAGCAATAGAACGCATTAAGCGCATGAAGCTAAGAAGACAAGGACTAGGGAGAGAACATTATGACCATCTGGAATCTACACCCAGATATCCCATGGCTATGTGTGAGGTAAAGTCACGAACTCATCCTCGTATAGTGGACAGGAGACCATTCATTACAGTTAGGCTAGAGCACGGCAACCATTGCCAAGAGTTCAGGGCTTTAATTGATTCAGGTGCTGCGACTAGTGCGATTAGATGGTCCCACTATAAGGATTCAGGAATAGAAATGCGGCCAATTGAGGCATACCTCATAGGGCTAGGAGGCATGGAAACCCCTTGCATGGGTGAGGTGGACCTTCCTATCCTCATTAAGGATGTGACCATGACAGCGAAGCTACTAGTGTGCCATGATGACGACCTGATAGAACCCCTAATCCTTGGCCAAGATTGGCTATACGATCACTCGGTGGACCTAAATCTTAGACAAGGCTCCTTACAGATTGGAACCTTAGAACAGAGGCGAGTGATACCGCTTGACTTCCCTAACGGCATTCCGCCTGACGGATGTGACCCTAGACCCCACGAAACACATGCGATGGAAGACCGGAAGATCTTGAGTCAGATCAGTCACGTTACGTCTACACCAACCCACTCTGGCTTGGCTATAGACAGTTGTCAATCAGAAGAACGAAAGGAGATCTTCCCTGGGACTTCCTGCAAACTAGAAGGGGCAGCTACCCAACCGCTAGGGCAGATGGACACAATCAGCGGTCAGGTGGGTTGCATCAGCGGCCAAATGAGCACGACACCCTGCGGTGCTCATCCTTCCAAACTTGTTGCGGACTGGCCTAGATTAAAGTTAAAGAACGCATCACTTCCTAATGGGCAGGTCACGCAAGTGTTGGATCTCCCTTCTTTTCAAAAGCAGAGCGTCCATCCGACCTCTCAACCTCAACCACGACAGAGTCAACCACAACGGAGGAACCCAGACCGACGACACCACCAGACGTGGCAAAGAAAGCAGCAGTATCAACATCACAAAACAAGTGGCACCAGACAAATGTGGGTGCCAAAAGGACAAAAAGCACCAAAGAACTCCAACCAAGCAGAGATCAACAAGAAAAAGGCAGGGCAGAAACAGAATCGATATCCTCCATCCCCTCGACCTTCTTCTACAGGTCCGAGCATTCGACAAATTTGGATCGCCAAGAAATACCTTACCCATAGACCCACACCCACGCAGATTTGGGTACCCAAATCATGTATCATAGCTCAACCCTTAAGCCATGTAATATATACCCCTCACAAATCTTTCCATCCCTCCATACCTCCACACCCGATACTACCCTTTGCCCCCCAGCAGAAACCCACCACCCACTCGAAGACTCTTAGGAAATGGATACCGAAGAATATCCAACCGTCTCCCCCTAACCCCATGTCTGATAAAACTACCCCCCCGACTAACATACAACCTTGTACTAAATCACTAACCTTTAAACCTTGTATAAATTCACCCACCATCATCACACATCACTCGTAATCTCATATCATCAAGAAATGTATGCATGATCTGAAACGTATAGGTGTCTAGAGACCTGCACTAGTGCTGCAAGAAACATTGCATCCATCACAGCACAGCACTTGGCTACACGGGTTACGCATCAGTTATGGAAAGGGATTGCGGTCTCACTTTAATGGGATCATAATTAATTTCCATGCTAATGTGTTAATCCTTTGTAGCAGATCTTTCTCATTAGCGCATCAGTCACCATGCAAACCGACGAAGGAACATCAGGAGCAGGCCCCAGTGTAGCGGTTGTGCCCCTCAACGTGCTACGAGCAGAGTCCCACCCGACTGCTCCACCGCCGGAATTTCAGGGATTTCCAGGGCCCATGCCTATCGACAACCCACCCATGGGCTACACCGAAAAGATACACAGGAACTCTCATTGGTTTCAGGGACTTGCAGGACCCCTTGCGGACGCAGACTTTATATTTGAATCCTCTTTGACATTTGATGACCGTACGTGGGGAAAATACCAGTTTTTCTCCAGAGAGTTCGAAGCCCTACAGAGCACCCAGGATTTAACTCATGTTTGGGCCAGAGCAGGCTTCACAGAGTATTTCAGTGATCCTCTGCCCAAACCGGATTTTTACAGGTGCTATTACTTAATCACTACCCTACTGGCCTCAGAGAATAAGGACATCCCAGGGACCTTCATATTGCCTACTCTAGTGGATGATCCACCTTACAAAAGGTTTTACCTATCTAAGGATTTAATCAGAGCGGCCATCAAAATTCATGGCACCCACACACCCACAGATCGAGAGAGATTAATTCCAGAACCGATGAAACGTGGGGATGTCACGAAGTGGGAGGAGATTTCGGCAATTACACCTGAGCTGTCGAAGCCACTAAGGATATGCATGCAACATTTCGCATTCCCCGCTCAGGACAGATTTACCATGCCCCATAAACGAATATGGTTCGGATTGTATTTGGCATGTACGGGACCTCAAACTGTTGATCTGGCAAGCTGGATCATAGATCAAATGTATCTGGCACAGCACAGATGGGAGCGCAAGAAAGTACTTAATGGATGTTGTGCACTCACTAGAATTGTGTATATGTGCTTAGCATATGACTTGCCCATCGAGCGCGCATTAACTGGAGAAGAGCTGAAAGCATTCAAAGGCACAACGAAGAAAGCCAGGAAGCCCAGTCGAACACGGGCAGGTAAGCGCATGAGAGGCACCATCCCTTGCCTTCAAGTGCCAGAGTCGCCATCACCACAACCCTCTCCAGAGCAATCACCGACAGAAGCCGCTCCCACAGTACAACCTATTCGCATAAGGTTGTCCAGACCAGTGGTTACGGAGGCCACCACTAGTATCGCTGCACCTCAGGCAGCTGCCACCACAGAACCCACCACCACAACAGCAGAAGCTCCCACCACTATTGGTGCGGAAGCGTTTTCGTTCCCGATACCACATATGGAGACAGACCCTATAAACACAACATTTGATTTTGAGATGCCTGATGCATTCTCAAACGAATTCCAATATTCAGAGGCACAGCTGTTCTCCCAGGAATATGAACGCCCCAGCTACCCTACCACGCCGCGAGATCTGCCACAGGGACAAGCTGTATCGAGCTCTGAAGAAGAAAGAACCGAAACAGACGACGAGGAAGGCGACGATGAAGCCAGCCAGGGCTCACATGACGGACAGACAGATGGTCAAGGCCAACAGACTGACACACACGGCGACACCAGCACATATGAAGAAGAGACTTTCGAAGCAGCAGCGTACACGCTGGCTATAAAGAAATTATATCGTACCATGGAGAAAGTCTGGGCCCGGAAGAAGTTAACTGAAGAGGAGAGCCAGGCATTAATTGAGCAGGAACTCATCTCCGGAGGATTCGAAGACGCATACATCAGAGGGTTCAGGGAGCTAGTCAAATCAGTAGGCTCCCATGAAGCACTCAGGTTTTTACAACGAAAGCAACTACCACAGTTTGATCCCCGCCGAGTGCGATTACTTTCAAAACCCGGAGAGTATATTCGCGTACCAACAGGAGCTCAGTCTTCAGCACAAGTCAGGGAGGCGCGCCTAGTCCCCGAAAGTTCATCGACCGCAGAACCCATCCTTGTAGATTCCCCACCCGGTACCACCGTTGTACATACCACTACTATCTTCGAAATAACATCCACACCCTCTACTCCTCTCTCACCTCATCTTTCACCAACCCATCCTGTATCCCCCGCACACCCACCCACTTCCCCCATATCCACACCAGTTCAAGGCAACACAACCGCACCCTTTGCCCTGCCAATTCAGACTTCCATGCCCACACCCAACCCTCCGCATCCATATGTTAACCCCTTCACCCCTTCATCCTTCCCAGCGTTTCCCCCACCTCTAAGAACCCCATTCCCCTTCCTAACCCCACTAACCTTCTCACCAGTCTCACCTCCCCAACCTACCATAACCCCTATTTCCCCGTTTCACCAAGCTGCTCCAGCTATCCCCCCTGTAACTTACTCTACATTTGTAAATCCCGTCTTCACACCTGCACAACCACCCACTTACACACCGCTTTTCACAGTCACCGCACTTGACACGTCCAATGACATGGACATATCACCACCCACCGCACCAGCACCCACTCCACTCACAGCACCATCATATTTAGGTACGTCACAATTTTCCACGATCACCACTGCATCCACCTTCCCAACCCCATTTCCCATCCCCGCTGCATCTACTTCCACTGCATCCTCACTTAGCATTCCATTACTACTATCGCCCACCATAGACACTGCACTCCAACAAATGTTCACATGCATGTCACAAGTACGAGATGAGTTCGCATCTCTGGGCAACAATTATCAACAGCTGCAGAGGACGACCAACGAATTACAGTTGCAGCTTAATTCATTATCAATCGAGAATGCCTCTTTAAATACACGATACCAAGAACTAAGAGAGGCATATCATAAGCTAGAGCTAGAAAGTGAAGAGAAAACAAAAGAAGCCACTGCGGATTTGGACAACCTCCTTCGAGCCCAAACCGTCCGAAATGCAACGCTCACTAGAAATATGGGCTTACTAAGAAGACACTTAGCCGCAGCAAAAGAGGAGAACCAGAGACTCCAAGAGCAGAATAGAGAAAATTTGGAAGCGGCATTGGACCATCCAGAACAACCATTAAGTCCTAGCAGATTCAAGGCAATCCCATCTGAATCGATGCGAATGTTGCTCGACGACCACGTTCGACTGCTAGAGGACTATGATCGTATGAACGAAGAGCACCAAAAGTTAAAGGAAGATCACAAGCTACTACAGCTCAGAGAACCGGCACCACAACAACTACCAGTGGCAGCAGAAGTACCAGAACCTGTGGACCCCTCTCCTGAACTCATAGAGGAACTCAACGCACTACGGGCCCAGGTAACCACTCTCCAATCACGCATAGATGTATACGAAGCACCACCACGGCCTGATTCCCCACCGGAGATCCCAGCTGACGACGAGAACATAACCATTCCGGTGGAGGAAACATTTGAAGAGGCATACGAACCGATACCCATCCCAGGCGGACGTGTCACGGCAGAAGGCCAGATGACCTATGAATTACCTACTCCCGCGTGGATGAAGACAGTTGAAGAACTCGGAACGACACACTCGGCCAGAGTAGAGGCACAACTACATGCCATGGCCATGATTGAAGAGAGGATTTTACAGTCACCATTCTTTGCTCAATTGGCCCCGCGACGGTACATATCTGGGCACGAGCTTCAATATAAACCGTACTTCATGTTAATGGCCGAATATCAGTCAGCCATAGAGAAAGAAACAGGCATGAAACCAACGCATGCCACTCAATTCGAACCGGAAGACTTGCCACCAAGGGCGCAGAGAGGTGAAATCCTTCAACCAGACTGGCGCAAAGATCTATTACAAAACTATCCAGAGATGATGAGCACATGGGTGAAAGCGCCGCTGCACTTAAAATTTAACCCGTGCTGGGGACCAGTACCACGACGCCGCTCTTGGACTGCATTCGCTATTAAGGTACAAAACAATAAGCAGTGCCAAGACTGGGTGAACTATCCCTACTTCAAGCCACCAATCGAGTTACCCACAGTAGGCTACATGATGGCGACGATCCGCCACTGGCTCCCTAGGTTAAAGCATATGGATGATATTGCCGCGCACATGACTGTCAAAATCTTTGACATGATGCAGATGATCTTTAAAGTCTTCCGACGCGTCAAGGCACCGCATGTAAACACCCCGGGCTTCGAGCATGGCAACTTTGATTTAGTCTATGATATGAGCACAACGCCATCGCTACGGGTGTGTTATGCCTGGCACTGCAGGATCAAATACCTACCGGCATGCTACAAGCAGACATTCGAAGAAATGTTCACCACCGGCTTTTGGGAGTACCATTCAGAGGTATTTATAAGCAGGCCCACACACTTATTGCAATTATTCGCCTGTGAACGAATGGTGTACTCCACACATTATCAGCTCCCACCACCAGACGAGCCGCAACCTATCAACTGGGAGAAACTCGAGGCTGATCTAGCCCGAGGCATTCGTATATCAGAGCACACCCTCGCTCAAGACCTCCTACAGAACTACATCCGGCAGACCTCACAACAAGGTTCTGTCAGGGACGACAGAAGCGAGAGGGAGGGGGGTGTTGGAAGTAGCCAGAGGCACAGACGCCACGGAAGCATGTAAAGACAGAGCAGGGAGCCAGTCGGATCAATTTTCCAAACAAATATGTTTCTTATTAATTCTTCAAACACTCAACAGTGATTATCATCACTAATTGTAACATATGTATCATAGAAAACCCCATTTTGTAATCCATAGCTCCATTTTGTGCAAGCCGAGGAGTCCTCGAGCTTGAGGAGCTTAGGTAGAATGCTCGTACCAATTTTCGTTATTTTTAGACATCGTTTACCCTTCCAAATAGCCTCTAGGACCTATTTTTTAACTATGCCGGTCACTAGATGTGAAACCGGTCAAAACTAGTCTAGAAACTATAAAAAGAGCTAGAGAGCTCATTTTTGAGGTTGGTTCATGTTGGCTAGTGTGAGCTTAGAGCTAGTTTGAGCTTGTAATAGTGTTCTTGAGTAATAGAGTTGATTTCTCACCTTCCATTGTGTCTTGCTTGTCTCTTCGTAGTGTGTGTGTATGTGTGTGTGCATTTCTATGCTTCTCACCTTCACTTTCACTTCATCTCAGATTCACGATCTTCATATCACTCCTATCTCTTCCGCGGATTGACATTAAGGAGGTGGAGCTTCTTAACGTGGTTCTCACCATTGTGCTAGAGCAACACCATGTTTCTTTAACTTACTAATCCATTCCTCCTCTTTACCATGTTTAGCTTTATGCTTACGATGCTTTGGCTTCACTATTTCATCATCAAAAGCATCAGTGTCAGAATCATCTGAACTCTTGCCCGACTCCATTTCTGAATCTGATTCAACCTCTGAACCAGAATCAGACTGCTTCTTTTTTGCTCGTCCAAACCTTCTTTCAACACGCGCTGCTGCTAATACTAAGACATCAAAACCATTCGCAATGTCCACACTGGCCACCGCATGTCTTATGGTGCTCCTTAATCCTTTTAAAAAAAATCCTGCCAACATCTCATCAGTAGGTCGTTCATTACCTTGCAGCCTGTCCATTAAAGTCCTAAACTTCTGAGCATAGTCTTCCACTAGCATGGTCTTTTTTCTGATAGCCCGCAACTTCCTTAATACATCGGAAGGCGTCTTTTCTTTTCTAAACCGTTGCAAGAATGCGATTTTTAAATCATCATACGTAGCAAAATGGGTAAGGCCATATTGACTCAACCAGCTCATAGCTCGTCCTTCCAACATGGCTGCAAACTGTTGAAGTTTAATATCATCACCATAGAGAGCTGGATATCCATTCGCTGTCCATTTTATTTCGAATTGAGCTACATGGCAATCAGCATCCTCCTTAGAGGTTCCACTGAAATGAGCGGCCTTGACTTTGGGATTTGGAGGTGGTTGAGCCATTGGCTGTGGTTGAGGTGTGCGCCTAGTTCTGTAACCGGTCGCCCCTGCAAGTGGGTCAAACTGGAGTCGTCTTCTTACCCCTACAGCTGCTTCGGTGAGGAATAACGCTCCAAGTATGCCGACCACTAACCTTGCCTCTACTGCACCTGTTTCCCCCTGTTCGTCGTCAGTGCCCAGCGTTGCCTGCTCCTGGGCCTCGTACCACTCGTAAAAATCTGAGGATGTCTCCACGTTCACTGCTCTTGCCTGTGCCCGCGTAAAATATACTTTACTAAAGCGATTTCGCCTGCCCCTCATTCATTTCTTGAGGCTGCTTCAGCCGTACAGTAGGATCGCCAATTGTGTTGAGGGTTCTACGGTTCAACACAACATCGAATAACTAGCAAAATCAGATTTACTAATCTTTCCCATTGTGCACTAATCTTTACTTCCCCAGATATTCCACCGGAAACGTCTCAAAAAATCACCGAAATATCATCAGAATGTCACCAGAATATCACCAGAATGTTACCGGAAAACGTTCATTCAGTTATTTTTTTCTGCTGATTCAGAAGTTACACAGTCTTGCTACACATTACACTTGTAAAAGATTCACAGGTTTCTTTTTGCACTCACATATAATTCAAGTCATTGCACTCTGACACAGTACATTCTGAGTCACTCAAACAGACTTAACCAAAAATAGAAGATTTTCGACACTATAACCTTGCTGTGCAGGCATTGGTTGATCATTCATTGGTAAACGTAACACCACAAGTACAAATTGTTTCTTTTGTAAAGATTAGAACTTCATTATGAGAGTTTGATTGCGCCGCAAAGGTTTTTTCATTCAATCATTATCTGCATACTGGTTTCTCTGTAGAACCTGGTCTTTCCAGTCCTGACAAGGGATCTCCTTCTTCGTTTACTTCTTCTCACAGTTGACGCATCTTCACTTCTTGCACCCTCGTCTCTCTTCTCATCATTGCGCCTTTACTTCTCGTACCTCTTCTCTTCTTCTCGTTGTTGCGTCTTCGCTCCTCGTCCACTTTTTCCCTTCTTCCCGTTGTTGCCAACTCCTTTCTTCTTAACTTCCCCTTCTCTTGCGACATGTCCTTTTGAATCTCCACATAGCCGTCTTTTTCTTTTTATTCTTATTTTATTTCTCCAGATTTCCTTGCCTTCAACAATGCGAGTGTGGTGTCTACCATATACATTGGAATGGTAGGTGGTGTGTGTGTGAAAGTGGTGAATAAGTGAGAAGAGGGTGTGGGAACTGAAAATAGAGGAAATGATTGAGACCGGGGTTGAAATGTTCTTGAAAGAAAGGCGTGGAGGGGTTGGAGAATTGGAGGGATGGGGTTTGGGAGGTGAGATTCTGAAGGCAGGGAGGCCATAAAAGTTGGCGTGGTAGCAGGGAATCCCAAGAATATGGATCTAGAATCGGGATGGCCTATGGCTGAGGGCATGGGGGATGGATATCCTAGGGCAGGCTCTAGGAGCGATTCGGTGGATTGTGTAGTGATGGTGGTAGGTTCATAGATTGGGTTTTCACAGGTGGAGAATAGGGTTGAACTAGAGGTGGGAGTACGGAAGATGAAGGTTTGTTTGGTGGGTTGAGTGGTCGAGGTGATCTCCACGGCTTCTGTTCTAGGAGGCGATGGTGGGGGTGTGGGTGGTAGTGGCTCGGTTGATTCATCATGGGTGACTGAGTGCTCTTGGCTAGAAGTTATAGCTGCTTGGGAGGTTGTCTTAATGGGTTCTGATGTAATAATAGATCCTTCTGCTCTCGTAACGGGGATCTGGATGTTTTTGCCTGACCGTAGTTGTGTTTGGAATCTTCGTGGATCATATTGAACTGGAGACCTCCGAATCGCGGTTCGAACTGCTTCTACTACCCCATAGGTTTCTGCCATCAATAAGAGACATTCGCTGTATTCTGAGTCAACTCCTGCTTCTTCCAAAAGCTGAGCCATGAGCACCCGACTGCTCTGTTTGATGAGCAGTTGTTGCGATCGCACTCGTTCCATGATTTGATACAACCTTCGGAGTTATGCTGTATAAGCGGGGGTGGTCTCCTCTTCGTCTGCTCCTTCTTCTTCTAGGTGTCCTTGTTGTTGACCTTGCTGATCATCACCCCAATGTACATGGTGACCTTCTGTGGATTTTCTCCTTCTTTGTGAAGATGTGCCCTGTTCTTCTGCATCTGAATAAAACTCTACATCAGAGAGTTGTGTACTTTGTAAGAATGCTTCGAAGTCAAAGGGACCCATCTCTTCAGCATCTCCAGTCGTAGCAAATTCAAATTCGGATGGGACAGGAGGAGCCGAAGGGGCAGCTTGTGTTGTAGTTTCAGATCCAGACCTGGGTATTCTAATGGTAAAGGGAGGTACAGTGGCCTCCCCTCGTGGCGAGACTTCTGGAGTAGTCAGAACTTCACGTGTCTAGACACAAGGAATTGAGCCCCTCATGCGCTTGGATTGATGAGTGGCAGTTTTGAGTCTCTTAAACATTTGTAGTTGTGCCCAAGTTAGAGCACGCTCAATGGGTACATCATATGCTAAGCATCTGTATATAATGCGCGTGATTGCACAACAGCCATTCACCACTAGTTTCCTGGATGACCTTTTATTTGCTTCATACAACTACTCCACAATCCATACAGGAAGCTTAATTGGTAACGCACCTGTCTCCCCCAAGTAAAGAGCGAACCAAATTCTTTTGTGCGGTTGTGTGAAGCGGTCTTGATCAGGGAAAGCAAAATGTTGCATGCACATACGGAGAGGGATGGACACGTTTGGTGTGAGTGCTGCCATATCTTTAAGCTTCAGTAGTTTCCTATCCTTCATGTTAGTAGGAATGAGAGCATCCTTCTCAGAAGGTACATGTGTACCGTGCATATTCAAAGCAGCGCTCACCAATTCCAGTGTAAGTTCAAACCTTTTCAACTCGTTGTTGCCCAGCAAAGAAGGAAGTACAAATGTTCCTGGTTTGTCCTTTTCTTCGTTAGCTTGTAATGTGGAGACCAAATAATAGCATCGGAGGAGATCCGGTTTAGGTAGTGGTGCTTCAAAGTATTTGGCTAGCCCTGCACGTTGCCATATGGTCTGGAGATCTTCCGTGTTTTGTAGAGTCTCAAACTCCTTGGAGAAAAATTGGAATCGGACCCATGATCTGTCATACTCGCACTTAGACTCCCATATATACTTGGCCTCTCCTAATGGACCTGGCATGCCATTGAACCAATGAGAATTGGCATGGACTCTCTCTGTGATCCCTGTGGGTGGATCCGGTACTGGGATCTGCTGAAGGTGTTGCAGCTCCACAGGTCGTTCAATTGGTGGCACATCAACAGGTAGACTATCCACATCAATTCCTGCAGTACTTACTCCTGCCTGTGAGCTCGGACCTGCTGCTTCTGCCATGAGAGTGCTTGTAGTTGTTGATGCTTATCTCCTAGAAGAAGAGAGAGGCACATTAGCATTGCATAGGAAATAGGATGTTATGGTGTTCCCTCCACAATACCAACATGACATTCCGAGTGGTTAGAGGTTAGTGGGTGAAGTGTTCGTGATGTGTGTACATGTGGGTTAGTAGGTTAGGGTTCACTCTAGATGCATACTTTGGATGTGCAATGTTCTCAGAATGCACCTACATCAGAGGGGAAGGATTTACAGAGGTGGGTCAGGGGGTTTGATATGGGGTTTAGGTCTCCAAACTTTGATGCTAGAATCGTTGCTTTTATTGGCGATGATGTGTGAAGGTTTGCGTACTGGAGTGTGTTGGGTTTGGGACCTTTTGGGTACCCATTTCCAAACATTCCGAGGCGTGACCGACAATGTGGTGGTGTGGAGTGTAGATGTTTGCCTTTGGATGGGAGCCAATAGGACTCGTGAGTGTTGGTTTGATCTTGTGATTGGAGGTCAAGTTATTTGAGCTAGTAAGCAGGTCTTGGGCACCCATATTTGTCTAGCTTTTGGGATTGCCTTCATTGACTGCTTTGGAACCCAAATAGAAATGGTTTGTCTAGATTGATGCCTAGGGTACTCCTTCGCTGTAGTCCTCGACATTGTAGCTTGCTTGATGCTTCTTTGGAATCCTATCTCCAAAGCCGAGGGTTGTTCACCTTTGCGTATCCAGATCTGCTTCATGCCATGGGGTATTCTGTATTGTACCGGTTGGTGTTCATTCTTCTTGGTCCTCGAGCTCCTCTGTATCTTGTATTTTCCAGCTTGCTTTCCTCGAATTCTCTTTGGAAAAGAAGGGAACTCCTTGTTGACTTCTGTACCTTCGTCATGAGTGGCAATCTTTTGCACCATAGAACTTTGGTCAAGAGTAACATGGTTCATTTCAGGTGGACTCCTGGAAGGACCAGGATTCAGTGCCTCTTCTAGCGGTCTATGTGCTTGATTTTCTAATTCAATCATGATGTGGTTTTGGCCTACCCATGCCTGAAGAAGTCCACTTCTTAGGTTGAGGCTGACTGCATGATCATAGATCCAGTCTTGGCCTAGGACAAGAGGTTCGGTAAGATCCTCGTCTTCACACACTAGCACTTTGACTGCCATTAGCACCTCTTGAATGTAGAGGGGAAGTTCCACCTCACCAATGCAAGGGGTTTCCACAACTCCCAATCCTATGAGATATGCCTCTATAGGATTGATTTGTAATTGCAGCTCTTAGCAGTAAGAAAGTCGAACTGCACTAGTGGCTGCCCCTGAGTCAATTAAAGCTCTCATTGTCCTTACACTCTCTCCTTGTCCTACTTCTAGGGTTACAAAAGGCCGTCGATCGATTATTCTATGGGAATGTCTACTTGAAGCCTCGCACATGGCCATGGGATAGCCTAGAGATTCTTGAGTGTCAGGCATAGGCTGGTCTCTACCTTGTCTCCTCAATTTCATTCGTCGGATGCGTTCTAAAGCTTCTGCCTGTGCTTCTTCTCGAATTTGTTTCTCTTCTTCTTTACGTTTCTTGGCAGTGTTGAGTCAATTTAGCATCTCTTTAGTCAAGGGTTCTTGATATAACTTGACTCTGCATCCACTTATGTAACTTGGTAGAATATCACCCTCTAGAGTGGCTAGTTGCACTACTCCATGTGGAGATCCTATTGATAATCATTGGCCCATAACCTCTCTTCTCTAACTTCCGTGCATGTTGCTTCAAGGTGTAGACTAGGACTAGGTCTCCTACTTTCAAGCCCTTATCCTTCACGTGTGCATCGAAATATGCCTTTTGCCTCTTCTTGGCTGCATAAATTCCTGTTGCAGCCCTCAATCGTGTTTCACCTAATCGTTCAAGATCGAAGATTCTAGAGGACAACTCATGGCCTGTCCAATCATGCTCTTGTGCTACTTTCAAGGTTGGTATCAAAAAATCCAATGGTAGCACTGCATTCTGGCCGAAAACCATCTGAAAGGGCGTGGCTTGGAGTACCGTTTTATAGGCAACTCTGTATGCCCAAACAGCATGGTGTAGCTGTTTGTCCCAATCAGAGCGTTTGTTATTCACTAATTTGGTTAGCACATTGCATAGAATCTTATTTGTGCTTTTGGCTTGTCCATTAGCTTGTGGGTGATAGGGGGCAGACTTCTTATGTATCACCAAGAACTCTTGAAGAAGATTTTCAATGACTTCATTCAAGAAGTGAGTCCCTCTATCACTTACTAGCTCTATGGGTAGCCCGTATCGAGTGAACACATTCTCAAATAAGAATTTAGCGGTCGTTTGGGCATCATTCTTTGATGTGGCTTTCACTTCTACCCACTTGGTTAGATAATCCGTGGCCACAATGATATATTCAGCATGTGAATCCTTAGCTGGGGGATTAATAGGGCCAACAAAGTCTATGCCCCACTTAGAGAATGCACGTCCACCCATCATAGGTTTCAGTGGCATCTCATCCTTGCATATAGGGTACTGAGTTCTCTGACAAACATCACACCGTTTCACATAGGTATGTGCATCCATGTGAAGGGTCAGCCACCAGAAGCCCGCAAATAGTATTGCCTTGATCACCCAATCTGGTCCAAAGTGTCCTCCTGCTACACCTTGGTGAGCTTCTTCCAAGATCTTGAGATATTCACTCTCATGGACACATAGTCTCAGGTAACCATCTTTACCACGCTTGTATAGATTATCACCAATGAGTGAGTAATCTAGGGCTTCTTGTTCTAGACTTCTTTGTCTAGCCAGTGTCATATCTGGAGGGAATGTTTTCGTCCTCAAGAAGGCCACTAACGGTTCACTCCAATCTAGCACTATGGACACTTGATACAAAGTGGCATGTTCCACAGGTGGTTTAGTGCAACAGATTGGGCATTCCTTGCACAACTTGTGGACATCAGCCTTCATAGTCGGCCAATGCACACCGAGTCTCCTTAGTGTCTGTAGGGTTCGTTGCTTTGAGTAGTGTTGCTCTAATGCACCTACATGTGCTATTTGCAACCATTTAGCGTACTCATCCTCTTCCACACAACAAGCCAATATCCCTTGATCTGTTTGTTTGTACATGCTTCCTGCCATGATGTGGTACTTCTGGGCCTTTACTACCTCTCTACCTTGAGTGTTTATGACTGGGTGGTTAGGCCCATATGTCAATACTGGCACTAATGGCTTAGCCCACTGAGGGACAACTTCCAAATTGAACAAGTAAGCATCAGGAAGGTCATCTGATACTCCTTGTGGGGCTTCTCTAGATGTGAGCCTAGAGAGGTGGTCTGCTCTCAAGTGAGTCTTCCCTTTCCTCACCACAACCTCAAAGTCGTATTCCATTAGCAAGAGAAACCATCTTACTAATCTACCGGTATTGCAAGGTTTGCTTACCAAGTACAACAGTGCTTGATGATCAGTAAAAAATTTAAACTTATTTGCAAGCAAATAGTATCTAAACTTCTTAACAGCATACACCATGCCTAAGCCTTCTGTCTCAGTAGTGGTATAATTCCGTTCAGCAACATTTAGCTGTCTACTAGCATAGGCAATGGGAAGATCCATATTACCTTCACCCGTAGGTTGTGCGAGTACACACCCAATAGCATAATTGGATGCATCTACATGAACATGAAAAGGCTTATTCCAATCTGGCGTGGTCAAGATTGGTGTTGAACATAATCGCCGTTTAAGCTCATTGAAGGAATTCTCACATTCACCGGTCCACTCAAAGTTAGTCAAAAGTCCATATAGAGGCTTGGCAATGATGGCGTACATGTGTATAAAGCGTCGGTAATAGCCACAATGCCCCATGAAAGCTTGTACTTCTTTGACATTCTTTGGCCTAGGTAACTCTGCTATGGCTTTTACTTTCTCTTCATCAGTGGATACGCCATTCTTTGACACTATGTGTCCTAGAATCTTGCCTTGCCTGACCATGAAAACACACTTTTCTGGGTTCAAGCAGACTTGATATTCTCTGCATTTGTCAAAGATTTGCCTGAGGGTATATGTGTCTGTCTAATGTTGGAATGAGCACAGAGGTCATCAACATAGACTTCCAAATTCTTCCTCAAGAACTCTTTAAACACGTGGCACATCAGTCTCTGAAAGGTTGCAGGAGCATTGGTAAGCCCAAATGGCATTACCCTAAAGGCAAATATGCCCCATTCTGTGGCAAAAGTTGTTTTATGCCGATCTTCTAGAGCTATGGCTACTTGATTGTAGCCCAAAAATCCATCAAGGAAGTTGTACACTTCCTTGCTTGCTACTCTTTCTAAGAGATGTTCTGTGATAGGAAGCGGATAGTTATCTCGAATTGTGGCTGCATTGACCTTTTTCAAGTTAATGCACACCCGTAGCTTTACATTCTTCTTGGGCACCACTACAATGGGGGATACCCACTCAGTGTGCTCAATTTCATAGATGAATCCAGCTTCTACCAGTCTATCTATCTCCTCTTTGATCTTAGCAGCATAGTTATCATTATTTGTGTATGGCTTTTGCTTAGAAGGTTTAGCATCTGAGGTCATGGGGATTGTGTGTGAGCATATGTCCGGGTCTACACCTTTCAAATCCTTGTAACTCCAAGCAAATACATCTCTGTATTCTCTTAGCAAGGCTATTAATGCATGCTCTTCTTCCTCTGTTAGGTCATGTCCGATGTAAGTGCATCTCTCCGCTCCTTCTTCTAGGGCTACCACTATTTTTTTGGTGGTTTCTTTGTTATCATAGGCCTCTCCTGATTGTGCCTCTCGTTTAGGCATCCTTATCATGACTCTCCTATCATCTATCTCATACTTTTTAAAGTTTTCCGGGACCTCAAACAAAGATTCTTCCTCTTCTAGTGTGACTTCTCTCTTCTTTCTTTTCTTTCCTTCATCCTTATGGGTCACTTGTGTGGCTAACCTTACATCATTTGTTATCTCTCCGTGTCTCTGGGGTTGAAATTATACTTCATAGAAGTATTCTTCATCTGATGCAAAAGGTGGGTCCATAATGATTGACTCTAGGTCGGAGTCACTTGCATCCTTAAATGCATCAGGGCTAGGTTCGCATTCTTCTAGAACTGCCTCTCCCATGATTGGTTCTATGGAGGAAACTGAAATGTCATAGCCATCCTCATCACAGTGGGGTGTCCATTGTTCTTCATTGATGGCTACATCCATGGTTGCTAGGATCTCTGCCCAGCCGTGGGGTTCAAATTCTTCATCAGGAAATACTACAGGTGCATAGGCTGGTCTTGAATGGATCTATGTGTTTCTTTTGCACATATCTCTCTGGCTTTTTCTCTCTTCTCCTCTTCTAATGCCACTTTACACATCCATAAGTGGGTGTCTTCATGCATCAATGAGGATCCTGATCCTATGGAGTGCACTGACTCTGTATCATCTTTAGCTCTATGGATGGGATTCCATTGGATAGGAGGGACATCTCTATGAGAGTAATCTTTGAGATTAACCTTGGTCGTGACACCTAGGTGTTGCAAATACAAGGAATTGGTTCCCCAATCTTGTACCACTTGCAACTGTCGCATAAATGGTCTTCCCAAAATCATCTCATAGGCATGATTTTTGCTAAAGTCACATATGGGAAGGTGTGCTCAAACTCAACACCACATGTAGTGAGAGTTATTCCTTCTAGCAGCCTTAAGGGTCTCTCTATGTGACCGTCAGCCATCTGCAATTTCATCCTTGTGGGCCTGAGTGCTGGCTTGCCCCAACGCTTCCATAGGGAAGTGGTGGCAATTGCAACTCATGCACCTGAGTCTAGAATGGCCTTGGTGGTGTATCCTTGATGGGTGATAGGAAGATATGTGTTTCCCTCTTCGCCCTCACTCATGTCTCCTATCTTGTCCAAGGGTATTTCTGGCACTGTTCTCTGGGATCCTACCTGGGAACGAGGTTTTGCTATCTCTGGTACTTGTTTGGCTACATGTTTCCATAGCTCTGGCCTAACCCTGAGTAGTTCTTCTAAAGTGAGATTGCACTGCACCTTAGTGTTCTTCACTACCTCTGTGTTCCTAGGTATGACTGAATCTTCGTTTCTTACCATGACTGTGGGTGCTCTCATACAAGTGGACTTTGCTTCCCATGGGCCTGTGAAATGGGGTAGTTCCTGTAAAGAATTAGACTCGAAGTCTAATCTCTCTTGAGATTGGGCACTCTCCTGCTCTCCATAAATGGAAGGAAGGTCTTGTGGGAATTGATCATGTGTGTCATCCACAAGTTCAATGGGAGGAGGAACTTCACTCTCTTTAGCCCATTTCTCTTCTTGAATCTCTCGCAAGAATTCTAGTGTGTATCGATTCATAGAAGAAGAGGTGTCTGGTTCAGTGGAGTTAGGCACATAAGTTTCCTTGGGAGGAATGCTTATTCTATCACTCGCCTTCTCCTTAGCCTGGGAGTTGGCTCCTTTTCCAGAATTTGCAATTAACATCTCCAATCTGTCTAACAGACCATCAAAATGCAATGGTGTTCTAGTAGAGCTAGAGCAAGTGAAAAGGCGGCTGGTCTCAAACATGGCTTGAGCCAATTCCACCATCTTGGCACACAACTTAGTTCGTTCAAGCTCTAGGTCAGCTCTAGGGTAACATCTTTCATGATCCGTTACATTTGGTCCTTCCTGGATCCTGGCCTGATATGCTCTGAGCATCATATCTATGTCTTCGGGCGTGGGATCTGCTAAAATTGATCCTACTCAGGGTGGTGGGTGGGTTATGTGTGGTGGATTAGATGGTTGAGGAATGGATGGTGAAGGGGATGGTAGTGGTGGGGATGTGTGAGAGTGCGTTTGAGATGTGATTTCTATGATTTTGGCTTTGGTTTCCTGCAGGCTCTCCTCAAGTTCGCTCATCTTTTTTGCCATTGCCTTTTCATACGTTCACGGCTATCTCTCCAAGCTCTTGTCCTCTTCTTATTCTGACTCTCAGTCTTGCTAACCTCCGCATTCTTTTCCCTTCTCCTTGCTACTGGACAATAGGCTGGATTTATTTTTAGCTGAATTCTTTAGCTAGATAGGTGCCTCTTTCCAGATTTTCCTGCACTCTTTGTTGGCATCTAACCACCTGTTCCTCCATTTAGGATTAACCTTTTCAAATAATTCCTTAGTGACATTGATATCCTCTTCATATTCCAAATATATATTGGATGGTAATCCTACCCTTGCAATCTGGTAATTTTTAATACTCTCCATTATCATACAAAATGGTATACCTAGACCATCTGCTGCCCAATGGTGTTGATCTGGGTTAACTCCTTTGTTGAGAGCAAAGTTCATAATCTGTTCTTCATATTCATTATGCATCTTTCTGATAAATTCCATTCTTGATTCTCTAACAATTCTTTCTCTGATTTCCATTCATTTCTTTCTTTTTCCATATTCAAATGTAATTTACTTCTTTCTTCTATCATATCCAGATGTAATTTGTTGTATCCTCTCATTGCACTTGCAGCACGTATACTAGCTTGCTTTTCCAATTCCTTGGCTTCCTTCAATTCTGCTTGTAGCCTTAAAATTTTTTTATTCAATTCCTCCCTCTCATCCTGTGTTACTTATACAATCTTACTCTCTTCTTTTATTTGGCCTTCCTCCCTCAATAATCTGTTTATATCTTCATTTTCTTTGACCATGATTTGATATGAGCTTTGAAGAGTTCTGAATCTTCCTTCCATTTTCTTCAGCTCCATTTCTACTTTGCTACTATGCTCCATTTGCTTAGCACATTTATCTTCAAGAAATTGAATTTTATTTTGTTGTTGAACCTCCAATTCTTCTAATGAAATTATCCTTTTAGTCAAATCTTCATTTCTTCCTTGAGCAATCCTTAGCTGTTCCTCTAACTGTTCCTTTTCTTTCTTTTGGTCACTAATAATTCTACTACCTTTCACAAACTCTAATTCAGCCACCATTCTTGATATAATCATGTTTCTACTAGATGGTCTGAATTGCCCTATATTGCTCATAATGACTTTGCAGGAAGACCTGATATCCTTGGGTATCCTTTCTAACACAGCTTCTAACTCCACTTGCTTTACCTCTATCTGCTTTGATGTGGATTGTGAGGAAATGAGGCTACTAGAACTATCTGAATCTTTATAGATATTTGAGAGCTCTAATTCCTCCCCTAGGTTATCCTCAATGTTGATGCACATGCGTACACACTCTTCTATGGTCCTAGGGTCTTTCAAGTACACATATGACCTCAGTTTGGTACTTAGCAATCCATCCAAGAATAAAGCCACTTGTTTGGCTGGTGTGGGTAACTCCGGCACAGGGCATCTCTCCAGATATTGCCTAAATCTTCTTCCTGCAAGTCTCACAGTCTCTTGAGGGGTCTGCTTGAAGCTATGTATCAATGAGGAAGTATTATTCCTTATACCACTCTTAGAGAATTCCGTGATGAAAGCCTCCAAGAGTTGGTCTATGCTCCTAAAATGTCTCTCATTCAATGGTTGAAACCATGTAAGGGTTGTGTTTCTAAGGGTTAGACCAAAGGCATTATACTGCGTGAATAGGTCCTCAACTTGTTCAGCTCTTAAGACTTGCCTAAACTCAGCCACATGATCATATGGGTCTCCTGTGCCATCGAAGTAGTTCTTCATGGACTTAACTAGCTGGGTAGGTCTCAAAGTCCTCGTGTGCTCTCTAGGTCTTGGTAGAGGGAATTCATCCACATTCCTTTGGTTCCTTGGAGCTCTAAGTACCTCAGGTTCCCCTCTATTTGTTTCCGTTCTCGTTCTTTCTCTGCCCCCTGGGTTGGCAAAGCTTACCTCAGGTCTATCTCTACTTCTATCTCTCTGAGCTCCATGAGCTTGGGATGTTCCAGCTCTTGGGTGACCAAAGGACACATTAGACCTAGGTTGGGGGAAAATAAATTCACCTTTCCAAGTGTAGGCGTGCCTATCATGTTCTGTAACCACAAAGATCCATTCTGATGCATTGTCTAGGTAAGTCACTTTGCCTGGGCTATCCGGGTCCTTGAACTCATATATCATGATTGTTCCTACCTCATTTGGCTGATCAGATTTATACCTCTAAAAGGCTTCATCAGTCTCTTGGTTCAGGAGCAGATCTATACTCTTATTGTCCTGGGGAACCCACTCGGGATTAAGGATTCTAGTAAGAACAGATTTTCCTCGAGGGGTCCTCGGCTCTCCTCCTATGTTCCCTTGCTCTAGGTCACCTATGTCCGTCTCAAGGATCACATTCCCGAATTCATCTGTCCTGTCTGGGTGACTAGTGACTACATATATGGTTCCTTCTTTGTCCAAGTATGCTCCGTTTTCAAACTTGATTGCTGGGTGTTCCAGTCCAATGGATTGATCTGGGTTTTTGATCTGTACCACAGACCTTCCTAGGCCGTCCTCATAGATGCTAGCACCTAATCGGTTGGTCCTAAGGTATTCCAGCTGTGTCTTGTAGGGGCCTTCCACCCTATACAAATATGGCACACCTGAACTCCCCATAGGTCTCTCCATACCTTGAGACATCTCTGATTCACTAGTCTCAGAGCTAGGGTAATGTGAAAAGTGGCTCAGCTGCTGGGCCCAAGACCTAGCAGTGTGATTGACACTAGCCTCTAAAGACCTAAGACTTTGTCTATCTCTCCCTAGATGTCATCCTGATCTAAGGTTCATATGCCCTTTGTACGTTGCTGATTTCTTTGGTACCAGTCACTTGTTCCTTTTAAGTTCCTTTGGATGTGTTTTCTTGTTTTTAATTAAGCGTTGTCAGGAGCAATTTAGTGTGTCGTACTTGATGTTCTGCATCCGCTTAGTTTAAGTTCTTTTCCTTTAAGATATCCCTTGACTGCAATTTAGACTATTCTTGGACTTGAGAAGTTAAAGACTCTTAGAACTTGAGTATTCCTATCGTACCTCTATTCAAACAAGACAACTACTCGCACTTAGCCTATGCTAAGAATGGATTGAGGGGGTTAAGAGATGTTCCAACCTCAAGACGCTCCTCCTTGCTATGCTTCTCTGCCCAGGAAGCAAGTTCCCAAGCCTGCACACAATGGCACTCGATTTGATTTCTCCAAGAGCTCTCGATAATCTTGTAGAAAATTCCCAACTTTAGCTCCAACTTGATCCTTCAATTGACAGACAATTTATCACAAACACTTTTAATGACCCTTTTTCCCCCTTTGCTATTGTCAAAAAAAAAAAAAATTCCTCTAGAGCTCTCTTGGTGTACCTACCCCTCAGTAGGTCAACTTCGAAATACCCTATCTGAAAATCAATGCATTATTCTTATAAAAAACAGTTGAGGGCATGTAGTAAATGCCACGAGCTTTCTGACAAGCCCTAGAGCTCAAAAAACGGATTTCAAATGAAAAAGTTATGACTGTTCAGGGTTTAGGGGGTTAAAACAGACAAACAAGACCTTTCAGGGTTCTAGGACATTTTTTTCCAAGGCCTATTAAGTGTATGAGTGAGTGGGTATGTAAATATGCCCAAAATTTAGCCTAAATTTCCAAAAAAATACCCCTTTATTTTTTTGCCGAAAATGTCTGTCTATCACGATAAACGGTGTCTGTCGCGATAGACACTAACTGTCGCGTGGGGCTGTCTGTCGTGATAGACGGTGTCTATCGCGATAGACTGAGTCTGTCGTGGAATTTGGTCTGTCGCGATAGATAGGTGTTTGTCGCGATAGACGGGGTCTATCGTCTGTCGTGGTTTGGTCTGTCGCGATAGACGGTGTCTGTCGCGATAGACTGAGTCTGTCGTGGAATTTGGTATGTCGCGATAGATGTTGGGAAATGTGGATGGATCCTTCAGAAGATTGAGTAGGTGCTGCTAGTCCTGCTTTACACCAGCCCTCAGTGACTCCAGATATGATTTAGACACCCTTAGCTTCCAAATGTTACCAAGAAATGCTATATGTACTTTGGAAAAGGTTTGAGTAATGACTTGATCAAAACAGATGAGTTTGTGAATCACAAAGCTAGAAAAACTTTCTATTTTGGTGTTGATACCTGCTCAGTCTTTCACTCAGTATGACCAGTACACTTACAATTGGCAAAATTCCTTCTAGAGGTATTCTATTAGCTTAGTAAGCTACCATTTGCAAGTGGAATCATTCAAAATGATAAACTATACAGGGAGAAATAACTTTAGCAAATTTATGGTAACCCCCGACTTTTTAGGAAGTATGCAGACAAATACCAGTGAGCACTTCGAACGCGATTTCTCAAGATTGGCTGAACCAAGTTGCTTCAAACTTTGTATGCTTGTAGTATGCTTTGAGCTGGATCCACCAAGCTTTGAATCACTCGATTTGATGGAGTAGGCACTGAGATATGCCTCTTTGAAGTTGACAGACTTGAAGTGATCAACCAGAGAACACAGAGATGATATATGTAAATATATGTATTAATTCACATTGGTGTACATTCCCATTGACATGATAAACATTGCCAAATGGTACTCAGAGGTGTAAGCTATGGAGTAGACCTCACACACTCAATGATCAGTAGTCTAAGCCTCGAGAATGGTGACGCACACTTCACGACTTTTCAAGTACATCTTATATATGAAGTGAGCAAGAATTTGATTTCAAACTCAAATCCTTGGCTCCCTATAATCAAGCCTCTAAAAATATGGAGAGATTCCCTCAATCACATGTCCTACATTTCCACGACTCAATCAAGTAGGTGTATACAAAAGATTCCAAGTCATTTAGACTTTTACATGGGTAAAGTGGTAATAAACCACAAGCATAAGTTCCTATGGTTCTTCTCACATATAGGAATCTTCTTGTAGGTATCCAAGCCAAATTGTGAAGGCTTGAATTGCACCAACAGCTCCCCCTCAAGCCAAGCACTTTGGCTTGAGTCTTCATCTTCAACCTTCAATCACATCTTGCAATCCAATCATGGTTTTAAATCTGCATACTTTGTTTCCATCCAAAGCTTTAGTGAGTAAATCTGCACATTGCATATTAGTTGACACATAGGTCAACTGAATGTCCTTGCTTAGCAACTTCTCTCTCACATAGTGGTAATGAACCTCTATGTGTTTTGTTCTAGCATGATATATTGGATTAGCTGCAAGGTGAAGAGAGCTTGTGTTGTCTCCAAAGATAATTGGGGGCCTAGTGTATAGGCGCTCTGTATACAAAAGCTTTAACCAAATAGCTTCTTGAGTGGCATTGGCTAGCCCTCTATACTCTGCTTCAGTGGATGACAATGCCACTGTAGGTTGTTTTTTGGTTGACCAAGAAATAGGTTTATCACCTGCAAAAGGTAAGTATCCTGATGTGCTCCTCGTATCATCCTTGCATCCTGCCCAATCTGCATCTGAATACACTTTAATGTCAATATCTGATGTATAAGGAAAGTACAAACCATGGTTCTGAGTTCCCTTTAGATACTTCAAGATCTTCTTTGCAGCCTCAAGGTGAGGTACCCTTGGTTTGTGCATGAATTGACTTAGCACACTAACTCCATATGCTATGTCAATTCTAGTCAAGGTAGCATAATTCAAACTACCTACCATACTTTGATATCCTGGAATGTCTTGGACTTCATCCCCTTCATGAGCACTTAGCTTTAGGTTGACCTCCATTGGAGTACTTGAGACTTTAGCATCCTGTAGGTTAAACTTCTTCAACATATCTTGTACATATTTTTTCTGAGTGACATATATACCTGAATTAGTATAAACCAATTCAAGTCCTAGAAAGTACTTCACTAATCCAAGATCATTGATCTTGAACTCCATCATCTGGTTTTTGATGCTTCTGATTCCTTGGACATCATTACCTGTAATGATGATGTCATCAACATAAACACAGAGATAGATTACCTCTGAATTGCTCCTTTTGATAAATAATGAAGTGTCTGCCTTGCTCATAGTAAACCCTTGGTCTTGGAGGTATGTTGTCAGCCTATAGTTCCATGCTCTAGGTGCCTGCTTCAATCCATATAGAGCCTTCTTCAATTTACAAACATAATTTACCTTCTTGGGATCTTCATAGCCAGGTGGTTGTGACATGTAGACTTCTTCAGATATCCATCCATTCAAGAAAGCATTCTTGACATCTAATTGGTACATGTTCCAATTTTTGGATGCAGCTATACTCACCAATACTCTGATTGTTGGCATTTTAGCCACAGGAGAAAAAGTCTCCTCATAATCAATGCCTTGGGTTTGTGCAAAACCCTTGGCTACCAACCTAGCTTTGTACCTGTTGATTGTACCATCAGAGTTCCTCTTTAGTTTGTAGATCCATCTGGATCCTATCACCTTCATAGAGTCCTTCTTGGGTACCAAGTCCCATGTGTCACTCTCCTTGAGAGCTTCTATTTCTTCATCCATAGCTCCTTTCCATTCTGGTTTGGTGATTGCCTCTTCATATGAACCTGGTTCTTCACTTAACAAGTCCTTTGCAAGATAAATTGAATGCTTAGTAATAAGAGATGTATCATACCCATATCTGATAGGCTTCTTACTTTCTCTCTGAGATCTCCTTATTGCTTGAGTTGAAGATTTTGGTATATCCTCAAGCTTCTTCATCTTCATCTTGCCTCTGGACTTCCATGCCTTGAATTCTTCAAGATTGATTGTGTCATCATCTTCTGAACTTGAGTCTTCCTTCTGGATTGGTTCCTCCCTTGAGAGTTTTGGAAACTCCTCTTCCAAATCATAGGGTAGACTAACCTTCCTGCATTCATTCTCATACCATGAGTCATTCTCATCAAAGATGACATCTCTGCTTACCTTGAACCCTTTATTGGTTGGGTTGTAGAATCTGTACCCTTTTTGATTCAAGTCATAACCAATGAAAATACATTTTTTTGCTTTAGGGTCTAGCTTTCCCCTTACCTGTGAGGGAATATGCACATATGCTACACAACCAAAGATTTTGCAATGATCCAATGATGGTCTCTTACCATGCCAAGCTTCATAAGGTGTCATTCCATCAAGTGACTTTGATGGCAACCTGTTTATGAGATAAGTGGCAGTAGACACACTCTCTGCCCAAAGATAATTTGGCAACTTCTTTTCATTAAGCATGGACCTAGCTGTTTCAACAATAAGCCTATTCCTTCTTTCAGCTACCCCATTTTGTTCAGGTGAGTACCTTGTGGTTATCTCCCTTTTGATGCCTCTTTCCTGCAGGAAATCCTCAAACTCATTGGAGACGTATTCACCTCCTCCATCTGACCTTAGCTTCTTCAAGTTCCTTCCTGTTTGATTTTCAACTAGTGCAAGATACTTCTTAAAACAATTGAAGACCTCATCCTTATGCTTCATAAAGTATAACACAGGCCATCTGCTATAGTCATCAATGAAAGACACATAGTACCTTGAACCTGAAATGGAGGGATCCTTGCTAGGTCCCCAAACATCTGTGTGTACCAAGTCTAGGTAGTCTTCATGCATAAAACCTTTTCTTGAGTAGGGCAATCTGTGAGACTTACCAAACTGACAAGCACCACATTTGTAAATCATATGTTGCTTGGATACATTAGGTATCCCAAGCACACATTGGTCCCTGCACATTTGCTTTAAGGTCCTTTCACCTATGTGACCTAATCTCTTGTGCCATATTTCTAATTCTGAAAGTGTTTGATCCTTGTAATTGTATAAAGCAATGTTTTTGGTGCCTTCTAGCTCAAAAGTAAATAATCTACCTGATTTTTCTCCCTTGGCTATCCTTTTGAATCCATGTCTTGGGTCCTCTACATATTCTCCATGTTGATTGAACCTGACCTGCAAACCTTTCTCTACAATCTGACCAACACTCATTAAGTTTTTGGTAATGGTTGGTACATAAAGTACCCTGCTCAATAGATTCTGATTACCATCACAAGTTTTTACATTTCCAATCTTTACTACAGAATGCTTAGTATCATCACCTGTCTGTACTTGATGTTTGCCCTTGGGTTCCTCAAGATCAGAAAGTAGTGCCACATTGCCAGCTACAAGATTAGAACACCCTGAATCAATATAAAACAGATGATCATCATTGATACCTGACTTGGAATTCATATTCATGATCAATAGGGAGTCATCTTGCTCCTCTGTGTAGTTGTTGTAGTATTTCCTATTTCTGAATCCTCCTTGGTAGTTACCATTATGGTTGTTGTTGTAATTGTTGTTGTAGTTATTGTTGTAGCCATTGTAGCCTTGGTGTTGGTTGAACCTTCCTCTGCCTTGAGAGTATCCACCTCTTTGATAGCCTCTTCCTCTCTGATTTTTGTAGTTTTTGTAGCACTCATCTGTGGCGTGGTTAGACAATCCACAAATGTTACATGGTGATGAATTGTAGGGTCTCCCCCTACCTTGCTTACCTCCTCTGCCCCTGCCTCTTGAAGATCTACCTCTCCCTGCATAGTTGGCTTGGGAGGTAGAACCTTCATCTTCTTGCTTTTTACCTTTACCTTTGTCTTTAATCTTTTTATCAGTATATAGGGCAGAAGGAGTGTTACCTTTAGATGTATCTCCAACCTTTGTGAAATTTGCTTCATGTGTGAATAGTTGGCCCATCAGAGTTGTGAGATCTGGGGTATGCATATCCATGTAGAGATCCATTGCAGTGGTGAAGCTTTCCCACTTATCATCTGCCTTTAGTCCATTGGTTACTTGCCTTACTATTTGTTCCTCTTCAATCTCCTCTCCTATGCTTGCTAATTGGTCTGCCACATCCTTGATCTTGGTCACAAATTCTGAGACTGATTGCTTTGGTTGCTTCCTAAGGGTTGTGAATTCAATCCACAATTGATTCTTCCTGGCCCTTGTATTAGATGAAAAGTATGATGACAAGGTTTCCAAAGTTTCTTGGGAAGTCTTACAATTCCTGATGTGAGGTAAAAGGAAATCAGATATAGAGTTAAGAAGATAAGACCTTGCCAATGCATCTTTTGCACACCATGTATTAAGCCTTTCTTGTTCTTCCTTGGTGGGTAAACCCCTTGCTTTGAATGAGGGCAATTCCTCATCTCCTGAGATGAATCCAAATAGACTTCTTCCTTGTAGATAGGTCTTCATCCTCAGAGACCAAGCTTGATAATTGTTCCTGTCCAATTTATCAATGAATGAAGGAAAACCATCTCCCATGTTACCTTCTTAGCTCTGATACCACTGTTGGGAAATGTGGATGGATCCTTCAGAAGATTGAGTAGGTGCTGCTAGTCCTGCTTTGCACCAGCCCTCAGTGACTCCAGATATGATTTGTAGACACCCTTAGCTTCCAAATGTTACCAAGAAATGCTATATGTACTTTGGAAAGGTTTGAGTAATGACTTGATCAAAACAGATGAGTTTGTGAATCACAAAGCTAGAAAAACTTTCTATTTTGGTGTTGATACCTGCTCAGTCTTTCACTCAGTATGACCAGTACACTTACAATTGGCAAAATTCCTTCTAGAGGTATTCTATTAGCTTAGTAAGCTACCATTTGCAAGTGGAATCATTCAAAATGATAAACTATACAGGGAGAAATAACTTTAGCAAATTTATGGTCACCCCCGACTTTTTAGGAAGTATGCAGACAAATACCAGTGAGCACTTCGAACGCGATTTCTCAAGATTGGCTGAACCAAGTTGCTTCAAACTTTGTATGCTTGTAGTATGCTTTGAGCTGGATCCACCAAGCTTTGAATCACTCGATTTGATGGAGTAGGCACTGAGATATGCCTCTTTGAAGTTGACAGACTTGAAGTGATCAACCAGAGAACACAGAGATGATATATGTAAATATATGTATTAATTCACATTGGTGTACATTCCCATTGACATGATAAACATTGCCAAATGGTACTCAGAGGTGTAAGCTATGGAGTAGACCTCACACACTCAATGATCAGTAGTCTAAGCCTCGGGAATGGTGACGCACACTTCACGACTTTTCAAGTACATCTTATATATGAAGTGAGCAAGAATTTGAATTCAAATTCAAATCCTTGGCTCCCTATAATCAAGCCTCTAAAAATATGGAGAGATTCCCTCAATCACATGTCCTACTTTTCCACGACTCAATCAAGTAGGTGTATACAAAAGATTCCAAGTCATTTAGACTTTTACATGGGTAAAGTGGTAATAAACCACAAGCATAAGTTCCTATGGTTCTTCTTACATATAGGAATCTTCTTGTAGGTATCCAAGCCAAATTGTGAAGGCTTGAATTGCACCAACAATAGACTGAGTTTATCGTGGAATTTGGTCTATCACGATAGACCGGTGTCTGTCGCGATAGACGGGGTCTATCGTCTGTCGTGGTTTTGGTCTGTCGCGATAGACCGGTGTCCGTTGCGATAGATGGGGTCTATCGTCTGTCGTGGTTTTGGTCTGTCGCGATAGACGGTGTCTGTCGCGATAGACTGAGTCTGTCGTGGAATTTGGTCTGTCATGATAGACTGAGTTTATCATGGAATTTGGTCTGTCGCGATAGACCGGTGTCTGTCGTGATAGACGGGGTCTATCGTCTGTCGTGGTTTTGGTCTGTTGCGATAGACGGTGTCTGTCCTGATAGACAGTGTCTGTCACGATAGACTGAAAAAACGCAAATTTTTTAGAAACTTCTAGTGATTTGGAGTGCTCTAATGGTGTAGGTTACCGTGCCAAACATGCATTTAAAAAATATCAAGTTTTCCTGTCTGTCGCGATAGATAGAGGTAGTCGTCCCGGGACCTGTGCAGAGTCTGTCGTACCTGCACAAGCTGTTGGAGATGATGGTACAGCTAGTTCCTACAACAAAGGCTCAAAAAACACACCAAAACAGATCGCATGCAAGCTCTCTCTCTCTCTCTCTCACAAATGAAATGAGGGAAATGAGGTGGGGAGTGGGATATGACCAAAAAACTGAAACTTTTGTGGAGATGGAGATGGAGGTGGGAGATGGTGGGGATGATGATGGTGATGATGGTGATGCAAAAATAAGAAAAAATGAAGAAAAATAAGGAAAATAAAGGATATTACCTATAACTCCAATGTCTCAACTCGATTTCTTACCATCACACGCTCGTCCTTGAAGCTCTCTCCCCGGCAACGGCGCCAAATTTGGTGTCACTCCAGCACAATGGTGAGTACCAACATGAGGAGATCCACCTCATAATTGTCAATCCGTGGAGACGTGAGGACTAGTATGAAGACTATGAGCAAGTGAAGGCACAAGTGCGTGAGTGAGAAGCACACAAACATGCACACACATACACACACACGTGCACACAAGGCAAGAACAAGGAGAGGAACAATGGAGCTCTTTGCATTAGTCAAAAAGTCTCTTACATAAGCTCAATTCACCAACAATCTCCCCCAAAAATGAGCTTTCTAGCTCTTTTTATAGTTTTCTCACTAGCTTTGGCCTTGTCCATACCTAGTGTCCGGCCTAGTTAAAAATTAGGTTCTAGAGCCTATTTGAGGGCTCAAACGGAGTCTAAAAATTATGAAAATTGGTATGTAGCTAATTCTAATACTCCTCAAGCTCGAGGACTCCTCGGCTTGAACAAAATGGAGTCTATTCTACCAAAAACAAAATTTACAATGTTTGTGTAGTGATTAAAATCACCTGAGTTGTGAATGGTCCATGGAAAAAATGATTAGGCCTTGTTGCCGTATTGTGCATGACCGCTTTGTTGTGCTGGTATGCTCTTCATCTGACTTGTATGCCAACATATATATATATTTTTTTTTTCAATTTCCAGATTTTTCTTTTTCTCTTTCACTATTCTCCCTCCACTTTCAAACAACCATCCTCTTGTCCAACTCTCTAAGAAAAAAGAAATTTGTTTTAATTTTTAATGAATTTTATGAATTTTTTTAGTATTTTGCACCCTAAATCAAGGTAAACACTTCACTTAGGGTTTTCTTGTTTCAAGATCCATTGATCTTTTGTTTCATGATTGGTTATACTCTTTTATGCTTGCAATCTAATCAGTTTGGAAGTAGAGATTTCCGAGAAAATATGTGCTAAGAATTACAAGTATCAATTCATGCAAAGATAAACTCAAACACCTTTTTTTTCAAGAGCCAAATAAAATTTTCCAAGATTATTATCCTTCCTTGAATAGACAAATGGATCAATCAATTTGCACATAGCTACTTTACTTGACTTTCCTCATTGCAAACATGTCATCTTGACCAAGATTTGACAATATTGCTTGGTACTTAGTCAAAAAGCACTCTACATATGCAAAGATAGTCACATTTTACCTTCCCTTTAACAATCTTGCTTCAATTTTTCCACACACCTGCACTTTACTCTTAAAAGGAATGAGCAACTATAAATTTCCAAGAATTTCACAACTTCTTTATCCCAAAAGGTTAACTCATGCTTTCTTTTCCCAAAAGACAAGCAAACAAACCTACCTTTTCAGTTTTTATTTCTTGATTATAGAGTAGTACCTTTTCAATGTGTTCAAATACCATAAACAATAGAAGATCCAGCAAGGTCCAAGGCTTCAATGAATCTTTTGCTTTGTTCCCCGGCAACGGCGCCAAAAAATGTTTGTTGTTACCCTTTGGAGTTGTCCTCTCCAATCATTATAGCACAAAGGATCAACTATACATCTTTAAATTGTCAATCCGGGAAGTATGCAAAGACCACAGCCCCTTCTAGTTAATGGAATCCAAGTTTTTCTGAGAAATTATGAAGAAGGAGAGAAATATCTAGGGTTTTGATTATCTTGAGTTCTACAACAGCGTTTTCAATGATCTTTGTGCCTAAAGTGTGCCATTCCCACAGTAGAATGCAATTATGAAGTCAAATTTCAAAAACAGTACCTGTATCACACAGATGAGACAATCGCGATTCTGTCAAAACTGAGTATTTCCACTTCCAGCTTTGTTCTTCTACACTTTCTTACTCAATACACTGAGAATCACCTTTCTTCATACCTCTTACTCAGAAATACACAACTGAAGCTTACAAATTCCATGGATCACACAAAGAATAGACTCAACAAATCAAAAGAAAGTACATGAAAGGAGAAAACACGATTTTCTGCAGGAGAGCTCTTCACATTACTTGGATAGCAAAAATAATACAACCAACCCCCTCAAAATAGAGGAAATTATCTTTTATACTTTTTCAAGTGTCCTCTTTCACACTTGAATTTTGGTCCTTTTCCCTTCTAATCTAAAAATATGCTATCAAAGAGCTTCCAAAAATTCTAGAAAAAATACATATGATTCTAATTTACATGAGGAAGACTCTTCCTCAATTTTACATCATTTGTATAAATATTTCTACAAATTTTTGACATTTTACAAAAAATTTCCTTTCAAAAAACTGCTTCTTCTAACACACCAGTGGCGAAAGTGGATTCATCCTACAAGAATGGTGGAACAAAGGGAACCGAGGAGGACAATGCTCTTAAAGCCTTCTATGCAAAAAGGAGATCATCAGCATGGAAACCCACTGTCACATTCTCGCAATCAGCAGGTGCCAACCTACAATGGGTTCGTAAGGATCGAGTGAAGGATGCAGCAAAGTCAATATCAACACCCGTCACTCATTTGAAGGAGGCAACAAGTAACAACAGATCCTCTTCATCTCAGTCAGTACCAAAGCGACTTCTGAGAGTATGGCTTCCAAAGTCATTGGTAGAATCTCAAAGAACACGACAAAAAATATGGATCCCAAAGAAGTTCAGGTAGATCACAAATAAAGAGATGGATAAGCGAGAAGAAACATTATCTCGATGCAACAGTACCATCAAGCCAAACAAAATTAACCAAAGATATCACACAAGAATGACACCAAATACTCAGATTACAAGGAAGAAAGAGAATAAACAGAGCACAAGACAAAATGAAGAGAAGACGAAGCCTCAAAAAAAGATATGGAAACCAAAGCAACAGCAAGGATCGGAACGACAGAACCCAAAAGATCCCATTTGCACACATGAGACATCAAATGCACCTAAAGTATGCATGATAGGGCCACATTACGAGGCCATGCATTTGGCACATGATACACACAACAAAATTAGTGGTGCACATTCCCCACTTGGGAATAGGTCTTAGATTCTACTCTCATAAGAATGGACCTACTATGTAAATAAATAAAGGCTTTGGCTACACTAATTCTTGTTTTCTTTCAGGAGTGAAAATGAAAAAAATCAAGGTAAGAGATCTTACTCATGAAAGCAAGGGGGAACGGAGTGACGCAACGAATGAAATGTCACTACAACACACATCACTAAAGACATGACTTCTATAGAAAAGCTAATGCTCTTTTCATTATGATTGTAGATGGCTTCTGAGGACTCTAAAGCTACCATTCAAGAGGAGGTGCTGGAATTCCCTCTGCAAAGTGTGACTAAAGCAAAAGGTCATTGGTTTAGAGAAGATCAACCAGCAGGGGATTACTTGTTCTTGATAACCATCAAAATTATGGATACAGATCATCAGTATCATGTGATGTCCCAAGGCTTTAAAGTGGTGCATGAATTGTGCCATTGACAATAGACATCATGAAGAAAGTTGGAATTCACAAGTACTTCGAACTACCTATATAAAAACTGGATTTCCAATGTTGCACTCAAGTAATGAACACCTTACAACCTGCATTGCATGATCCATTGGTACCGAAGGCTAGATTCATGGATGGAGCAGGAGAATGGGTCATCATACAGTTCACCCACGACCTCATCAAGGAAGCTTTTGGATGGGAGAAGGATGGGAATACCATTTTGAAAGAGGAAAGCCATGGAGCGAAGACTAGGACATTCATATATATAAATTGCATTGACATTGAAGAGGAATTGAGACTAATCCATCAGCATTTTTGCTTTCCCAACATTCACAGGTACACTGCTCCACAAAAGATCATTGTACAAATGTTGTCACATGCTACTAAGCAAATTGGAAATCAAGTCAATATGACCTCATACATTCAAGAGCAACTATTCGAGGCAAAGAAGCAGTGGAATCATAAAAAGTTCTTAAATGGAAGTGTGGCCTTGACCATACTGATATATCATGCCTTGGTCATAAGAGATCATTTGCAAGAGATGTCGTCATCAGAAGCAATGGCAAAGTATGCAAAGATTGCTACAGTTCCCAGGAAAAAGAAAGGAGTCAAGATCATTGAAGAGGCAGAAACAAGCTCCCAACCTAGAATGAGAGGTACCAAAAGGCTAAGGGAAATGATGCAAGCAGAAGCAAAAGTCTTAGCTACAAAGAGGGCACACATACTTCCAAAGACGAGACTTGAAGATAATCGACCTATTACAGAAGAAGAATTGACAAGAGCCATGGAGGCTACCCATCAATATACCGAATGACAAGTAAACCTATCAGTACAAGGGCACCATTACCAGCAAGCCCATCAAGTTTTAGAACAAAGAAAGAGGTTGACCAAAGTTCACAGATACAGAGAATTGGGATTAATGAACTCCAGCTCCTCATCAGATACACATGAAGAACAAGACACATCTATGCTCGATGTGGATATTAAGAGTGACTCAAAGGATGACGGTCAATGGGAAGAGCTAAATAAAGTAAATGATGACTTTGGGGTGGGAGGCACAAATATTGAGCAAATGCCTGACAACACAAGCAAGGAAGCTACAAGGCAAGAGGCATCTCAAGAAGGATTCCATATTATTAAGTTGAATGAAGCATCTAATATTCAAATTCAAGAGACTCTGCTCATGGGAGAGGTCCTACTCAAGAACCCTAAGGAAGAAAAAGTTGAAACTATAGTTGAAGAATCAGAACCCTTTACACCAATAAGGGTAGTGGCAAAACCATCTCCAATGGATGTCACATTTCAAGGGAGTGCCATGAAGACTGTTACTAAGGAAGAAGAAAGAAAAGAACATGAAGTACAGCTTCAAATAAGGCAACCACATAACAAAACCATACATGTGGAACAAGGAAAAGACGTAAGAACAGGAGAAGCTCCAAGCATCTCAAAAACATGGCTAAATGTCGATGTCGCTCAGCTCAAGCTAGTGGTACAACACAAACTGCCATGGACACTCAACAGTTGATGCTTGAGGCTGATGCCGACTATGACAGGGCACGCGGGAAAAAAGTCAATTCCAAGAGATAGGTGAGAATCTATCTGCACAATTGATTCAAGCACAAATGAGAATAGTAGAGACAGCGACAGAAGCCCAAGAAGCCAAGCGACAATGCAAAACACTCAAAGCAGAAAATCAGAAGCTAAAAGAGCAATTAGAAGAATTACAAAATAGGTATGAAGCTAGCGAGGCGGACAAAACACGAATGAATGCCAGAAGCAAAATCCTTGAATCACAAATCAAAGTATACATGGATGAAGCAGACAACTTACGAAATAGGAACAAGGAGCTGATGACAGCCCTTCTATGCAACCAACCGATAGAAGCTCCAGAAGTACCAGAGAAAGACACACGAGCATTGGAGGAAAGGATAGCAAAGTATGAAGATCAGCTCAAACAAGAGCAAGCCATCATCGCAAAATGGAGAAAAGGTATATGGATGATACTGTGGAACTGAGAAAGAAGTGGATGGCAGCAAAAAATTGATATATAGTACAATGCAATGAAGATGTCGATCAGCTCACGGTCATAGGAGAGGAGCTCCTCAAAAACCAAGAAAAGATTTTGAAAGCCACCAAAGAGATTAAAGAAAAAGATGAATTAATAAAACAATTGCAAGATCAACTAGCACAGAAGGTAATCGAGGGGACACCAGTAGTTCCACACTCCACAGTGGCTACTGAGGAGATTGAGGTACGTCCTCTCTCTCCCCCTTACATCATTCACCGATAAGGGAAGACACGGAGATCCACTCTAAAAAACATCATCGGGATATTGCAGAACTAAGCCGGCACGAGCGGGCACTACTGGTGTCCCAGCTTACTGAAGATTTTGAAGATCAAGTAGCTAAGGTCATGAAGGAAGCAAAGATTGAAAGCAAAAATCTAGAACAGGTAATGCGACCTTTCAATGTACCATATGGATTACTTAAAGAACAAACATGGTAGTATATAAATTCCACAACAAATAAGGATCCAGATAACAACCTTCAGTTCACCATGCAAACATTCACCTACACACAAGAGGAATTTGACAAAGTTGATCTTATATGGAGAAGAAAATTTTTGGAGAAGAACCCGACTCCAAGGGTACAATGGGAATCATCACCGTATATACTTCAGCTGAATCCATCTTTTTGCCCAGTACCCAGAAGACACTCCTGGATGCAATTTTGGGAAGGACAGTGCCATGGAAGCATAAATAATCAATGGCTCAACTATCCATTATTGCCTAGTCCACCTCGTGATTATCTATCGACCGAAGAATATATGGTTAAAACCATGGAGTTTTGGATTGGCCGCTATGCAACCGTACTAGATTTAGCTATCAAGATGACTAATAAGATTTTGAGCATGTTACTTACGGTCATCAAAGTGTTCCAGTACGCCCAATATACCTTTTTGAACTTCATCGGCATTAATCAAGAATCCGACGCCCTGATTTTTCATCTATCAACTATACCTAGTAGATTAATGCTCATGGCTATATACTCCAAGCTTATGTTTTTGCCAAGTACTTACATGCAAACTTTCGAAGAAGCATTTTTCACAGAATTTTTGGAAATGGACTCAAAAATTTTTGTTAAAATGTCTTCAAATCTTAATGCAAGACTGGTGGCCTATGAGTTAAGTTTCTTTGCAGATCATAGACAGGCGCCAGATGATGGGGTAAAATTCGACCAATGGAAAGAGTTCATGTTATGTCATGCCAATCTTGTGAATCAACGAGAGCAGCAAGTCATCCAGACATACTTAGGTCACCACAAAAAGCCTGTCGAGGACAACAGAGTTCAGGAGGAGGGACGTGTGGAAGGGGAATCAAGCAAAAAAAGAAGAAGACGAAGATCAAAGAATAAAACTGTTCAATAAGGAATAAAGTTTATAAAGGAAAAGAACAACCCTCTACCCAAAGCCCCACAGGGGCGCGCATGAGGTGACAACACCAAAGAACCAGGTCCTGAGGATTGGAATTAAAGAAAGATAACAACCAGGAAATTTCATGGGAGGTTGCACACAGCTTCCTCATCCACCAGGAGTAGGTGATGAAGCGAAACAAGAAGGGAAGAGAGACAACACACGAAGGACTCTTCATCGGATAAGATATCCAATTGTCTGAAGGTCCTAGTTGCCTCCTCATCCACTAGATGCATGCAGTGGAAAGAAATGAATCAGGTCCTAGAAGATGACAAACAAGATTCAAGAAAAGGACCTTTAAAATGTAACGCTCACTTAATAGAGAGTAGAGATCAACAAAGTGAAGCGTGCAGTGGAAAGAAGTAAACAGGCTTCAAGCAATACAACAGGGTCAAAAGTGTGAAGACGAAGACATATCAGAAGACCGAAAGTTAGAAAGAGGCAGAGGCTGAGAAGTTGAAGAGAGTAATGAAGAATATCACATTCTTAGCCACTGATGGTGTGCGTGGAAGCCGACTTAATACAACAGCCCAGATTTGTGATATAAGGAATACCAAGGGGCTTAAAGAAGCAAAGGATCAACTTCGGATAAAGCAACAAATTGCCTTACAATACTTAGTGCTTCTTCGACCACTGGGTGCGTGTATTCAGGAGCCGTAAACAAGATGCAAACAAAGATACAAAACCTGTCAAGGCACGACAGAGACAAAGAGGGAAGAGTGTTGCAGAGCAAAGAGGCACAAAAAAGGAGCCCCAAAATTTTCAAATTAATGGGCATATTTTTTTTTCTTCTTCGAAATCCTAGAAAATTTCCTCAAAGCTATGTAAATGCACTAGAGGAGTCCTCTAGATGCATAAGCCCAACTCATTGTAATATATTCCTTGTAAAATAGTAGGAAATTAGAGATTAGCCAATAAAGTGCCGGTCACTTGTGTGAAAGGACCATTTTTAGGGCACATGTATATAAGTCACTTTGTGACTCTTTGTACAGACTTTTTGCCATTGTGAAGAAGGAGAGCTCCAAAATTTCGAAATCGCTTCTTTCTTGCAGATTTTCATCTTCTCTATGATCTTTTGTGTGAGTGTGAAGCTTGGAATGTGTGTGTAGGACTGTTCTCTACCTCTCCTCATCACTTTTGAGCTACTATAGTGTGTGTGTGAGCAAGTACGAGTTGTGGAGTGAGTGTAGGTGTTTCCCCCATTCACTGTTTTGGCCATAACTTGAAGAGCGGTTGTCAAATTCGAGTGAAAATACACCAATAGATGCGTCTCATCGAGAGCTTTGAATTAAACCCAATATTGGCCATATTTGGAGTTTGGATCTAGGAGAAACATTCGAATTTGTATTTACTGATGTAAGTGGTATCGTGGCAGACACTTTCAGAGATTAAGTGAGTTGGAGAGGTAGATTAGTCTTTTCTCATGCATTGTAGCTGAATCAGTTCATTATCCATCATCTGTGCACACGTCCTCATACACTTGGTTAGGTCGGTTCTTCGGATTGATAATTAAGCGTGTGTCAATCCACCACTATACGTACTTGTGTGGCAAATGAGATTTAGTCTCTTTGACACAAGTCCCTAAGACTTCGTGACTTAGGTACACATGTTATTTGCCAAAAACATGTGTACCTAAGTCATGAAGTCTTAGGGACTTGTGTCAAAGAGACTAAATCTCATTTGCCACACAAGTACGTATAGTGGTGGATTGACACACGCTTAATTATCAATCTGAAGAACCGACCTAACCAAGTGTATGAGGACGTGTGCACAGATGATGGATAATGAAGTGATTCAGCTACAATGCATGTGAAAAGACTAATCTACCTCTACAACTCACTTAATCTCTAAAAGTGTCTGTCGCAATACCACTTACAGTGGTAAATACAAATTCAAATGTTTCTCCTAGGTTCGAACTCCAAATATGGCATCTCGATGAGACGCATCTACTGGTGGTATTTTCACTCGAATCTGACAATCGCTCTTTAAGTTATGGCCAAAACAATGAATGGGGGAAACACCTACACTCACTCCACAACTCGTACTTGCTCACACACACACTACAGTAGCTCAAAAATGATGGGGAGGGGTAGAGAACAGTCCTACACACACATTCCAAGCTTCACACACATACACAAAAGATCATAGAGAAGATGAAAATCTGCAAGAAAGAAGCAATTTCAAAATTTTGGAGCTCTCATTCTTCAAAATGGCAAAAAGTCTTTACAAAGAGTCATAAAATGACTTATATACATTTGCCCTAAAAATGGTCCTTTCACACAAGTGATCGGCACTTTATTGGCTAATCTCTAATTTCCTACTATTTTACAAGGAATATATTACGATGAGTTGGGCTTATGCATCTAGAGGAATCCTCTAGTGCATTTACATAGTCTTGAGGGAATTTTCTAGGATTTCGACTAAGAAAAAAAATATGCCCATTAATTTGAAAATTTTGGGGCTCCTCTTTTGTGCCTCTTTGCTCTGCAACAATCAACTTCGAGCACATTGACCCCAATGTCAACATTACCTATGAAGAATGGAATATTTTACAAAGCAGATGACTTTCCGAGGACCGCTCTAAACTCCATCTTCTCATGGGACATGACTCGCCATGCCTGCTGGATTTCAGATGGCATAATGGTAATTGCCTAGCAAAAATCACGAATTTCAAAGGAAACATTGATTATCAGGCCAACCTCAACAAGAAGTGGTGTCTATTGTGGATGAGATTGTAATGGTATATGAAGTTCATGGCTATTTGGCACCCTCTCATAGAAAACAAAAATTATGTCCTCTTAAGGAAAATTCCTCATCGAGGAATCTAGACCAACCTAAAGGCTAGAAAAATTTGTGGGGCATCTCCGTGGTGCAAGCACTGTTGTTGGTCCATTGAAGATGTTTTTCACATCTTTTCTTGTCCCAACTCCAATAGGCTCTGGCAGATTGTCGAAAAGAAAATCAGACTTCAAAAGCATATCAGTTGGAAACAAGCTCTGCTGGGAGAATCGATTGGCTGCTCGGTGACTCTCTGGAATGCCATCAGAGGGGAGGTCCTCTAGAAGATCTGGTGGGAAAGATGTGCTTATAAAATTGGAGACTCGCCCAAAGAGTGGTCGATTGAGAAGTCATTGTTCCTCCTCGATAAAAGAATTACCAACTGTAAGAAACCCCCCCTTCAGACATCATAAAGTGCTCCTCCTGATCAACAACAAGCTTAAACCCAAGTGGTCCCTGCATGAGGGTGATGAGAGGGTGATTAACCTTCTTTGTAATGACATCTAAACTCTGTAAGATTTACCGTGCTCTGTGGGACTTGGGGGGTCCCGTGGGCATTAGTCTCCTTCACCTGTATTTTTCTTTTCATTTTATTTAATACAAGTCCGAGAGAGTAGGCTAAGGCCGAACTTCCTTGATATTTAAAAAAAAAAAGAAATGATGGGCAGGAGATGGTTGAACCACACCCTAAGAGGGAGGATTAGGAAGTAATCCTCAACCATGGCTTTTGGGCCAAGTGGTTAGCCCATCATACTCTCAACTGGTCGCTCATGAGTTCAAATCCCACAATTGGTATCAGAGCCTAGGAAGTAGGCTTGGGCAAAGTGAATGGAAGGCACGTGCGTTGCTTTCAAAGATGAGACCAACATAGATTAGAGTGTATCTCCAAATCCATAGGGCGTAATTAGATGTATAAGATATCATTGGAAAGCTCTCGAGAAGAGCGTTCCAATGGAAGTACTAGATTGAGGATGCAAGATACCTAGCATGGGTGAGAACTAGGTTCAAGATACTGAGGTTGAGAATAAGGGGCTCAAGAGACCAAGGTTGCGAACAAGGCAAGTTTATAGGAAAGTGGCCAAGAAACGGAAAGGCAAGGTTCAAGAGACCAAGGTTGATGGCAAGGGTTCAAGAGACCAAGGTTGAGAACAAGAAGGTTCAAGAGACTGTGCAAGGGTGAGGACATCAATTCAAGGGGAGATCAAGGAATGATCATTAAGGAAATGATCTCTAGAAGGGGAAGAGAGTGTTAGACTCAAGAAATGACGGGCAGGAGATGGTTGAACCATAGCCTAAGAGGGAGAATTAAGAAGTAATCCTCAACCATAGCTTTTGGGGCAAGTGGTTAGCCCATCATACTCCTGGCCAGTAGGTCATGAGTTCAAATCCCACATGGAGGAGGTGAATACATGTCAAATGAGTTTAGCAACTTTCTTAAAAGCCATGGAATTCGACGTCAATTTTCATGTTGGTACACACCACAACGGAATGATGTTATTGAATGCAAAAATAGACATGTTGCAGAAATAACAAGAGCATTATGGCTGAGAAGAATGTGCCTCATTGTTATTGGGCAGAAGTTGTGCACACTACTGTATACATCATGAACAAAACTCCGACTGTTATTGTACATCAAGTTACACCTGAAGAGAAGTTCACATGTAAAAAGCCAAACTTATCACATGTGAAAGTTTTTTGTTGTATTGCATATGTACATATTCCAGATGAGTTGAGGATGAAGCTTGACCCAAAACAAACAATTGTATCTTTATTGGGTACTCCCTTGAGCAAAAGGGATATAAATGTTATAAGCCACTCACACAATAGGTGAAGGTAAGCAGAGATGTGGTATTTGATGAAATGCCAAGCTTCTATGGAGATGCCAAAGAAGGATTGAATCTTGAACCAAATGACAAAGAAAATGCTGAAAAATCAAGTGTAGAATCTCAAGTTTTGAGTGGATCGGATGCATCATCAAGTAAGAGTTTCCAACTCAAATCCATGGAGTGGAAGATTGCATGGAAATTTCAGTCTAGAAAATTCATCAAATACATTCAAGAAAGGTGAAGAAAAGCTTTTTGCTGGGAGTAAAACATCTATAGGTTTTGAAGATATTGATGGAGATTCAAGCGGTTCAGAAAAGAGCCTTGATGAGGAACTTGGATTACCCTTTGTGAAGACTCTGGAAGTAAGAAAGGCACGTGTAGATGATACAAGGAGAAGTGATCCAGGAGCAATAAGATCTCGAAGGATACGAAATTTATTTTAATGATTGATATATGATAGTTACATGGCTTGTCATTGTGCCTACATGACCAAGGTAATACAAGATGTTGAACCTTCTTGTATTGAAGATGCAATTGGAAATGAAGATTGGAAAAAAGCTATGGATGAGATGGCTGCACTTTATGGAAACAATACATGGAAGTTGTTTCCATTGCTGCAAGGAAAGAAACCCATAGGCTTCAAGTGGTTTACAAGGTAAAGCACAATTCTAATGGTAGCATAATCAGGTACAAAGCATGATTGGTAGAAAAAGGATATGCACAGACATATGGCATTGATTATGAGGAAACATTCATCCTTGTAGCTAAAATATCTATTGTTGCAACACTTGTTGCATTAGCTACAGCAAAAGGATGGGCTTTGCATCAAATGAAGGTAAAGAATGCTTTCCTACATGTTGAGTTATAGGAAGAAGTATATATGGACCAACCACAAGGATATGAAGACTCAAAGCACCCAAAATATATTTTCAAGTTGCAAAAGGCTTTGCATGGAATTAAACAAGCCCCTCGTGCTTGGCATGCAAGGATTGTTGATACCACCATTGGATTTTCTATGTGTGATGTAGATCATTCATTATATGCAAGGAAGGTGATGATGGCATCACAATTGTGGCCATTTATGTTGATGACTTGATTTTGGGAGGTGACAATGAAGCAAGAATTAAAGAGGTAAAGCAACTCCTTATGCAGGAATTTGACATGAAAGATCTTGGTGGGCTACACTATTTCTTGGGCATTGAGTTTATACAAATAGAAACAGGTATATGGATTTCGCAAAGGCAATATGCCTTGAGTATGTTGCAAAGTATGGTAAGGCTGATTCTAAGATAATTTCTATGCCATTAGATCAGAATTTGAAGTTGGATACTACATCAGGTGAAGCATTGGAAAATGCTACTATGTATAGAAAAATTGTGGAAAGCTTGATATATCTCACAATTACAAGGCTTGATGTTGTATAACTATGGGTCAAAGTGGCCAAAGACATGGCTTTTGAGGGTCCAAAACCACTTGGAGAACCCTTGGGTTCTATTGGGAAACCCTTGGGAAAGTGTCTCCAAGAGTGTGGTTTGGACCCTTGAGTTATTTGGATTTATTTGCTCCCAATTGAAGGGTTTTGACCATCAGGATTGATATTTCCTAAGAGTATGATATTTAACCCTTAGGGAGGCCTCTCAAGCCTTGAGACTTGTACGTACAAGGTTGGGAGAAGTCCTTTTAGAATCCATGTGAGAGCCATGTGATTCCATGTGATTTCCAAGGTTAGAAGGCCTTGGATTAGCATCCATGTGGAGAGGACACTTGGCAAGCACTCCTCACATTTCCCCTTGGCCTTGAGGTATATATACGGGTGGAGTTGGTTGGGTGGATACGTCCATCTCTCACCCCTTGTGGGTTTGATTTGACTTAGAATTTTTAGATTGGTCTCTCTTATAGTAGTTTTTATTGTTCATACAACAGTGGTATCAGAGCCGACTTGATACGTGAGTGACTTCCATGCGCGAGCTTTCCCGTCGTCCTTCAACGCCAAGTGCGTCTGATTCTCGAGATGGAGTGTCCTCTATAAAAGGATATTTTATTTAGTCTTGCCCAACCACCTAAGCGGGCCCGTGGAGTCTTGCCCAACCACCTCAGCGGGCTTGTTTAGGTTGTACATCAAAACGACGGAAGCCTCTAAGACCTACTGTCGGCAACAGTAGAGCGTGAGAGCAGAGCCCATACATCATCGCCCGTGAGCTGCCCATATTCGAAAGATAAGAGTCGACTTTAGCCTTATATAAAGGCGTATGACAAGGGACTTTTTAGGAATGTGGGATAATCTTGGCTTTTCTCAGCACGTGCGCGTTTTGAGGAGGGCTTCATAGATTTTTTTTCTTGACGCATAGTGAAGTAGTTCACGAATGAAGCTTTTCTAAAGTACCAATGAAGAACTTTTGAAGTTCATTGTCATCAACAAGGAACTAGCCAAGCCCCTTATATATATACGGTGATGAAAGCCATCAAGATTTTCTATGAGGAATATGATCATGGAGCATCACAAAGAAAAGCAATGGCCATGAAGTGGAAGGAAGGATGGCTCTTCTCGAACATCAACTTTTGGAGAAGCTACAAGCAAAGGATTGACCCTCCCCTAAATGCAAAGGAAGGATGAAGCTTCTTATAAAGCTAAGTACCTTTTTATGTTAAATGTTTGTTTGCCATATTTTTCAATATATTTGCATGTATACATAATGGAAACACGATTTAGGACTTCTATTGGTGATTAGGTCCAAGTTCACATGCAAAGAAAGGGTATTTTTAGCGTTCAAGAGGAAAACATGCATAGTTGAGGTGAAATCTAGCACATCAAGCATTTGCATGCATTGTTGCAAGGAATGTGAAGAATGTATGTGCATTAGCATGATGATGCATCATAGAGAAGCACATGTTTGTGCACTAAAAGGAAGCACAAGATTATGAAAGGTATTGATGCTAAGTATGCTTAAGGCTATGGATTACTAGAATCATTCATGGCATGAAAAAGAATGCAAACAAAGAGCACTCATTGAATAAAATGGAGTTCAAGATAAGAATTCCATGCATGCTTTAAAGAGGGGTTCAATTATGAACCTTATGCATGCTAAGCATCTTTGAGTGAAGATGTATATGTTTCTAGCACACACTAAGTATGCAAAATCAATAAATGAAATTCCATATGCATTGTTTTCATGGGACAAGAGAGAGATTAAGGTTAAGCTTAAGATAGAAAATGACTTCTTCACAGGAAGTTAAAAGCATAAAAGTTTAATGGTATGGGACTTAAAGACCATTATCCTTTTATGATATTTTGGCTTGATCCAAAAACCAACAAAGCTTAACATAAATAAATCTCAAGCTTCGAGTCTTATTTATGGATCCTAAAGTTCCATAAAACCCATAGCATGCCTAATCAATAAGGCCAAGGACTTAAGTAAGAGGTTTACTTGACACAAATGAAAGATTTTGTAACCAAAAAAATTCCAAGTTCTTTGGTAACGTAGAAAGTTTTTGGGAAATTCTTTCGTTATGACATAAGTTTAGTGTCATGTATACACAAGAGAACCCAGCATACTAAATGCTAACTCTAAGTGTAAGAGATACTTAGAGATGGTTCCAAGACAAGCCTCTCTATGAGATGACTTAAGTAAATGATTTCCCTAAAATTCTTCTTTGGGGCATACTCTTACATTACTTCATAGAACCTACAATACTCCTCTAAGTTTATGACATACTTAGAGATAGTTAATTGAAAAAGTTTCTAAAATAGTTATGCATGAGATATCCTAAATAGGATGAAACTCTAGAATGGTTTCAAGAGTCTCATGATATAAAGCTCTATTAAGTTGATGCCATCAAAGACATTGATGGAAACTAATTATGAACAGAGATTACTTTCACCAACATGAATGGTGAAAAGTATTTGAGGCATCATGAAAATTGAAAGCTCCCTCCTTTTGGAAAAATTTCCAATTTAATTGAAGGCTTCATTAGTTCAATAGATTTCCATCTCAAGAAAGTCAAGTAAGGCTTTCCTTAGAAAATGCAATGGTTCTTAATGGAAGGAACTTAAAGTTCTATAGGTAGAATGATGAAATGGAAATATTTTTCTTATTTCATAGTACCTTCAAACCTCTTATGCTTCGATTAGCACTGAAAATTAAAGCCACTTTTCCTAATACAGATAGGCATAAGCATTGTATTGTTGCAAAACATGAGAACTCATGAACATTCTCATAAACTCAAAAGGAAGTTCATGAGCAAGTTAGGATAGGTGGTCGTTGAGCTACCTCTAGAAGATGTTCTAAAAGATACCAAAACTAGAACTGCTTTCTAGAAAATCTTCACGTTCTACACAAGTATAAGATTGCTTGAATAGTCCAATATTGGGAGGAGTGAGAGTATTGACTCTCTAGTTGTAAATGAAGCCATAGATTTCATAGTTTTCGAGGACGAAAACTATTCAAAGGGGGGAAGAAAATACCAAAACTTATCAAGAATTGGTACAATTAATTCCATAAAGAGAAATTTAGAATATAGATGATGAGATAAAAGAACATCTTTTTTATATAAGATGTTTGGCAAACAATGAGTTGCTAAGAAAGCAACTTCATGGCATGCTAAATTTAGCATGGGATCCCAACAATATCACAAAAGATTTTGAAAAAGGTGGTTGTAAACCACGAGCTCAAATAAAGCATGTCAAAGCTTATACTTCTCTAAAGGGAAGTAAGAAGGAGATAATTTACAAAGTACGCAGTCTGCAACTTTGATAAATGATACTTAAGTCTCGGGAAGGTGAAGCTTGTATTCACCTATTCTTAAAGAGATTTCAAGAGAATTCTAAAAGCATTAGAAGATGCTTAGACTAAAGTAAGTAAATAAGATTCCTAGAAAACCCTAGGGTAGCTTTTTGAAAGCTTTGGATAAATAAAGGAATCTAAAAAGCAAGAGTAATCTCTTGTCACTTCAAGTTAGTTAAGGAAAAACTAACTAGATCTTGAATACGATTTAAGACACTTGGAATCGCACTCAAAACCTTAGAAAGAAAGGATGGATGTTTATTCCATCAGGATGGATGTTTATTCCATCAGGATGGATATTTATTTCATCAAAAGGTTTAGAGCTTCCAGTATAAATTCAGGGATAATTAAGATCATAGAGAGATCTTGTGTTGGAAGCCCTAGTTCCCTAAGCAAGATGGAAAACATAGAAGTAATTCCTTGACTTCAGATTCTAACAAGAAGAATCTAAGTAAAGGATACTCTATAGTTAGATTAAGCTTCTAGACTTTAAGATAAATATCATATACACATCAGTGTTGGATATAAAGTATGGTGGTATGGGACACTATAGTTTATATTCACATTAATGTAGGAATGATGGTATGGGACATCAGACCTTGATATGATAGGTATCTTTTAGTCATGGGCTCATACTTCAAATAACTGAGAAAGTTTGAAGATCATGAAGTGAAATCACTTTCTAGATCTTCATAAAGATTTTCAGTAAGACTAATGTAGTCTCTTTAAGGATTTTGTAGTTCTTTATTAGAAATGCTACATGGATTTCTGGAAAGAAAACTTGGAAAGATCCTTTCAAAAAAAGTAAGTTTGACTGAGTCAATCTAGGATAAAACACTTAGTTGACAAATACAACTAAGTGAGTCAATATCTTTTAGAATAAAATGTATCAAGAGATATTTAAAAAGATTGACTTAGTTATCTACGTAATTGGGGTTAGACTAAGTTACTCCAAAAATATCTTGTTGATAGTACAACAAGGTAATCAGTCTCCTAAAGTAAGAGATTAATACTAGACTTGGTATTCTAGTCTATAGGAGTCTCAAGAGATTGAAATGGACTAACTTCTTAATTAAGATATTTGAAGCATCATAGTAAAGTTGAACATCATCAAAACTCGATGGCTTGAGACACCGATGTTTTTTACCACTAAAGTCTGGTAGATGGATGATGGTCTAAACTTTACCCAATGAATCTTCTTGAGAATTTAGATTCAGTCTCATAAAGATAGAAACAATACTTCAAACCATTAGCTACATTAAATCCTTAAAGTTTTGAGTCTCATCTGATTTGACTCAAATCATTTTAGTGTTTCAGAAGTTGAACTGGTTACATCGAGTTTTGGTTCTTCCTTCTTGCTTTTCCAGACCTTGGATTTGGCTTGGAAGGAATCTTCAAAGTCACCCCTAGATCAGGTTTAGCTAGATGGAATGGATAACCAAATTAAACATCAAAAGATGGATATTTTGTATAGAACCCTTTCAATTTCAGAAGACACTTAGGTTTAAGAGAATTCATTCATCCATCTAATATTGCTTTAAGATCAATGGATGAAGAATCTAAAAAGTTCTCTTAAAATAGTTTGAAGTAAAACTCTTAGGAATCGCTTATAGATTTTAAAAGTTCCAAACAAGTCAAGGCTGTTGAGAAAGTCTTGGGAAAATCATTTTGAGGTTGGATGCCAAAGAATGGAATCACTTCTTTCCTACATTCTACCTTGACTCTAAAGTACAATAGGACATGGTAGTTCTTGGTTAAGAAGTAGAAAATAGTCAGAAACATCTTATTTAGATGTTTTGATCAACCTCAATTTAAGGAGACTTCTCAAAGCCTTGAACTGTTGGAGATAGACGTCTGTGGAAGCACGCAAACAGTACAAGGAAGGAGAAGAAGCTTGGAGCACAACACATAATATTGAATGTATTACTAGAGAATGTACAAAGATAAGTAGCCCATTAGGGCAATAGGCGTATATAAAAGCCACGGGAAAAAAACCTCCTAAAGAGGGAAAAAAGTGCCCCAGCGGTCCTAGAGTGTTCACACACATCACTACCTAAATATATCAACAAATCCCCCCTCGGAGTGATGCGGTGAACAAGTAGCTGGCACTCATGTATAAGGAAGTGCCAAGCTATGTGGAAATCACCCCACAAAAGGAAGTAAGCCCAAAGCTTTGCGGAAAGCTTCAAACTTCTCCCTACGCAGAGCCTTCGTGAAAAGGTCTGCAATGTTCTCCTACGTGGGCACATATGCCAAGCTAATCTCCCTAGCAGAGAACCCCTGACATAATGATAATGCACCTCAATGTGCTTAGTGCAAGCATGGAACACAGGGTTCCTCGCAACTGCGAATGCGCTCTGACTGTCAGTGAAGATGGTGGTGGCAGAAGACTGACCAACACCCAAATCAGCCATAAGGTGTCTGAGCCACACACACTCAAAAGTCGTTGTGAAAGCTGCCCTATACTCAGCCTCACAACTGGAAGTGGCCACAGTAGGTTGCTTCTTGCTCAACCAAGATATACATGAGCTACCAAGCATGAAGCAAAAGCCACTAGTGGACACACGAGTGTCATAGCAACCAGCCCAATCACAGTCAGAAAAAGCATGCAAATCTGGCGGTAGTGATCCCCCCTTGGGATAAAACAACCCAAGTAGCCGAGTACCACTCAAGTAGCGAAAGATGTGTTTAATCGCCTGCCAATGCTTGACTCCTGGGCAATGCATAAACCTGCTCATCTGTAAGATAGCAAACTGAATATCTAGTCGAGTAATGCATAAGTAAATCAAGCATCCAACAGCCTGCTGATAGAGAATAGCATCAAATGCATCTCCAGCATCATGAAGACTCAATCGTAAACCTGTCTCCATAGGAGTGGCAATAGGCTTACAATCTTCAAGGCCAAAATGCTGCAATAATGTGTCAATATATTTCGTTTGACACAAAGCCATTCCACCATCATCGTGCATAAACTGAATGCCCAAATAATGATGCAAATGCCCCAAGTCAGACATCTCAAATGAGGCATGCAAATCAGCCTTAAAATCAGCAATATGCCTCTCATGAGGACCAGTGATCAGAATGTCATCAACATAAACCACCATGATTAGAAGTACATCATTAGCACGCTTAACATATAAGGTGCTTTCAGTTGGACTGTTCTCAAAACCATGTGCAATCAGATAGGCATGTATCTTTTCATATCAAGCACGTGGTGCTTGCTTTCAACCATATAATGCCTTCTTTAACCTGAACACGTGGTTCTCATGCCCTTTCTACACAAAGCCACGGGGCTGAAAAACATACAGTTCTTCATGCAAGTCACCATTTAGAAATGTAGTTTTAATGTCCAACTGATGTATATTCCAACCATGATGTGCTGCAAGTGCACAGATGCTCCGAACAGTAGTCATACGGCATGTAGGTGCAAAGGTCTCATCAAAATCAATGCCTCTTTCCTGTGCATAGCCCTTTGCAACAAGCCTAGCCTTATACTTGTCAATTGTACCATCAGGTTTACGCTTCAGCTTGTATACCCACTTAGTGCCAATGGCCTTCTTTCCAGGAGGCAAGTCACATAAAGACCAAGTACCATTCTTCATTATTGCATCATATTCAGATTGCATAGTAGCCATCCAATTTTCTGAATTTTGTGCTTCATCAAATGAAACAGGCTCACTCTCATCATAGAGACTAGGTGCAGCCATAGCATAGCAATCTGATGCAAAAGAGGCACTATGAGAGCCTGGTCGAGTACGATATGACAGAGGTGCATCTAATTTGCTATCATGCAAGGTCTGCACCAGCCATTTTGGCATAGTTCTTGCCTGCTCAATATCAACTCTCTCATCAATAAGTGCATCATGTAAATCTGCATCAGAAATGGAATGATGTGCATCATCACATGAAACCTGCAAAGGCTGAGACGTTGCCTCACTAGGACCAGCACTAGACTATCCACCTGTAAAAAGAGGCAACAAAGTATCATACATGTCTTTGGAGCTAACAGATGTCTCCTTGGTACATGAAAGCAATGGCTGAATAGCATCCTCCACAAAAACAACATCACGGCTAACCAGAATGTGTTTAGTTTGTGGATGATACAGACGATAGCCTTTACTTTCTGAACTGTACCCAACAAAAATACATTTTAGTGCTTTATCATCCAATTTTCTACGATGTTGTCCAGGCACTAATGCATATGCCAAACAACCAAAAACACTCAGATGAGCAACAGATGGCTTGCGATCATGCCAAGCCTCATATGGAGTGATAGACTACAGCGCTCTAGTGGGACACCTGTTCAGTACATATGCTGCACACATGACAGCCTCAAGCCAAAAACTATGTGGTAAAGCCTGACTCTCGACCATGCACCTCGCCATCTCCATGAGTGACCTGTTCTTTCTTTCAGCAACTCCATTCTATTGAGGTGTATACGGCACTGTACACTAGTGCTTTATCCCACATTCAGTCAGAAATGCATTAAAATCAGAAGACATATATTCCACCCCTCCATCAGAATGGAGGGTGCCCAAGTTACACGCTGACAGATTTTAAGCCAAAACCAAAAACTGTTTGAAGCGCATGAACATTTCGGACTTTGCCTTCAATGGATATACCCATGCATGCTTGGAAAAATCATCGATGAAAGTCACGAAGTTAAGATAATTTCCAAAAGAAGGTGTCTCCATAGGACCATAGACATCACTATGTACAAGCTGCAATTTCTGAGTAGCCCGAACTAAACCATCTTTTGGAGAGGAGTATCGTTGCATTTTGCCCAAAATACAGCCTTCACAAACATGTTTTCCGGGTGCCTCAAGTTTGGGCAAAGAGGACACCATTTCAGATTTCTGCAAGCATAGCAAACTAGCAAAATTCAGATGACCAAAGCGTGCATGCCAAAGCTTTGCATCTGACATAGCCTGACAATCATGTACTGCACATGCCAAATCATTTACAAATCTTTCATAGTCTATGAGCTTTCACAACATAAAATGCCAGAAGCAATAATCACATTGCCATTTGACAGATCATGAATTGTACATCTGTCATCAACAAATTTCACAACCAAGCTAATCTTGGCTAATGCAGAAACTGATAACAAATTTTTCTTGATCCCTGGCACAAACAAAGCATCTGACAAAGTGAAAGAACTACCATCAGCAATAGTCAAAATGATCTTACCAACTCCCATAACAGGATAAGAGGAGTTGTTGGCACATGTAACAGTATTCCTTGTAGGGGCAGGCTCGAGTGAAGAGAAGAAACTGCGTTGTACAGCACTGTTGAGGTGTATACAGCACTGTACACTCGTGTTTTATCCCACGTTCAGCCAGAAATGCATTAAAATCAGAAGACATATATTCCCCCCCTCGATCAGAACGGAGGGTGCCCATTTTACATGCTGACAGATTTTCAACCAAAACCAAAAACTGTTTGAAGCACATGAACACTTCGGACTTTGCCTTCAATGGATATACCCATGCATGCCTGGAAAAATCATCGATGAAAGTCATGAAGTAAAGATAATTCCCAAAAGAAGGTGTATGCATAGGACCACAGACATCACTATGTACAAGCTGCAATTTCTGAGTAGCCCGAACTGAACCATCTTTTGGAAAGGATGAATGCTGCATTTTGCCCAAAATACAGCCTTCACAAACATGTTTTCCAGGTGCCTCAAGTTTGGGCAAAGAGGACACCATTTCAGATTTCTGCAAGCATAGCAAACTAGCAAAATTCAGATGACCAAAGCGTGCATGCCAAAGCTTTGCATCTGAAATAGCCTGAGAATCACTTACTGCACATGCCAAATCATTCATAGATTTTTCATAGTCTATGAGCTTATACAGCCCACGACATAAAATGCCAGAAGCAATAATCACATCGCCATTTGACAAATCATGAACTGTACACCTGTCATCAACAAATTTCATAACCAAGCCAATCTTGGCTAATGGAGAAACTGATAACAGGTTCTTCTTGATCCCTGGCACAAATAAAGCATCTGACAAAGTGAAAGAACTACCATCAGCAGTAGTCAAAATGATCTTACCAACTCCCATAACAGGATAAGAGGAGTTGTTGGTGCATGTAACAGTATTCCCTATAGGGGTAGGCTCGAGTGAAGAGAAGAAACTGCGCTGCGAGGTAATATGTTTGGTCACCCCACTGTCAAAATACCAAACATCTGAGTCTACTGCAGACATGCACTGTTCATGAGAAGATGGGTCAAAACTGCAAACAGTAGTAAATGCCCATTCTTCTTCCTGCACAAGATTAGCAGACTCCCTTTTTGGTGTAGAGGCTTCTGCAACAACCATACCAGCCTCTTTCTTCTTTGCCTCTTTTGCAGCCAGTTTGGACAGTTCTTTATGATATGATCATTCCCTTTACAGTACTTACAAAACAATTTCTGCTTTTTTTATTTTTTCTCATCTTTGTCTTGGTTCTTCAAATGTGCAGCATTAGCAGATTTCTGCTTACTAGTAGAAGAGCTCCATTTTCCTTTGCCCTTCTGACTAGCCAGGAAAGCTTGATCTGCAACATGCATAATGGACCTGTTCTGCCTAGACTGATCTTCCTGCAAGAGAACAGAGACTAACTCCTCAAATGATAAGGCATTTGGATTGCCTTTCATCATCAAGCAAAGAGTAGAAGCAAAACTCTGATATGAATCAAGAAGACCATTCAGAACGGTCTGCACAAGTGAGCTATCTGGTATAACCTCATCAGCAGAAATCAACTATTCCTTCAAGTCTTTGATCTTCGTTAGGAAATTGTCCATAGAATCACCTTCATTCATGTGCTCACTCTCCAATTGTTTTCGGAGTTAAGCAACACGAGCCTCATTCCTAGCTTGGTACAAGGTGGTAAGTGTATCCAAGCATCCTTAGCTGTTCTCCAAGAGCGAATATGAGAAATAATGGCATGTTTGACAGACAAAGCTATCAATGCATGTGCCTGGGCATCTCTGCCATCCTAGTGAATCTGCTCTATAGTAGGTGCAGCAGAAACTGCAGTACGAACAGGAATATGCAGAATATCATCATCTTCAACACCTTCTGCATCAGCTTCTATACCTGCAGTTGTAACAGTTGCAGGTGTGATAGGACGTTTTTTGACACCCTCCACAATGTTCCATAGTCCTTTTGTAACCAACACATGTCGCATCATATAAGCCCATAACGGGTAGTTGGTACCATCCAACTTATCCTCAATAGCCAACATACGGAATACATCACTCCTTTCAGCCATGGCCGGTGACTAAAATACCTTGATGCAAAAAATTGATTGTATCTTAAAAAGTTGAACAGAACTTCCCAGACGAATTCCGCTAGGCCTGTAGCAGACTTCGAGATGCTTATACTCGCGAGCAGAGATTGGTATATACCTTTGGCACAAAAAGATGAAATAGCCTGCACAAGTGCTGCGATAATGCGTTCGGAGGCCGAAACGAGCTCAGATCGCGATTTCGGCACACAGAGCGAAGCCGTTTTGATCTCGAAAACACGTTGAGTATTCTCACCAAAATTCATGCGATTCTGAGACTACAAACGAAGGAGTGTCGATGCCGCCCTAGATGAAGCGACGACCTGCTCTAATACCAATTGTTGGAGATAGACGTGTGCAGAAGCATGCGAACAGCTCAAGGAAGGAGAAGAAGCTTGGAGCACAACACACAATACTGAATGTATTACTAGAGAATGTACAAAGATAAGTAGCCCATTAGGGTAATAGGCATATATACATGAGACATCATGGCTAGAGATGCTACTTACAAATTTAGGTGTGGAAGTGCAAAAGGCTATCACCATCTATTGTGATAATCTTAGCAGCATACAATTAGCACGAAACACTATTTTTCATGCTAGAACAAAGCATATCGGGTTACATTATCGCTTCATCAGAGAGAAGGTATTACCAAGTGATATTGATCTTGTTTATGTGAGAACAGATGAGCAGGTTGCTTACATTTTTACTAAAGCACTTGGAGCAGAGAAGTTGAAGAAGTTTCAAAAGATGCTTGGATTAGAGGACATGACATTGAGCTTGAGGGGGAGTGTTGGGATATCAAGCTCAACATGTGATGATCCAAGATGATACGTATCACTTTTTCATTTCTCTAACATGTATAGTGGTCATGCCAGTATATGTCAGGGATACTTCATTGAGCTTTACTAGATTTATCTATCGAGAGTGATGACACGTTTTTTTCTTGCCAACTCACTCATTCGTGGACATTAGGATTTTCCTTATGTACTTTTTTTTATATATTGCACTTGTTGTATTGTTGTTTTTAGGTCATTCTTGTACATTCCTTTTATGTAATAGAAGAAGAAGAAGATCATTCTTCCTTGACTCAATTTGGGTTTGTGCTTCTCTTTGATTGTGAGAGTGTATGTGAGCTCTCTTCCTTATCTCCTTCCTCATGACAAAGAGTAGGTTGATGATTTCTATAGAGCATTTTCAACACTCTTTCAATTGCTATCTCAGAATCACATTAAATTTGGTGAGCGTGTTGGAGTTCTACAAGCTCAAAAGACTAATCTGAGCTTCTTGCAGCCTCAAAATGCAATATCACAATGATTATGTAGGCAATCATCTCTTTATGCCAAACATTTATATACTTTTTGGTTTGCTAGTACAAGCATCTCAAAGTTTATCATAGATGCAACAAACCTTGATTGAGTATTTTTGTTCAACTCTTTCCAGAAGTAGCCAATTTTTTGCATCAAGGTATAGTTATTGACTATGGTTGAAAGCAGTGATGTATTTTGTATGTAAGTTGTTGAGGATAAGTTGGATGGTTCTAAATACCCATTATGGTCATGCATGATGCATCATGCACTGCTAGCAAAAGAATTATGGAATATTGTGTATTGTGTTAAAATACATCCCCCAAAACTTGCAAATATTATGATAGTAGGTGATGTAGGTGGTGTTGAAGATGATGAACTTCATTTCTTGGTCCTATTGTGGTGCGTGATGCACCTACTATAGAGTAGCTTCATTGGGATGGTAGCATAGGCACATGTATTGATAGCTTTGTCTATCAAATGTGCCATTATCCCTCACATTCATTCATGTAGAATAGCCCATGATGCTTGGGATATTGTTTTCACACTATGTCAGGCAAGAATTGAAGCTCATCTTACTTACCTTCAAAAACAATTGGGTAGTGAACATATGAATGAAGAAGATTCAACAGGCACTTTTTTGACAAAGTTCAAGTATTTGAAAGAGCATTTGATTGTTGTCAATGAAATTTTGCACGATAGTCTAGTTGTGTAAACAATTCTTAATTGTCTTCTAGACTCTTATCAAAGTTTTACTTCTACTCTTTATTTAATGATGCAATGCAATACAAATACCTTAGATTTTTAGGATTTAGTCTTTATTTTGTTGCAAGAAGATCAATCTAGGCAAAACAAGTCAATTATGCATGTTGTAGATCATGTTTTCTTAGCTAGTCAAAAGGGAAAAGGTAAATCAAGTTCATATACTAGTAAGCAAAAATCTCCTAATGCTACACATTCAAACAAAGAAGATAAAGATAATAGAAAAATAGAAAAGCAAAAACAATTTTGCAAGTACTATATAAGGAAAATGATCATATCATTAAGAGCTATCCTACAATGTTTTCAAAATAGGAAAAGTATAAAGAGGCTAGAATGGTTGTTGTAGAGACCTTTACTACTAAAATTTAGAGGCCTTTACTCCTAAAATTGAGTCTACTAATTGTGTTTAGAATGAAGAATAGGCATTTCCCACTCATTGTAGTTATGATCCATATTCGTATGAATAGTGTATGTATACAATGGACTCGGGTGTTTGGATTTTGAGAGTATTGCAACCAAAAATATTACATATTAGCATAGTTTCTTCACTTCACCAGAGCCTACTCCGATTGAGAATATTATCACATATGTTGCTCAATGTAGGCATGCTCGCACACGCACATACCAATAGGTGTCAAGAAATGGATCTTTCCCCACAAAATGTAAATCGGAGTGATGATTTAGTGGTATGAAGACATTTCCCATTCTAGGATCCATGCACATACACATAAGGAGTCTCATACATACACACACACACACACACATACATGCACACAGATGCAAGCAAGCCTCACTCATGGACTAGTTATTAGAGCTCCCAAAAATTTCACACCTGATTAGAAGAGGCAATGAACAAGAACAAAAAGGATTATAGAATGGGTTTTCACTTTAATAGGAGTTTAAAAGTGATCCCCTTCATACTCATCTCCACCCTATTTGACCTCATTTGAGATCCAATTTTAGTGTGGAAAAATCTTATAAAATTATGGAGGGTAATGCAATCACTCCTCAAACTTCAGGACTCCTTGGCTACACAATTATGGATTAAAGGCATATTTTTGAAGGTCTATTTTTACATAAAAATGGCTACTTTGAGAGATATAATTTTTGGGGCTCCCATAGCTCATTGCATTGCTTGATTTCATCCACCGTGCTTCTTGTTCAGTTCTTCACAACCCCAACCATCTTCTCTCTCTCTCTCTCTCTCTCTCTCTCTCTCTCTCTCTCTCTCTCTCTCTCTCTCTCTCTCTCTCTCTCTCTCTCTCTCTCTCTCTCTCTCTCTCTCTCTCTCTCTCTCTCTCTCTCTCTCTCTCTCTCTCTCTCTCTCTCTCTCTCTCTCTCCTCTCTCTCTCTCTCTCTCTCTCTCTCTCTCTCTCTCTCTCTCTCTCTCTCTCTCTCTCTCTCTCTCTCTCTCTCTCTCTCTCTCTCTCTCTCTCTTTGGCTTTCAAAAACTGCTTCAATGGTCCTCCATCTCCAACATGTGCTATTTTATCATATTATGGGAGTTGGGAAGATTATTCTTACTACTGCAAATGGAAGTGCATTCACTTTATCATCTACTTTATATGTATTGAGAATCAAAAAGAATATTTTTTCAAAATCATTACATCTAAAATGCTATGTTGTAGGTTGTATAAATTCACAAAATCATGGAAAATTTGTGAATAATTTTTCATGTATAGTTGAATATTTTCAAACTATTTCATATGTAATACTCTAGCATGCATGTTTTGATCATTTGAATGTTGTTGATTTGCTTCACTTGTAGAAGTCTTAAACGTTGTTCTTTTTACTCAAACTTGAAGACCCTTCTAAGCATGTTTATGAGGGCTATATTTTGGGTAAAATGTAGCATCCTTCATTTTCCAAAGATGTTTCAGTAAGATCTGCATGGAAATTATATCTTATTCATACCGATGTTTGCGGTCTCATGTCCACATGTTCCTTGGGGAATTACCTTGACTTCATGTCTTTCATAGATGATCTCTCCATGCATGCATGGGTGTATCATCGAAAGCAAAGTTTGAAGTGTTTATGTGATTCAAAAAGTTCTCAATTATGACTAAAAATTTATCAGCATGTAAAATGGGCATCTCCATTCTAATCAAGGGGGGAAATATTTTTCTTCTAATTTTAATGCACTTATGGTGGAGTGTGGGATAAAACATTGGTGTATAATGTCATATGCACCTCAATACAATGGATTTGCTAAGAGGAAAAAAAGATCTCTCATGGAAATGGTGAGGTGTATAGTCAAAATTAGGCTTTACCACATAGCTTCTGGCTTGAGGCTATAATGTGTGCAGCATATGTACTTAACAAATGTCCCACTAAATCATTGTATTCTATTACTCCTTATTAGTTTGGGAATGTTGTAGACCATCTAGTGCTTATCTTCATGTTTTTGGTTGTTTGACATATGCATTAATGCATTTGAAATAACACCAAAAATTGGTGATAAGGTTGTGAAATGTATTTTTCTTGGGTATAGTTTTGAAAGTAAGGGTTATCATTTGTATCAACCACTGAGAAGAAGGGTTATAGTCACTTGAGATGTAGTATTTGGGGAGGATGCAGTTCAACCCCCTACTTTCATGTACAAAGGAGACATCGACGAGCTCAAAAGATGTGTATGACACTGTGTCCCCTTTGTTCATTGGCGGGCAATCAAGTGTATCTTCTAGTGAGACAATTCCTCGGCCTATGTAAGTTTCCAATGAGCATACATATCATTCTATTTTTTCTGTTGATATACATTATGTAATTTTTTATGAGAGAGTTGAAATTAAAGAGGCTAACACTATGCCTAAATGGTTGTTGCGGACTTTGAGAGATAGCAAGTTCGATGCACATTTGCCATATCATACACATTCATACTCTCGTAGTGCTTCTTTTGCATCAAATTGTTATGCAACTGATATTTTTACTCTTTATCATGAGAATGAGCATGTTTCTTCTCATGAAGCATATAATGTAGAAAATTTGATGGTTGTTATGCAATTAGAATATGATGTTATTATGAAGAATGGTACTTGTTCTTTATGTGAGTCTGATGGTAGTATTGATCGCTATAAGGTAAGGCTTGTAGCCAAAGGTTATGCTCAAGAGAAGGGCATTGGTCTCAATGAAACCTTTGCCCCCTACATTTCACATGAAAACATTTTGCAACATATGTGCACTTGTATCTCATAACGGTTGGAATGTACACAATTTACACGTGAAAATTGCATTTTTGAATGGCGATTTTCATTAAGAAGTGTATGTATTTTAGCCCCATGGTTCTATGCAAAAAAGGCATGAAAATAAGGTGTGTAGGTTAAATAAATCATTGTATGGATTAAAGCAAGGATCACATGCTTGGTATGAGAAGATATATGACTAATTATCAACACATGGATTTCATGCTAGTCCAAAGAAAAGCACCTTGAATGTAAAGTATTCAAATAATGTACTTCTTATCATTATCATTTATGTAAATGATATGTTGCTCACTTGTCTTAATGAGACATATATTTCATATTTTAAGGTTGATTTGCATGCCTCTTTTGAAATGTTAGATTTGGGGTATCTACAATACTATTTGGCATTGTGTTTATGCAAGTTGATGGAGGCATCATCTTGTGTCGAACTAAATACTATGATATTTTATTGTAGCATTTAGCCTTGAAAGATTGTAAATGCATTGTGAGTCCCATGGAAACATGTTTATGATTGAGTCTTCATGATGTTGGAGATGCATTTGATATTAGTCTCTATCAACAAGTTGTTGGATGTCTCATTTATGTATACATCACTTGGCCTGATATTCAATTCGCTTTCTCTCAAGTCAGCAGATTTACTAAGTACCCAGGAGTTAAGCTGATATCATACCCCTTCCAATGAACAAGTTACTTCAATCTTCCTTAGTATATTATTGAATCTAGGACATGCTCGACTTCAAATTCTTCATGATCATCAACCTCTATAGGTGGTCAAGGACTAGGTGTCTCTCCCCTCAAGGGTGAAATCTAATATGGTTCCAACATTGACACATGGAAAACTAGATGTATTCTCGTGGTACTTGGTAACTAGATCTTGAAAGTGATTGGATTAATCTCGTCCAAGATGGTGAACAGACCAAATCTCTGATGGTCTAGCTTTGCACAAGGCCTTAACATCTACAAATTATTTTTGAGTAACCACACTTTATCCCCAATGTGATAGGATGGACTTTGAACATGATGTCAATCTGCATAATACTTATATTGTTCTTGAGCTCTATGGATATCCTCCTTGAGTTCTTTGTGATATCCATGAGGTATTGGGCTTTATCTCTGGAAACTTGGTTCTTGACATGATTTGAGATTGTATATCCATCCTTGGATTATCAATATCAGATGCCTCAGTAGTTGGGAGTTGCCTTGCTATTGAGGAAGGCTACTCACCTTTCTGTACTTGTTGACAATGATACGAGATAGAGACATTCTCTTTGGGAGTACACAGTAGCTCGTTTTGGCAGATTTCACTCTGCATGCTTTGACTTATTGCTGATGAGCAAAACTTTGTGACCATGCAAGCAACCATTCAGGGCTCCCTATCAGAATCTGCAGTAGGCTGCAAGAACAGGCAAGAAGACATCCAATTCATGGTTGCTGGGCAACAGATTTTCACAAGCACTCCATTTAGGAGTGTTTAGCGGAGGAGTTTGACACTGCCACATGAGATGGGAGCTTATCAGTAGTTTTACAGCTTGGCATACCTCCAGAGCCAAATGCAGCCTGCCTATTGGTGGCAAGTTCACCCTACCAACAGAGACAATATGATAGATGTGCAGTACGTCGATCCACACCCTCTGTAGCCAGCTCACTAAGCTACTATAGGATTCAAAAGGAACCCACAGATGACGATGGCTTTTTTCAGAGCTACAGATAAATCCTGTTTCACTCTTCCCTCCCTGCCAATCTCTGGACATCACCTAGCATGGTAGATGTGCGAGTGCAGATCATTTCCATTTTCTATCTCCTCCATCAAAGCTATAGCCCAAGGGAAAGGATCTCTTATGGGAAAAAAAAGCCTGATTTCATACAAAAAATGTGCTTCTTAATGGAAAATTCCCATTTGAATGAGATCAGCACTTCACAAAATGTGCCACTTGGCATTCCCCAAGCTGCAATCTGCAAGGAGGCCCCTGTTTCTACACAAAAATTATAGAATCTTGGTATTTAAGAGGGATGAAATTTTCCTCTGAAACTGTTCATTCTTTATTTGAACCAACTCTGACAAATATTAACCTATATTTTTGCAGGCTTTGGTTAAAGAAAGTCTTCCTGCATGATCAGCTCAATGGCAGCATCAAATGGTACACTGAAGGAAAAAAGCTGCCATTCCCTTCAGTTGATAAGAAAGGAAAATAACATGGAAGTGCCATAAAGTTTAAGTTGCAAAAAATGCATCTCCTAGAAGTGCAAAAGAAAATCTTCAAGGCTTGCACAAGTGTGTCCATAATCTTAGACCTCATGCAGCTCTTAATAGCTACCCAAGGATCAGTTGAACTAGACTTCATTGCAGAGAGAGGTTCAACTCTCAACAACAGCCATGGATGCATTAAAATCAGCTTCTGTATACACATTTGCCATCAAGATATAAGCAGCAGCTTGTTCAGGGTGTAGCTTTACAGCATGAAAAAATGCCTCCTTTGCTAATTCTGTGTTGCTATGGAGACGACATGCTCCAAGTAAGCTCAACCAGCAGCTTGTTTCGTCCTGTGTAGTCATTGTGCCTAGAATATCCAACACCTTTAAAAAGTTTCCAGCTCGTCCAAAGAGGTCCACCATGGTAGTCATATGCCTAGACAAAGGCATTATGCAATAATCTTCCTTCATGGATGTGAAATACTCCAGGCCCTCAACCACAAGTCCAATATGACTACAGGCAGAAAGAAGCGATGTGAACAATACTCCATCAGGTTCCATGCCAGCTAATCTAACTATCTCTAGAACATGTTCACTTGCAATGAGACTTCCTTCTCCAGCATGACAACATATGCATGCTGTAAGTGAGACAACATCAGGATTAGGGAGCCAATCAAAAAGCGCATCCACTTCTGTCATGCTTGCACAGCTCCCATACGTATGAACAATTGTGGCCGCCATAGAAGATATCTGATCATATCCTGCAGAAGCAAGTTGGAAATGAATGTCACTACATATCTCTAAACTTCCTGTCTCACTGCAGGCTTGCAAGACAGAGAGATATGTGACATCATCCAGGATTATCTTTTCTATTTTCAGCCTGCAATACAAGTGAATAGCATCCTCTTCTTGCCCTTGAGCCACATGTATAGAAATCATTGCATTCCAAAGGTTCACATCTTTGTGTGATAAACAGAAAAAAACATTTTCAGCTTCTGCAATGGCTCCACACTTTCCATACATGGTGACAAGAAGAGTACCAACAAGCATCTCTGAATCATAACCAGTCAAAATAGATTCCGAGTGCAAACTTTTCCCTATTTTAAGAGCACACTCTTTCAAAGACTTCACATTTCCAGTGTGGTCATCTTCCCTCTCGGCAAGAATGCCACATGCCTGAAGGGCAATCATATAGGTCAGGTGATTTGGACAAATACCTTCCCCTTGCATTTTACTGTACAATTGCAAAGCCTTTGCTCCTTGGGACTGTTCAACATATGCAGATAACATTGCAGTCCATGACACAACACCATCATGAGCTTGTAAATCCATGAATACAAGCTCAGCCTCATGAATGGCCCCACATTTTCCATACACGCTTATTAGAGTATTTACAATTTGTACATCAGATACAAAGCTGTTGATATGAATATCTTCACAGAAAGCCCCTGCAATTTCACATGCGATTCGTCTGAGCGAGTGACTCGCACTCCCAAAAGCATTGTCTTTTTCTGCTAAAATACCACATGCCTGCAACAGAATTACAAATGTTAGCTTATCTGGACTGATTTGTTCTATCAGCATTCTTTTGTAAGACTGAAGCGCTTTTCTAACTATACCAAGCTGAATATAAGTCGTGAGCATTGAGTTCCATGATATTGAATCATGGTTAGACAGTGCACTGAATGCCATCTCAGCATCATTAACCATTCCACATTTTCCGTACATACTCACAAGAGTATTGCTCACATAAACATCAGATGCAAGGTGCATTCCATAAGCTTCTGAATGCAGTGACTGCCCAATCTGCAGTGCCATCATCTTCACTGTTTGTCCTTCTACAAGAACTGTCTCTTCCTTCTCTGCCAGAATGCCACATGCCTGAAGGGCTGACACAATTGTATGCTGATCACAATTCACTCCTTCCTCAAGCATTTGTCTATACAGGAGTAAAGCCTTCTCACCTTGACCCTGCTGAACATAAGTTGACATAAGCACATTCCAAGAAACTATGTCACGTTCAGACATTGTATGAAACAAATGCTCAGCTTCTAGTACTGCTCCACATTTTCCATACATATTAAGAAGACTTGTACCAAAGAAAGTGCTTGAAGTAAGATCCCTTAGTTGAGCATCAGCATGCAGAATGTGTCCAATCTCAAGAGGGATAGATACAGATGAAGATCCACAAACCTTTAGATCCTCCTGCTTCTCTGCTACGCTGCTGCATGCTTTCAAGGCAGCTGCAAATGTCAGTTCATTTGGATTTAACTCGTCTGAATGCATGTGTGCAAAGAGCTGTAGTGCCTTCTCATTCTCACCTAGGTCAATATACACTGACAGCATTGCGTTCCAAGATACAATGTCACGATTACTCATGTTGATAAACACATTTTCACCATGCACTACCAGCCCAACCCTCGCATACATGCTACAGAGAGCAGTCCCAACGAAGACATCTGAAGATAACCTCAGTCTAGATGCATCTGCATGTAAAGCCTGCCCTATTTCTGCAGTTGCCGCTTCACTGTGACTAGGTCCATCCCCAGATATGAGGCTAGCACATGCCTGAAGAGCATAAACCATAGTATGCTGATCTGTGATTAAACCTTCTTCTTGCATTTGCCTATACAGCAGCAATCCAAGTTCCCCTTTATTATATTGTATGTACATTGAAAGCATAGAATTCCATGAGACAACATCCCGGTGTAGCATTCCCTGGAACACATTTTCTGCCTCTTGAACTGCACCACACTTGCCATACATGCTCAGAATGGAATTATTGACAAAGATAATGGAGGTGAAGCCTCTTCTGCAGGCATCAGAATGCAGCTCTTTCCCTCGTTCAAGATGAGGTACACTGCTGCACGCTTTGAAGAGGATGACAAAGGTATAACTATTAGGCTGGACGTTATGACCTTGCATCATCTGATGCATAGATAAAGCATACTGAGGTGAAATACAGTCTAAAGAAGCTGAAATTATGGCGGTCCATGAGTGGACAGTGTAATGAGGCAATTTATATAGTAAATCAAGAGCATCTTGAATTGCAAAACAGTTAGACAGAGCGACAACCAAATGGTCACCAAGAAGGTCATCCAGCTCCATGCCTTGTTGGGAAAGATGAGAATGTACTAGTTTCACATGCTTCAAGGACTTCCTCTTGCCACATAGCTTCAAGATTTCAATATAGGCATGTTTTGAGGGAGCTAAGTTCATACGGCATAGTGCATCAATTGTGCGGTCCAGATTCCCTTCTTTGCAATAAGTTTGCAGCATTATCTCACTGTCTAAAGTGTTGTAAGAATGTCTCCAGCATCTTTCTTGGGGCATGTGAGGACCATGATTACATAAATTTTCCTGGTTTGCAGAATAAGAATATTGGTATTCATTGTCACGAATATTATAATCACCACTTCGTTTACGAATGGACATGTTGATAAGACGCCCAATGTCTTGAGTAAGACATTGGTCCTTAATATCTTTGGGTATCCAATGAGAATTTCTAGAATTGAGAAGACAACGTGCAAGGGGACATGTGTGAAGATTTTGGTTAGACTTAAGGGAGCGGAAAGGGGAAAGATATTGAGGAAACGCCATCTGCATGTAAGACGAAAGTCCTTTTGATCATGGAAATAAGGAAAGTCTCTGTCGTCGAGATAGAAATTTTGACTTCTCGTGCTGCATCCGTTGCTTCTGTGAGATTCGCCTGAATTAAGATGCGACTTGTAATGGAGGAACTCTACCGCTTCCATATCTGCACAAAAACGTCCCCATTGCATCTCCTGACTCCTCCACACTTCTGGGACTCGTGACGCAGTGAAGAAAAATGCAGGATGCATGGTACATGTTGTCATCATAAGCGCTCGCGGCTTTCAGTGTACCTGGGCGGGGTGAAGTTCGACAGAAGGAACTGGGCTTCGCTATTCCAACAAATGGTATTCCCGGTTGCATGAAACTGGGGAAAGAGCCTCACATACACTTAGATACCAACGTAGACATCGTTTGAAACCGGATTAACGACGAGTTTCTTTTCTTCTTCGTCTTCTTCGGAAAGCTAGCATTTATAGTAGAGCTGGTACATATCCCTCTATGGCGTCGGAGGAGAGAAGTGCATTCGGAAATCTCGGGATCAATATTAGCTTCCCCTAAGTTCCCTGCCTCTTGCCTCTGATGTTGGGGAAAGGGGTGCAACCTGAGTTGTCATGGACTCATTTCGACACTATTGTTGAGATATACTTGTCATTTCGACACTATTGTTGAGATGAACAAGTATGTCTTCACACTATTCACATGTTATTAGCTTTCAGACTGTTCAAATCAATTGAATTTTTAGGCTAATTCAAATTAGTTATATCATCTAGTCTTGGAGTTGTTGTTTCTTTAGCTCTACCTTAGCGAAATTTTTAGCTTTGTATCGTGACAATGCCAGACGTCTAACCTCTACTTTATGAGATAGGGGAGGTCCCATGCATGTTATGCTTGTCTTCACTTGTACTTTCCAATTAATTCAAGCTTAACTGAAAGAGTAAATCTCAATGATCGAACTTCTTTTAGAAAATATTAGTTCCTCTTGATATTAAAGTTAGCTTTTGTGATTTTTCTTTTATCTCACTCCTCTAGAAGAATTTTTTTCCCTTATGACATTTTAGTTCTTGTTTTACTCTTATTTCAATTCTTATTCACACAAGAATGCATATATATATATATATATATATATTAAACTATTTTTTTTTTCTTTTACACTTTGTATTGCATAGAATTTACATGATAAAAGCACGGTTTTCCATCCCCATAGCGTGATGCCGACCTAAGGATGAGTTCACATGATTGTATCAAAAAAAGACACCAAACCATGGGGGGTTTACATATAGGCTTAGTTCCTAGAAGCAAGTGTATAGCATGATCAACTTGACCACGAGAAGGAGGAAAGCCATGGGGAAGTTCTTCTAGAAAAAACATCCTGGTAATTATTCATTAAACACTTTAATTTAAACCTTTCACAATCAGATACTGGAGATGAGTCATAAGGAACTCGATTCATATTATAAATATTGTTTACATTGGTTGGAATTATCATAAAAACTTCTGCTTTCTAGGTATTTACAAGTTTTTTTAATTCCATACCTGAAATCAAGGGGGTACTCAGCACATCATTACCAAGGGTTAAAACCAAGAACATAAGTTCATACTTCAAGGCTCTAACCCATTAAGTTAAGCCAAGGGTTTCCAAGGATAAATATCAATATCCAAGGGTCAAACCCAAGGTTTATACAACACCGCCCCTGAGTCAATCAAGGTCTTAATAGTCTTTGCAACCATGCCTTGTCCTATTTCTATGGTGATAAAGGGGCGTCTATCGACTATGCGGTGAGGGGCAACACTCTTGCTTTGGCACATCACCATGTGATACCTTGGTGCCTCATGATTAACTTGCCTAGGTTGATCTCGACCTTTTCTCCTTAATTTCATACATTGGATACGTTCTAAAGCCTCTTCCTAGGCTTCCTCTCTAATGCATTGATCTTTTGCTTTGCATTTTTTCATAGTGTTGAGTCGACTTAACATTTTTTTCCAGTAATGGTTCTTGGTAAAGCTTCACGTGACAACCACTAATGTAACTCAGTAGCATATCGCCATCTAAGGTAGCTAGTTGAACCGCTCCACTCGTTGGTATCATGTTGATTGTCATAGGTCCATAGCCATGCTTTTCTAATTTCTGAGCATGTTGCTTTAATATATATACTAAGACTAGGTCACTATGCATTTTGTCTTTTCTTAGCTACATAGATCCCAATAGCTTCTCTTAGTTGAGTTTCTCCTAATTGTTTTAAATCAAAGATCCTAGAAGATAGCTCATGTCTAGTCCATTGATGATCTTGTGCTACCTTTAGCATGGGTATCAAGAAGTCTATTGGTAGAACTACATTCTGACCAAACACCATCTGAAAGAGAGTTGAGTACCATTTTATAGGTCACTCGGTAAGCCCAAACAACATGATGTAGTTGTTTATTATTCATCAGCTTAGTCAAAACAGTGCATTGGATCTTATTGGTGCTCTTAGCTTGTCTGTAGGCTTGGGGGTGATACGAGGCCGACTTCTTGTGAATAACATGAATCCTTGTAACAAGTATTCGATAACCTCATTCAAGAAGTGGGTGCCACGATCACTTACCAACTCTATCAGCAATCCATATCTGGTAAATACATTCTCGAACAGAAACTTAGCTATGATTTGCACATCATTCTTTCTAGTTGCTTTTACTTCCACCCTTTTGGTTAGATAATTTGTAGAGACAATGATATATTCTACAGGTGAACTCTTCGTTGGGGGATTAATAGGACCAACAAAGTCTATTCCCTACTTGAAGAATGCACGTCCTCCCATGATGGGTCTTGTTGGCATCTCATCCTTACATATCGGATATTGAGTTTGCTAACATATGTCACATCTCTTCATGTAAGAGTGTGCATCCATGTGATGGGTTGGCCACCAAAGACCTTCAAACAATATACGCTTAATCACTCGATCTGGTCTGAAGTGTCCTCTTGCCACACCTTCGTGTGCAGATTCTAATATCTTGAGATATTCACTTTCATGGACACAAAGTCTAAGATATACATCTCTTCCTTGCCGGTATATATGATCTCCAATGAGAGCATATATTGAGCCTCTTGTTCTAGACTTCTTCTCCTCGCGATGATTATTCTTAGGAGAATGTTTTTGTTCTCAAAAAATCAACTAATGGACTGCTCTAATCCGGTATTAAGGATACTTGATATGAAGTTGCATGTTCCACTACAAGTCTATGAATTGTTGGCCAATACATCCTATGAATGTATGCCTCCATTGTTGGCCAATACATGCCTAATCTCCTTAGAGTCTGTAGGGTTCTTTATTTTGAATGGTGTTGCTCCAATGCACCTACATGTGCTGATTGCAACCATTTAGTGTATTCATCTTCTTCCACATAACAAGCTAAGATCCCGTGATCTATGTGCTTCTATATGCTTCCTGCCATTATCTGATACTTTTGGGATTTCACTCTATCCTTTGCTTTCATCATGGGGTGCTTAGGTCCAAAAGTAAGAATAGCCACTATACTTTTGACCCAATTAGGCACTACTTCCAGGTTGAACAAGTAAACATCAAGAGGTTCATTTGATACTCCTTGTGGGGATTCACCTAAGGTAAGTCTAGAAAAATGATCAGCCCTAAGGTGAGTCCTTCCTTTTGTGACAACTACCTCAAAATCATATTCCATTAGTAAGAGAAACCATCTTACTAACCTACCTGTATGGCAATGTTTTTTTTTACTAGGTAGAGTAACGCCAAATGATCTTTGAAAAAAAATAAATTTATTTGCAAGCAAATAATGTCTAAACTTCTTTACTGCATAGACCATGTCTAATCCTTCTCTTTCTATAGTTGTATAATTTTGTTCCGTTGTGTTCAATTGCATACTTGCATAAACAATGGGAAGGTCAATGTTTCCTTCACCCGTAGGTTGTGCTAGCACACACCCAATAGCAAAGTTGGAAGCATCGACACGAACATGGGATGGCTTACTCCAATCTGGTGTGGTCTGTTTGAGCAAGCAATCTCCAAATTCACCAATCTTAACACTCCTCGGTTTTTTAGTAGAAAACTCAAAAGAAAAGCTTATCAATATTTTTTCCATATGACCCTAGTCACATGAGTATTTGTTTTTACATGATTATACCCTTAAGACTTCTATAGAACAATCATATGATCTATAGCACATGAAAAATTTATCCACGCAATATGCAAATTACGAAACATCTCCATAAGTCAATCAAGATACATTTCTATAAAGAAATGGCTACGCCGTGATATGTGAAAATCTTCCTTGAATCAAGGAGATATGACTAGAGTTTGTTTTTAGAAAGAAATGTACACGCAGTGATTCTTTGCCGCTTAAGAATACTTGTATATAAGCATGAGTAGTTAATGAAAAAGTCGGGCGACATTATGCATGAATGATTGAGTTTCTGATCGTCGACCCCATGCGTGTCATTCTCCTCTCTCTATGCTTGCAACAAGATCGCTCATCTCTGTGTATTATGTAGAGCAGCTCATCCTATTCAATGGAGAGCATGCGTCCTCATTATAGTGCCGATATCCACATATGAATATGTATTTAATATATGATGCGTTCATCTATCATAATGTGCACAGCTGCGAGTCTATAGAATGCAAACCTTACGATAGCAATATGCGATAATCAACTATATCAGTTGCTTCATCACTCAGCATGTTCAGTCCATTGTCCGATTACGGGCATTCGTAAGACATTATTCATATCTGAGAAAGAGGTCACAGGTAGCTCTTGTTCCACGTGCATGAATATCTGGTGGGTCAAATCAGGATAGACCATGGCTATATATTGTCTGCTATATCAGGCAGAATGATTTGTAGTTCCGATTAACTGAGCGCTCCTCCATCTGCATCTTTCTCCATATAACATCCGCTGCAGTTCTATGTTCACATTACGCTTGTCAATAGTATTGTATAGGTACACACAAGAGTACCATGATTATTCACACATTGTAACTCATTACTTATGAGTAACACACGATCATGCAATCAAAGCTTACACATACAATCAATGGTCTTGAATCCAGAGAATATCATTTCTGCATGCGCAACTCAAAGTCTGGGAGGATTCGTCATGAAGAAAGCACTGAACTAGGAGCATGAGACTGTGAAGATGAAAAGAGGATCATTATTGCAGACGCGGAGAGTACGCTTACAAGGACAAAGAGTTCATGACATCATGTCACAACGATCATGTTGCTAGCTAGAAGTTCATTCGTATATAAATATTATCGTTCATGTATATGCTTTATATACAGAAGCTACCCATTATGTTTCAAAGAGGTTCTTTCTGTCAACACCCGTTAAGTATGCATCACAAGTTGAATACTAATGCTATAGATGAAGTGACTCAATATGTATCAAGTGTTATGATACATACATACATACATATATATATATATATATATATATATATATATATATATATATATATATATATATATATATATATATATATATATATATATATATATATATATGGAACGTTCCTTATGTGAGTTGCAGATATGTTTACATCTTTTGACGTCTGATTACAGAATACGAACTCCATATACTATGCGCAAGTTGCGCATTTGATCACACTTCTTTAGTAGTCAAACGTTGATGGTATAGTATCACTTCAATACATCAGTAGCACATCATGTCTCTCCCTTCAAAAGTCTACTTGCGTTCGGCTACAGTTCTTCGCAAAGATTAATTACATGATAAAGTGTGTTCACATATACTTGAAGAGGTTCTATATACAATGATTATACTGGAACTCATTTCTCTGTTGATGACCCGATTCAGTTGGAACCATGATTGACTTATGTGCAAATCTTGGATTTATTTTATCTCATACGCTTCCGCACATTTGATTATTTCCACTCACTCACATGGTCAAGATTGTTGTTGAACATAATCATCGCTTAAGCTCATTAAAAGAGTTACATTCTTCATTCCACTCAAAGTTCGTCAGAAGGTTGTACAAACGCTTTGCTATTATCACATACATATGAATGAAATGTCTTTTACTATCCATAGTGACCCATGAAAGACTGTACTTCCTTGACATTCTTCGGTCTAGATAGCTCTTTTATGGCTATAACTTTATCCTCATCAATTGAAATCCCATTCTTTGACACTATGTGTCCTAGAATCTTGTCTTGCCTGACCATGAAAACACACTTTTCTAGGTTCAAGCAGATCTGGTATTCTCTTCATTTGTTAGAGATTTGTTTCAACATAGACCTCTAAATTCTTTTGCAAGAATTACTTAAGCATGTGACACATCAGCCTTTGAAATGTAGCAGGGCATTGGTGAGCCCAGAAGGCATCACACAAAATGTGAAGATACCTCATTATGTGGCAAAAACCATTTTATGTTGGTCTTCAAGGGCAATAGCTTCTTGATTGTAGCCTAAGAATCCATCCAAAAAGTTTTAGACTTCCTTTCTTGCTACATGTTCTAATAAATGTTTGGTGATAGGAAGTGGATAAGTATCATGTATGGTGGTTGTGTTAACCTTTTTCAAGTTAATGCACACAAGGAGCTATCCATTCTTTTGGGCACTACCACAATGAGGAATACCCATTTGATATGTTGAATTTCATAGATAAATCGTGCTTCTATCAAACGATCCATTTCTTCATTGATTTTGGTTGCGTAATTATCATTGTAAGTGTAAGGTTTCTGTTTGGTAGCTTTGACTTCTAAAGACATGGGAATTCTATGGCATCATATATATATGGGTCTACCCCTTTCAAGTCTTTATAGCTCCATATGAACACATCTCTATATTCTCTCAGTATTGCGATCAACTCTTGCTCTTCTTCCTTGGTTAAATCGTGCCCTATGTACGTATGTATTTCTTCACCATCTTCTATGATCACTACAATTTTTCTTGGTTTTCTCTTTATTATCGTATGCTAGTCCTGTGAGTGCTTCCTTGTTAGGCATTTGTATCATGGCTTTTCGATCTTCTATCTCATATTTTTTAAAGTTTTCTGGAGCTTCTTCTTTTTCTGGAGCTTCAAATGTTGGTTCTTCTTCTGCCCGTAAGGTGACATGTCTCTTTCCTTTATTTATCTCATTTTGATTGTCCTTTGTCATTGTCAAAGTCTTTTATCCTTTTTGTCTTCCATGTTCTTAAGTTCTAGCTTCTATTAGGTAAAGGTACTCTTCCTCTACGGCACAGAAAGGCTCCATGAGGATGGATTCCTTGTCTTCATCACTATGCTCTTTGAGTTTCTTGTGCTAGGTCACATTCCTTGATAACCACATCACACATGAGTGGTTCTATTGTGAAGACTAAGATGTCATAGCCATCCTCGTCACAATGGGGAGTCCACTATTCTTCATCAATAATTATGTCCATTGTGGATATAATTTTTTCCCAACCATAGGGTTCAAATTCTTCATCTAGAAATGCCCTGGGTGCATAGGCTGGGTCTTGAACTAATCCCTATCATAAAGAATTGTGATGGGCAGTGTATATCTTGAACAGTGTATGTCTACAGTAGACTCAGATGTTTGGTACTTTGATAGTGGGGCAACCAAACACATTACCTCACAATACAATTTCTTCACTTCACTTGAGCTCGCCTCTATAGGGAATATTGTCACATGCACAAACAACTCCTCTTATCCTATCATGGGAGTTGGTAAGATCATTCTAACTACTATTGATGGTAGTTCTTTTACATTGTTGAATGCTTTATTTATGCCAGAGATCAAGAAGAATCTGTTATCAGTTTTAGCTTTAGCCAAGATTGGCTTGGTTGTGAAATTTGTTGATGACAGATGTACAGTTCATGATCTATCAAATGGCAATGTGATTATTGCTTCTGGCATTTTATGTCGTGGGTTGTATAAGCTCATAAACTATGAAAAATCATGAATGATTTGGCATGTGCAGTACATGATTCTCAAGCTATGTCAGATGCAAAGCTTTCGCATGCAAGATTTGGTCATCTGAATTTTGCTAGTTTGCTATGCCTACAAGAATCTAAAATGGTGTCCTCTCTGCCCAAATTTGAGGCACCTGGTAAACATGTTTGTGAAGGCTGTATTTTGGGCACAATGCAATATTCCTTGTTCCCAAAAGATGGTTCAGCTCAAGCTACTCATAGATTGCAACTTGCTCATAGTGATGTATGTGGTCTTATGCAGACACCCTCTTTTGGAAACTATCTTTACTTCGTGACTTTCATCGATGGTTTTTCTAGGCATGCATGGGTATATCCATTGAAAGCAAAATCCTAAGTGTTTATGTGCTTCAAAGAGTTTTTGGTTTTGGTTGAAAATTTGTCAACATGTAAAATGGGCACCCTCCATTCTAATTGAGGGGGGAATATATGTCCTCTTACTTTAACGCATTTCTGGTTGAACATGGGATAAAACATCAGTGTATAGTGCCATATATACCTCAACAAAATGGAGTTCCTGAACGGAAGAACAAGTCACTCATGGAGATGGCGAGGTGTACGATCAAGAGTCAGGCTTTACCACATAGTTTCTTGCTTGAGGTTGTTATGTGTGCAACAAATGTACTTAATAGATGTCCCACTAAAGCATTGGAGTCTATCACTCCATATTAGGATTGGCATGGTCGCAAGCAATCTGTTGCTCACCTGTGTGTTTTTGGTTGTTTGGCATATGCATTAGCGTCTGAACAACAACACAGGAAATCGGACGATAAAGCAGTGAAATGTATTTTTGTTAGGTACAGTTCTAAAAGCAAAGGCTATCGTTTGTATCATCCATGGACTAAATCCATTTTGGTTAGCCATGATGTTGTTTTTGTGGAAGATGCTATTCAGCCATTATTTTCATGTACTAAGGAGACATCGGTTAGCTCCAAAGACATGTATGACACTTTGCTGCCTCTTTTTACACGTGGAGAGTCTATTGCTAGTCCTAATGAGGCGACTTCTCAAACTTTACATGTTTTATGTGATGATCCAAATCATTCCATTTCTGATGCACATCTACATGATGCACTTGTTGATGAGAGAGCTAATATTGAGGAGGCAAAAACTATGCCAAAATGGCTAGTGCAGACTTTGCATGACAACAAATTAGATGCACCTCTATTGTATTGTACTCATTCAAGCTTTCATAGTGTTTTCTTTTCATCAAATTTCTATCATGTGGCTGTCTCTAGTCTTTATGATGAGAATGAGCATGTTTCATTTGATGAAGCACAAAATTATGAAAAATGGATGGTTGTTATGCAATCAAAATATGATGCTATCATAAAAAAATGGTACCTGGTCTTTATGTGACTTGACTCCTAGCAAGGAGGCCATTGGCACCAAGTGGGTATACAAGCTGAAGCGTAAGCCTGATGGAACAGTTGACAGGTATAAGATTAGGCTTGTTGCGAAGGGTTATGCACAGGAAAGAGGCATTGATTTTGATGAGACCTTTGCACCTACATGGCAAATGACTATTGTTCGTGGCATTTGTTCACTTTGCAGCTCATCATGGTTGGAATATACATCAATTGGACATTAGAATTTCATTTTTGAATGGTGATTTGCATGAAGAAGTGTATGTTTTTCAGCCTCGTGACTTTGTGTAGAAAAAGCATGACAACCAGGTGTGCAAGTTGAAAAAGGCATTATATGGGTTGAAACAAGCACCACATGCTTTGGATGATAAATTACATGCCAATCTGATTGCACATGGTTTTGAGAACAGTCCAACAGAGAGCACCTTATATGTTAAGCATGCTAATGATGTGCTTCTTATCATTCTTGTGTACGTTAATGACATACTGCTCACTAGTCCTAATGAGAAGAATATTGCTGATTTTAAGGTTGATCTGCATGCCTCATTTGAGATGTCAGATTTGGGGCATTTGCATCATTATTTGGGAATTCAATTTATGCAAGTTGATAGCGGAATAGCTTTGTGTCAAATGAAATATATTGACACATTATTGCCATGTTTTGGCCTTGAAGTCTATAAACTTATTGGCACTCCTATGGAGACAAGTTTACGATTGAGTCTTCATGATGTCGGAGATGCATTTGATGTTGTTCTCTATCACTAGGTTATTGGATGCTTGATTTACTTATGCATTACTATATTGAGTTTGTTGTCTCACAGATGAGCAGGTTTATGCATTGCCCAAGTGTCAAGCATTGGCAGGTGATTAAGCGCATCTTTTGCTACATGAGTGGTACCCGGCTACTTGGATTGTTTTATCCCAAGGGGGGATCACTACCGCCAAATTTACATGCTTTTTCTGACTTTGACTAGGTTGGTTGCTATGAAGGTGTGTCCACTAGTGGCATTTGCTTCATGCTTGGTAGTTCATGTATATCTCGATTGAGCACGAAGAATCCTACTGTAGCCACTTCCAATTGTGAGGCTAAGTATAGGGAAGCCTTTACAACGATTGTTGAGTGTGTGTGGCTCAGACGCTGTATGGTTGATTTGGGTGTTAGTGAGCCTTCTGCTACCACCATCTTCACTAACAGTAATAAAACATTGGCAATTTGGTAGTTGCGAGGAACCTTGTGTTCCATGCTCACAGTAAGCACATTCAGGTGCATTATCATTATGTCAAGAAGAGTTTCTTTGTTGGAGAGATCAGCTTGGCATATGTGCTCACACAAGAGAACATTGCAGACGTTTTCATGAAGGCTCTACCTAGGGAGAATTTTTAAGCTTTCCGCAAAGCTTTGGGCTTAATTCCTTTTGTGGATTGATTCCGCATAGTTTGGCACTTCCTTATACATGAGTCTAGCTCCTTGTTCATTGCATCACTCCTAGAGGGAATTTGTTGATATATTTAGGTAGTGATGTGTGTGAACACACTAGGACTATCGAGACACTTTTTTCCCTCTCTAGGAGGTTTTTCCCCCTAGCTTGTATATCTGTCTATTGCCCTAATGGGTTACTTATTTTTGTACATTCTAGTGGTAATATATTTCAGCATTGTGTGTTGTGCTCCAAGCTTCTTCTTCTTCCTTGTGCTTTTCACATGCTTTTGCACACCTCAAACTCCAACACTTATGAATGCTGCAATGCCCAAGAAGCATGCTCCCAATCATACCCCATATGCAAGCTAGTTTTTGCCTTGCTCAGAAGCTCCAAGTACCTGCAAATATGTCAAATTTTAGCTCAAAAATCCAACAAATTAAAAACCCTAAATTTTGGCCAAAAATGGTTGTCTATCCCGATTGACACAGGCTCTCTATCACGATGGACAAGGCCTTTGATATTTTCTATCTATCATGCAAGGTATCTATTGCAATTGATAATTTTTTTGGGAAAATTTATCTATTGTGGGAAGTGTTTGTCCCGATGGACAAGTTCTTTGTGAGATTTTGTCTGTCGAGGGGCGTGACTATCATAATGGACAAGTGTCCATCATGGCATGTTTGGCATGATTGAAACTATCTATCGCGATGGATAGGTGTCCATTGTGGCCTATCTATCATGATTAACACTGTCTATCGTGATAGATAGGTGTCTATAGTGGTCTATCTATCATGATTGATTAACAAAATGGGTATTTTATAGCAAATTTTATATTGTGTGGATGTGCATGTTTTCTACTATACTATCGTCCACTTTGTTTTACCAAAATCCTCAATTTTTTATCTATTGTGATTGACAGAGATCTTTGCCCCTGAGATGTGTGCATAGTGATGCCATAGCTACTATAGATCATGTTGCTATTGTGGATACCAGTACCTGCCAGAAAGCACAAGAACACAAGAAATGCACACAATCACTCTCTCTCTCACTCTCACAAGTAAAATGAATGTAATACAATGGAAGTGGGGATATGAGCAACGAGGTGGATTTTTTGCAAAGGTGGAGATGGATCTAGGAGGTGAGTGGAGATGGTGATGGAGTAGAAAAGTAAAGAAAGAGTGAATAAATTACCTAATTACCTATAATTCCAATGTTGAATCTCTACTTCTTACCATCACACGCTCATCCTCAAAGCTCGATCCCGGGAAATGGTGTCATATTTGATGTCACTCTAGCACAATGATGAGTATCAATGTGAGAAGAGTCACCTTATAATTCTCAATCCAAGGACATATGAGGGTGGTATGACGACCATAAGCAAGTGAAAGTACAAGTGTGTGAGTGAGAAGCACAACAACATGCACACACATGCAGATACACACATATATAATAAGACAAAGAGATGAATAATGAAATCTTTTAATTACATGCTCTTCATACAAATTTTTTAAGCTAATTTGGGGGCTCAAATGAGCTCTTTGAAATTTGGTACATGGGTACTTCTACTACTCCTCAAGCTCAGGGACTCCTTGGCTTATACAAAATGGAGTTTTACCTACAAAAAATGGGATGTATGATGGGGCATAGTGTTGTAACATCAAGCTTGCATTATGCTTGAGGTGGACATGAATTAGATCAAATCCATTATTTGGATCCTATCGATATACCTTGAAGAATAGCACTTATGTGCACATATTTTCTTTGTATTAATTGGTTGATCACTTATGATCATTTCTTGTAAGGTGCAAGGTATTTACCTTTGAGAAAGAGAAGATCAAACGGCCTAAAAGCCACGAGTTAGAGGTGGTTGGGATTGATTCTCAATGAATCAATCAAAAAGTAGATTTGATTTAAACTTTCTCTTTTCCTAAATTATAGGAAAGATTCCAATCAATCTAAACTAACAAACCTGCCTAATTTCGAATTCAAATTCACGGAGAAAAGGTGTGGCCATATCCTCAAGTGTCTATATAAAGACTCCACAATATTTTTACATTAAGGAAATTGATGATTTGAAACAATACATATACTCTTTGATCATTGTTTGGTGCCATTTCTGTTCTCTGCTCATTCTTCCTCACACTCACTCAACTTGCAGAGATTGTTGCTCTCACTACAGAGCTGCAAATCCAGTGTTTAAGCCTTCACTGTAAATGTACAATTTTTTAGTTTATGTATATAAATTTTCAAGTCATTTGGTTCATTACTTTCAAAGAAATTGAAGTTTTTCAATCTCGAGGTCATTCTCTACACATCCCTTAAAAATATGGATGACACTAGTTTAGTGTTGAGGTGATTGCTCCTTCTATAGTTGTTATAAATTAAGGATCTTATGCATTATAAAAAGCCAACCCTATGTATGAAAGTCCCTTAAGAGAATTTTTTCTAATTTTCATTGTACTGGCTGCTCTTAGTGTTCAAAGTCATAACTTCCATCCATTTTTAGAAGGTTTTTGTGAGCTAGTCAAGGTGCAAGTTATCTGTTTTGCATCAAATTATTCTTATTGATGTTCCAAAGTACCTATTGGGTTTTATTGCACTAACCAAAAGCATACAAGGTCTATTTTACATATCCAAAGAGTTAGGAATGGTCCTATGTTGGTTTGTTGGACCAACTTCACCACTTGACAATTCAACTTTCTAAGCCTCTCCAGCTTCTCCAACTTTTTTTACTAGTATTAGAGCAATGGGAGATGGATTTCCATCAATGATTGAGAATTTTGATAGACACAATTGTGTTGCTTGGCAAATCAGAATGGAAGCTTATTTGCCAGGAAGAAACCTATATGGGATTGTATCAGGTGATGAAGCAATGTTTATTCCAAGATCCAAAGGAGGACCTACTCAATAGGAAACAGATAGGCTCACACTTTGGTGTGCGAGGGATGCTCAAGCAAGGTCATACATACTCAACTCTATCTCTGATTTTCTATTACCACATATTAGATGATGCAATACATTTCAAGGGGGTTGGGATGCCATAGAGACTTTCTTTTCTACTAGTACAAAAGCAAGGAAGAACCATCTTTGTAATGAGTCCAATCAAATGAAGAAGAGTCCAAAACAAACCATCACTGAGTTTGTTACAAAGTTCAAGGAGGTTTTTGATCAATTGCCATCCATTGGAGAGATGATTGAAGAAGAGGCCATCATGAGGCAAATCATAAATGGAATTAGAGGTGAAAAGCAATGGCAATCTTTCACCATAGCCTATGATCTCATCATGGATGTGAAAACTCCAATTTTCAACATCTTTCTTGGACAACTCTTCAATCAAGAGGCTAACAATAGCATGAAGGAAGGTAACTCCTATCATGGTAATTCAACTAGTGCTCCATATGCAGATAAGAAGGACAAGAAGATGAAAGGCAAGAAGAAGGAAGAAGATGAAGAGGAGACTTCCCAAGCCAACTTTGCAGGCAAGAGCAAGTGGAAAGGGAAGAAGAAAGGACCAAAGAATGAGAAAAACAAAGGTCAAAATGTTCAACCTTGTGCCATCTGTGATAAGACCAAGCACACCACTCATAATTGATGGTCCAATGGGAAGACCCAAAAAGGAAGTGGGAGAGATGGATATGGAAGCAATAGAGGCAGAGGTGGATACAACTTCAACAATAACAATAGAGGCCATAATAGAAGGGACTGCAACAATCATTCTGAAGATCAACAACATGAAGACTCATTGCTCTTGATGAATCTAAGCCACAAGAAAGGTAAATAAGATGATCATTTATTCAATCATGTTGCAGGCAACATAGCTCTCTTATCTGATTTGGAAAGTCGAAAGCATAGACATGAAGTTCAAACTAGGGATAAGACGAAGATAGTGTGGAGAATATTTGTAATGTCAAAGCTTCCAATGGCACGGAAATATTTTGAGCAAGGTAATCTATGTTCCCACTATTACAAAAACCTAATAAGTGTAGGCCAAATAGTTGAGAAAGGCTTGCAAGTTAGGTACACCCAACATGAAGCTTTTGTGGAAGATCCATGTCAAGGCTTCGAGAAGATAGCCAGAGGTGAGAAGCATGGTAGGCTCTTTACTTTTGGAGTAGGAGGAACCAGAAACAAAGCTCTATTCAACTTTGGGTCTCAAACCCTAAGTGAGCTTGAAGTGTGGCATAAGAGGCTAGCTCATGTGAATGAAAGAACCTTAAAGGATATATGCAGGGGTCGAAGTGTTCTTGGATTACCAAACATATCAAATCAACACATGATCAACACATGTGATGCATGTCAGATTGGGAAGGCACAAAGACAACCATTCAACCACAAAGGCTACATCCACAACTTATTGGACTTAGTACATACAGTTGTATGGGGACCAAGCCAAGACCCTTCATTGGCAGGATCAAGGTATTATGTCTCATTTATTGATGACCATAGTAGATGGACTATTCTGTACTTTATCAAGAGTAAGAATGAAGTGTTTGATTTCTTCAAAAAGTATCTAGCACATGTGGAGAATTATACAGATAGATCACTCAAGAATCTCATATCTGATGGAGGGTGAGAAGGGGGAGAATATTTCTCCAAAGAGTTTGATGAGTTCTTGTAGGATAAAGGTATCCAAAGGGAAGTGATTACCAGGTACTCTCCTCAACTGAATGGAATTGCAGAGAGGAGAAACAAGACATTGGTTCAATCAGCTAGAACAATGCTTCAAGAGAAGAGGTTGCCACATTATCTATGGCCAGAGGCTATTTCAACTATTGTGTACCTTGTCAATAGACTACCATCCAAATCACTTCAAGGTATGAATCCTTATGAAGTATGGTATGGAAGAAAACTTAGTTTTGGATATTGCAAAGTGTTTGGTTGTTTAGCTTATGTTCATGTACCATCATAAATAAGAGGATGATACACAAGTTCAAGATCCAAGAAAAGATACAGATGATGACCAAGATGAAAAGGAAAAGGATTACAAGCTATGGAAGGCAAGAGGCAAAGCAAAGTTGCAAGAATGTGGAGAATGCTCCAACCAAGCACCTAGAAGGTCAACAAGGGAGAAAAGACAACCAGAAAGGTATGGATATGATTCAACATTTGTTACAAAGCATTCAATCTACTTGGAAAAGGACTCAATTTTAGAGGAACCCTCAACCTATGAAGAAGCAAAGGGAAACCCTAATTGGGAAAAGTCCATGTAAGAAGAAATAGAGGCATTGAAGGAGATGGACACATGGGATTTGGTTCCAATGTCACACACTCAGAAGGTAATTGGTTGCAGATGGTTATATAAAGCTAAAAGAAGCTTAGATGGATCCATTTGCAGGTACATGGCAAGATTACTTGCCAAAGGATGCTTACAAACTCATGGTATAGACTATGAGGAAACATTCTCACCAATTGCAAAGATGACTATAATCAGAAAATTGATAAGTGTAGCTGATGCAAGAAATTGGAGACTCCTCCAACTTGGTGTGAAAAATGCATTCCTAAATGGTTGGATAAATGAAGAGGTATACATGTCACAACCACCAAATTTTAAAAACCCTAATCATACATCTTATGTTTGCAAAATTAAGAAAGCATTCTATGGATTGAAACAAGCTCCTAGAGCTTGGAACTACAGGTTGGTTACATACCTTCAAGATCAAGGGTTCAAACCTAGCAACTCTGATCCTTCTATATTCATCAAAAGGGATCACAATGAGATTATCTATCTATGTGTATACGTAGATGATATTGTTGTGACAGGTGATGATCTGAATGGCATTCAAAGGGTCAAGAGACACATGCAAGAGGAGTTCAAAGTTAGTGACTTAGGTGAGATCAAATGTTTCTTAGGTATGCAATTGATTTATACAGATGAAGGGATGTATCTAACTCAAAGAAGATACATTCAAGTCTTACTTCTCAAGTTCAGAATGGGGAACACACCTTTGGAATTGAACCATAAACTAAGTGTTTATGAAGGTGATCAGATTGATGATCCTAAAGAGTATCAAAGCTTAGTTGGTAGCTTGATATATGCTACTCACACAAGACCAGACATATCATATAGTGTGAAAGTGCTTAGTCAGTTCATGCATTCACCTAGAAGGCCACACATGGATGTTGCAAAGAGAGTACTCGAGTACCTCAAAGGGACACTTGATGAAGACATCTATTATTCTTACTCTTCATATTTGGATATCAAAATCTATTCATATGCAGATTGGGTAGGAGCAAAGGATGATAGAAGATGCACCTCCGGATACTTAGAATTTGTAGACTAAAAAATTAGTGTCATGGAGTTCCAAGAAGCAACCAACAATTGCTTTATCTTGAACTAAAGCATAATATAGAGGTCTAACTATTGCAACTCAATAAGTAATACGGCTCAAGGATTTGTACTCAGATTTGGGACTTGTAAGTTCTAAACCTCACTTACTTGGAGATAATGTAAGTTCCCTGCATTTGACCGCAAATCCAATTTTTCATGCAAGGACAAAGCACATAGAAGTCCATTACTACTTTGTAAGAGAGAAGCTTATGGCAAAGGAAATTGACATTTCATTTGTTCCTACTAAGAAGAAAATAGCAGATATAATGACAAAGGCACTTGATGGGATAAAGCTTTGTAGATTCAAAGCTATGGCAAGTATTCAACCTATCAGAGAATGAAGACTCAAGCATACTTTAGCTTGAGGGGGATCTGTTGAAACATCAAGCTTTCATTATGCTTGAGGTGGACATGAACTACATCAAATCCATTATTTGGATGCTATGGATATGCCTTGAATAATATCACTTATGTGCACATATTTTCTTTGTATTATTTGGTTGATCACTTATGATCATTTCTTGTAAGGTTCAAGGTATTTATCTTTGTAAAAGGAAAGAGTAAAAGGCCTAAAAGAAATGATTTAGAAGTGGTTGAGATTCATTCTCAATCAATCAATCAAAAAGTATATTTGATTTAAACTCTCTTTTCCTAAATTGTAGAAAAAGATTCCAATCAATCTAAACTAACAAACCTACCTAATTTCGAATTCAAATTCATGGAGAAAAGGCATGGCCATATCCTCAAGAGTCTATGTAAAGACTCCACAACATTTTTACATTAAGGAGATTGATGTTTTGAAGCAATACATATACTCTTTCATCATTGCTTGGTGCCATTTCTGTTCTCTGCTCATTCTTCCTCAAACTTAATCAACTTGTAGAGATTGTTATACTCTCTATAGAGCTGGAAATCCAATGTTTAAGAATTCATTGGAAAGCTACAACGGTCTAGTTATGTATACAAGTTTTCAAGTCATTTGGTTCATTACTTTCATATAAATTCAATTTTTTCAATCTCAAGGTCATTCTCTGCACATCCCAAAAAATTGTGATGCCACTAGTTCAATGTTAAGGTGATTGCTCATTTTATATTTGTTATAAATTAGGGATTTTATGCATTATAGCAATCCAAACCTATGTATGATAGTCTCTTAAGAGGAATTTTTCTAATTGTTACTGTGCTAGCTGCTCTCAGTGTTTGAAGTCACAACTTCCATCCATTTTTAGAAGGTTTTTGTGAGCTAGTCAAGGTGCAACTTATTTGTTTTTCATCAACTTATTCTTCTTGATATTCCAAAGTACCTATTTGGTTTTATTTTACATATCCAAAGACCTAGGGCTGGTCCTATGCTGGTTTGTTGGACCAACTTCACCACTTGACAATTCAACTTTCTAAGCCTCTCCAAGCTTCTTCAACTTCTTTCACGTAGTGATAAAAATCGTTGAATGTTATATGATTGAGTTTTGAAAAAAGAATTTTTTCCCTATTCACCAGATCTGTGTCAGCTTCCTTCTTGGCTCAATCCTCCTTGGACTTCTCTCTACCCTTGCTCTCTTTGGCTTATTTGTATTAAGCTCCCTTGCCATGTCAGACCACCAAAGCCCCTTCCTTGGCTACCAATAGACTTCAAACTCAATTTATGCAGGTTCCGAAGAAACCACATTTAGATGTTGTCAGAAGAAATCCAATTTATGTGAGTGCTACTTTGGATTATGCATTATTTTATGAAGCTAGTGCAGAATTGCAGGCTCATGGATACATCGATGTAGATTGGGCTGGTACTATTCCAGATAGAAAATCTACTAGTGGCTTTCTATTCTCACTTGGAAGTGCAATTGTTACATGGAGCAGTAAGAAGCAACCCACTACTACTTTGTGGAGTATAGATGTTGAGTATAGAGTTGTTGCAATGGTAGCATGCAAAGCATCATGATTAGAGATGCTACTTGCATATTTAGGTGTGAAAGACATGCGTATAGTGATCATTGCGGTATATGTCAAGATACTTTAGTGAGCTTTAATAAATCTATCTACCGAAGAATGATGGCACATTTGTTTCTTGCCAGCTTACTCATTCACAAACATTAGGATTTTCCTTATTTACTATTCTTTATATATTGCACTAGTTGTGTTGTTGTATTAGGTCATTCTTGTATGTTCTCTTTACCTAATAGAAGAAGAAGAAGATCATTCTTCCTTGCCTCAATCTGTGTGTGATCCGCTCCTTTCAATTGACAATTTGGGCTCACCAATGCACTTGCTATATTCCTGTGGCTAATCTCATGTATTTAAAGAGTTCTCATGTAAGAATTAGAGGTACATGTGGATGATTTGTGTGCACATTCCCACATATGATAAAATCACATCTCAGAAAGACAAAAAAATAATAAATATAGAGAACAAGTGTGCTTAAATCTAGAAAAGTTTGTATTCATGGCTTGACAAAGGAAAGTCTTAGGTCATAGTGTCAAAGAAAGGAATATTAATGGACGAGGATAAAGTGATAACCATAGCAGAGTTACCATGGCCTAGAATGGGGAAGGAAGTACAAGCATTCATGGGCCATTGTGGATATTATTGACAATTCATCCACATGTATGCGATCATTGCCAAGCTCTTGTGAGCTTTTCACTAATTCTGAGTGGAATGATGAGTGTGAAAAGTCATTTTTAGACCTAAAATGACATTTGCATGTTGCACCAATTTTGACAATGCTTGATTGGAATAAGCCATTACATGTTCATGTCAATGCATCCAATTTGTCAATTAGATGTGTGCTAGCACAACCAACTATAGAAGGAAATTTGGACCTACTCATAGCTTACACCGTTAGATAATTGAATGCAAAAGAAAGAAATTACATGAAAACTGAATGAGAAGGATTGGTAATGATGTATGTGGCTAAGAATTTTAGACACTATTTTTTGACCAACAAGTTCAAGTTTTTCACTGATCATCAAGAATTATTATATTTGATCAAGAAACCTTGTAATATGGGATTATTAGTAAGATAAATTCTCTTACTATGATTTTGAAGTAGCTTTTAAGAAAGTTAAGACCCATTTTATGGTAGATCACCTTTCACGAATTACTTCAAGAGAATCCCTGCAAGGTGTATCAAATGATCTTCTTGATGCATATTTTTTCAATCTAGAACTAGTTCCAAATCATGCAAAGCAACTAGTGCCAATCTTGACATATGGACCCAAGAACCCCATGGTAAGAACATAAGAGAAGGAAGTAATAAGACCACAAATCTATCATATACTCATAGGAAGCATCTATTGGCAAGATGAACAAGGAATATCAACCTACTACATGGATGAAGAGGAACATTATAAGTGGTTGCAATTAGCACATGTAGGTGCCTTAGGGCAACACCACGCTAAATAGAGAACCCTCCAAACTTTGAAACAATTAGGTATATACTAAGCAAAAATAAAACCCAACATGCATAAGTTGATTAAGAAATGTCCAACTTGTGTTTGCATACCCCTAGTTCAACATGCAACACTATACCAAGTTTCACTAATACCTGATTGGAGTGGCCCTTAAGTCGACTTTTTAAAAACAAAACTACCATTAGACTTTTTAATCCCAACATTGAAAATAGCACAAGAGCATCAATGGACAAGACTCGAGCTATCCTCTAGAGTTATGGATCTAGAATGATTGAGAGAGACAAGGTTACGTGCAGCAACGGGAATATACACACAAAGAAAAGACAAAAAGTTTTATTTTGATGCACATATGAAAGAAAAAGGCTTAAAATTTGGTGATTTAGTTTTGGTATATACCTTAAAGCACCATGCTCATCAGTTAAAAAATGTGGTTATGCAACTATTGATTATCAATAGGCTTTATATTGGTGGTGCGATACAACTAGCCGCCCTAGAAGGAGAAATAATGCCCAACTACATTAGTGGATGTAGATTCAAGCTTTATCAAGAACCATTGATGAAAGAGATGCTTAAACAAATAAATTACGCTAAAAAGCATAGAGAATAAGAAATATTTAGAGAAGAGGCATAGGCCGAGGCCGTAGAATGTATTAAATGAATGAAGTTGAGATGACAAGGCATACTTCCAAATCTAAACACACCAAGATATCACATGGCAATGTGCCACACTAGAACGAGTACTTCCCTTATCATTATACATAGAATACCATTCATCGCAATGGAGCTAGAACAGGGCACTACAACCAAGTCAGGTGTTGCCACTAGTGCCATAAGGTATTCGTGTTGTCAAGATATGAAGATACAAGTGAATCCAATTGAAACTTACCTCATTAGATTAGGAGGAGTGAAAACCCCTTGCATTGGTGAGGTTGAAGTTCCTATCCTTTTACATGATGTCACCTTGATAGTAAAGTTATTAGTTTGCCATGATGAAGATCTCACAATATTGTGCAAGATTGGATCTACGACCACGTAGTCAACTTGAATCAAGATGACTTTTTCAGCTTTGTGTTTATAGACAAGGCCTCATGGTGGAACTAGAGACCCATGAGTCCTTTGGTTTTAAATCCACTCACTGTGGATGCACCCTTAAGTCTACTGTGCAGAATGTCTCACCTCTTGATGGACAAGTCATGCAAGTGTTGGAGACCATTTCTTTCTAAAGGAAACTCTCATGATGCCAATGAATTCACACCAAATGAAGATACAACCACAGAGTAACCATGAGAAACAAATATTGCCCACAAAACTGCGAGTAGACAAATGCAAAAATAAGGCTATCTCGAGCATGAAGTAGGTGTGGGTAAAGAAAGGTGAACGATTGATTGTTCCATCGAAACCATCATCGAAACACCCAAAGGACAAGATGCATCAAAGGCAAAGAATTGATGTGAATGAAGGACATCAACAACAAGTAATTTGACAAATTTGGATTCCCAAGTAGTTAAGGATGGCATACCCTAATACTTCACATGTATGGGTGCCTAAGGCTTGCTTATGGGCCTAGATGTCCCCTTCTAGATTACCTCCCAAATCCTTTTCACATTCATCGTACATCTCAACATAAAGTCATACCACCTTCAAAACCTTGTACTCATCCATTTGGAATATTCTTGAAATGGGTGCTTAATCAGCCGTGTGACCAACCATCCATTTCATATACAACCTCGGAATAAATCCACACAACATATGAACACCAAAATCATATGGAGATAATGCACAATCCCAAGTATGCATATGGATAATCTAGTGAATTCATTAGGTTTTGGTGCAATAAGAAAGCCTAAAAGCTTAGCTTAATTCTTTGGATTACTCTCACCACTTATCGCACACCTCATATGAATCTATGTTTGTAAAAGTTCAAAGGTTCAATTGTAAAAGACCAAAAGTGGAAGGAATTTTATCAAAAGTGAGAGCCAAAATCAATGACTTTTTTAGTTGTGATTCAAGTTCAAATCATTCCTAAAGTCTAGGATGAGTTTTAGGTGAATGACTCATCATATTCAGATTCAAAAAGATATAGAAATAGACCATCTCTTAGTCATGGAATGTAAGAAAATAACAGCATAGCGGAATAGACATGTAGACAGAGTTGAGAGAAAAACGCAGACAAAGATAGACGCAGACTGAGAGATAGAGAACTCAAATTCTTAGATTGTCAAGCATAATGCAGTTACAATGATGGTGCTGCCCACCCGTGCGCTCCCACTCTGGAGCTTAGATGACGATCTAGACATACTCTAGATGAAGGGCTTACTAGTGCGCAATGCTATGTAAAGCTCAACGTGGGCCGTGCTTATATAGTTTTTACAAGGCGGTTCGGTATAGATAAACATAGTCGGGAGATACAAAATAGTTGGTAAAATATATGATCTGACAATATCTGCATGAACAGAAGTCCTATCGTCTCGGCCCTACGGGCCGGGGGGATAGGCCCCTCGGGCCTTGCAGAAGGGGGCAAGCCCCCCTCTACACTCCCCCCATTAAGGTTCTATGGGGAGACCGCGTGACACCACAGGGCCTTTATTTTCACCTTAAATGGCAACCCAATGGCTTGGAAGTTTATGCCCTACCTAACCTAATGGCTAAGCTCACAAAGATCATCTACAACCATCAACGGACACACATAGACATCATCTAACTTGGAAGTTAGGGTTCCACAAATGTTTGGGCTCTCATAATGGCTTCTCCTCATAATGGGGGCCTTGCAACTTAGAGCACCATGGATCATTTGTGGTCACATGAGAGTGGAGTATTCAGCATATCTAACACCCCCCCTCAATTTCCACCCTATGGTGAACTACCTCCTTGGTCCAATCCGATCTCCATGACCCTGTCCTCAATCAACTCACGCACATAGTGATACTGAATTTCTATGTGCTTAGTACGTGCATGGAAAACAAGATTTTTGGCGATGGCCATGCAACTTTGGTTGTCACACTTCAACTTTGTAGCCTCTTGTCCTTGTATTCCTATGTGCCATAGGATCCTCCTCAACCATATTGCTTCACATGCTGCAACACATGCAGCTTTGTACTCAGCTTTAGTAGAAGATAATGCTACAGTCGGTTGCTTCTCACTAATCCAAGAGAAAATCCCTGATCCTAAAGAAAAGCAATATCCAAAAATTGATTTTCTGGTATCAATATCTCCTGCCCAATCTGAGTCACAATATCAAACCAGAGATGATCCTTCTTCATAAAGACTACCATAATCAGTAGTTCCTCCCACATACAAGAGTATCCGCATGCTTGCCTTCCAATGAGTTTGGCAAGGCTTATTAGAGAACCTGCTTACTACTCCAACACCATAAGAGATGTCTGGTCTGCTATTGCACAAGTAGATGAGACTTTCAACTAATTTCTTGTATCTTCCAATATTCACTGGAGATGAAGCATTCTCAATAGATAATTTTGTGTTGACCTCCATAGGTGTAGAAATTTCCTTGCAATCCTCCATGTCTAATGCCTTCAATATTTGCCTTGCATACTTTTGTTGAGAGATGAAAATCTTCCCTGGTTCCTGCCAAACTTCAAGACCTAAGCAATAATGCATTAAGCCCAAGTCTGTCAGTTCAAATTCTGAACTCAAGGCATCTTTTGTTTGTTGAAGAAGAGCATCATCATTTCCTGTGATCACAAGGTCATCTACATAGAGTACAAGCACAATTGTCTTCCCTCCTCTCTTTAGAACATACAAGTTAGCATCAGAAGCACATCTTTTGAAACCTAGATCCAAGAGATACTTATCTATCCACTGGTACCATGCTCTAGGGGATTGTTTTAGCCCATATAATGCCTTCTCCAGCTTACATACCTTGTTCTCTGAATGGGGAGCCTCAAACCCTGGTGGCTGAGACACAAATACCTCCTCCTTGAGGTCTCCATTCAGGAACGCTGATTTTGACATCCATGTGATAGATTGGTCAATGCTTATGTGCAGCCACAGCTAGTACTACTCAGATAGTAGTCATTCTTGCAGTTAGGGTGAATGATTCACAAAAGTCAATGCCTTCAACTTGTGAGTAGCCGTATGCAACAAGTCTTGCTTTATACTTTTCTAGAGTACCATCATCCTTGTACTTTAGCTTCTAGACCCACTTGGTGCCAATGACTTTATGCTTAGGGGGTCGATCCACTAGCTGCCAAGTTCCATTCTTCATGATATTGTTGTATTCTGCTTGCATGGTGTTAGCAGTAGTCAAGGAACTGAAGGACTAACAAGACAAGGAAGCCAACGAAGGGAGTCGGAGCGAAGAGAAGGTACAAGCAGACAGAGTAGTCAAAGAAGATCGGGCAAGTAGGCCATTATTTTTTCAGGAAGCTAAAGCATATCAAAGAGGTGGACACATAAGGAGAAGGAGCAAGTAGGAAGCTCGAAGATGTGTATGTCAAATCGTTAGAGGAAATCCCTACAAAAATAGTGATTTTCATCACTAAAAGCCATTGTAAATACCATTTCATATTTTTGTAGCTCCATTTTGTGCAAGCCAAGGAGTCCTTGAGCTTGAGGAGCATTAGAAGTAGCTACCTACCAGTTTTCATAATTTTAGACTCCATTTGAGCCTTCAAATGGGGCCTAGAACCTAATTTTTAACTAGGCCGGACATTAGGTCTGGACACGGCCAAAACCTACTCAAAAACTATAAATAGAGCTAGAGAGCTCATTTTTGGGGTTAGCTTGTAATTGATTTGAACTTGTATGAGATTTTTGAAAGTAATCTAAAGAACTCCATTGCTTCTCCCTCTTTGTCTTGCCTTGTGTGCGCGTGTGTGTGGATGTTAGTGTGCTTCGCACTCATGCACTTGTGCCTTCACTTGCTCGAGGTCGTCATACCATCCTCACGTCTTCCCGGATTGACATTAAAGGAGGTGCTACTCATCACTGAGCTACACCAAATTTTGGCGCCGTTGCCGGGGATCGAGCTTTGAGGACAAGCGTGTGATGGTAAGACGTAGATTTGAGACGTTGGCATTGTAGGTAATTTCTTTACTCTTCTTGATTTTTCTCTTTCTTACTTCATCATCATCATCATCATCACCATCATCATCCTCACCACCTCCCACCTCCATCTCCACCATCGCGAAAACTTTCAGTTTTTTATCATATCACCTTCTTCCTTCCATTTCCCTCATTTCACTTGTGAGAGAGAGCGAGAGAGCGAGTTGTGTGCATTGCTTTTTGCCTGTTTTCTGAGTGATCTTGCAGGTACAGCTCTATCATCCCCTCCAGCATGCTGCGCAGGTACGGATGAACTCGGAACTGTCTCTGTGTCGTAGACCTCTGTCGATCGCGATTGACAGAAAATTTCGCCTTTTGGTAAAACAAAGTGCACCACCATGACATGCACAAGGAGGACATTCCAAATCACTAGAAAAAACTAAAAAATTCCGTGTTTTTCTGTCAATCGCGATTGACACCGTCGATCGTGACCGACAGCCACGATCGACAGATTCTATCGATCGCGACCGATAGAGACGACCGATAGAGACGACCGACTGACCCTGTCAGTCGTGATTGACACCGTCGATCACGACCGACAGCCACGACTGACACCTCTGTCGATCGCGGCCGACTGAATTTTGACGATTGACTGAATTTCTCATGTTGCCACATGTCCATCGCGACGGACGCATCCCCGATCGACTGAAATTACGGTGAAAATCCCGAAAAACGTGTCGATCGTGATTGACACCATCGATCGCGATTGACAGGACCCACGACCGACTCTGTCGATCACGATTGACACTGTCAATCGCGACTGACGTGTCGATCGCGACCGACAGGCCCCGATGGACACCTCTATCGATCACGATTGACAGACCTGTCGATCGCGATTGACAGGCTTTTTTGGCCAAATTCTAGGGGTTTTTTGTTCCAAGTTATTGGGGTAATTTTTATGCATACTCATCAAGCAATTAGTGAGTTGTGAGATCCCTACACGCGTGTTTTGAGAAAAATCCTGTGAACTGTCAGCCTATTGAACCCTGTTTTAACTTCGAAACACTGAACAGTCATAACTTTCTCATACGAAATCCGTTTGCTGTGATTCTTGTTTTGTTGGAAAGCTCGTGGGGAGTACAACCAAAACTCCCATTGGTTACGGTAAATTTAGTATCAAGATTATAAGATATACTATTTTGAAGTTGACCATATCTAGGGGGCACAAAACCAAGGGATCTCTAGACTTGTTGGCCATAAAAATAGAGGGAAAATTGATATCTAGTATGCATGAATGGAAGTGAGTTTTTATGTCCTTTGAATCTAAGTCTTGAGCTAATCTTGGGATTTTTACAGGTCCATTGAGAGCACTTGAGGGCATCCAAAGCAACGGTTTTTTGGCAAGCTTGAGAACTGGGTTCTTGAGCACCAAAGGGCAAGGAATCGGCAAGCGAGGTTGGAATACTCTCAACACCCTTTGTCAATTCCTAGCTCAGGCTAAGTACGAATAGTGCTAGAAGTAATTCAGGGCAACGATAGGCACGAAACAATTCAAAGACTATCTAAGAAATCAAGTTCAAGAGATAACCTGTGTGATCGATAACTTTAAAGGAAAAGAACTTAACGGGGAGCGATCAATTTCAAGTGCAGAAATTAACTCAAGCATTCCTGACGACGCGACATCAAACAAGATCATAAACACGATAATCAACTAAAAAGAATCAAGTGACTGATACAAAAGAACTTAGCAACGAGTTTGTACCTTGGGTAAAAATTGGGATTGCTCAAATAGGCATATGAACCTTAGATCAGGACGACACCTAGGAAGAGATAGACAAAGTCTTAGGTCTTCAGAGGCTAGTGTTAATCATACTGCTAGGTCTTGGGCTCAGCAGTTGAGCCATTATTCGCACTACCCTAGCTCTAAAACTAGTGAGTCAGAGATGTCCCACGGTATGGAAAGACCTACAGGAAGTTCAGGTGTGCCATATTTACATAGGGTAGAAGGCCCTTACAAGACGCAACTCGAATACCTTAGGACCAACCAATTAGGTGCTAGCATCTATGAGAACAGCCTAGGAGATCTGTGGTCCAGATCAAAAACCCTGATCAATCCATTGGACTAGAGCACCCAGCTGTCAAGTTTGAAAATGGAGCATACTTGGACAAAGAAGGAACAATATATGTAGTCACTAGTCACACAGACAGGACCGATGAATTCGGGAATGTGATCCCTGAGGTGGACATAGGTGACCTAGAGCAAGGAAACATGGGTGTAGAACCTAGAACCCCCCGAGGCAAATCTGTTCTCACTAGGATTATCACACCAGAGTGGATTTCCCAAGACAATAAGAGCATAGATCTACTCCTGAACCATGAGACTGATGAAGCCTTTTGGAGGTATCGATCCGATCAGCCGAATGAGGTAGGAACAATCATGATATATGAGTTCAAAGATCCTGATAGCCCAAGTAGAGTGACCTACTTAGATCACGCTTCAGAGAGGATCTTTGTGGTTACAAAAAATGATAGGCATGCTTACACTTGGAAAGGTGAATTTATTTTCCCCCAACCAAGATCGAATGTGTCCTTTGGTCACCCAGGAGCTGGAACATCCCAAGCTCATGGAGATCAAAGAGACAGACATAGAGATAGACCTGAGGTAAGCTTTGCCAATCCAGTGGGAAGAGAAAGAACGAGAACGGAAACAAATAGAGCAGAACCTGAGGGACTTAGAGCCCAAAGGAACCAAAGGAATGCTGATGATTTCCCTCTGCCAAGGCCTAGGGAACACACCAGAACATTGAGACCTACACAACTGGTTAAGTCCATGAAGAACTACTTCGATGGCACAGGAGACCCATATGATCATGTGGCTGAGTTTAGGCAAGTCTTGAGAGCTGAACAAGTTGAGGACCTATTCACGTAGTATAATGCCTTTGTTCTAACCCTTAGGAACACAACCCTTACGTGGTTTCAACCATTGAATGAGAGATAGTTCAGGAGCATAGACCAACTCTTAGAGGCCTTCATCACTGAATTCTCTAAAAGTGGCATAAGGCATAATACTTCCTCATTGATACATAGCTTCAAGCAGACCCCTCAAGAGACCGTAAGACTTGCAGGAAGAAGATTTAGGCAATACCTAGAGAGATGCCCTGTTCCAGAGTTACTCACACCAGCCAAACAGGTGGCATTATTCTTGGATGGATTGCTAAGTACCAAATTGAGGTCATATGTGTACTTGAAAGACCCTAGGACCATTGAAGAGTGCGTACGCATGTGCATTGACATAGAGGATAACCTAGGGGAAGAGTTAGAGCTTTCCAAAATCTATAAAGATTCAGATAGTGCCTCTAGCTTTTCTTCCACACAATCTACATCTATTGAGGAACTCGCAGAAAAGGTAGCTAAAAAACTAGGTGTCTCTAGTAAACAAATTCCAATATTTGCCCTAGTAAAGAGATGTTATACTTGCGGTGGTGACCACATGGCGAATGTATGTCCCATTATGGCTCAACCCCAAGTAAATCCTAGTAGCCAGTACTGCACCATAGAACGGAGGTACACCAATCACACCGCGCAAGATTGCCCCTACAATAAGCAAGCAGTTAGGCAGACGTACCCACAACCATACCCTCAACAAGGAAGATACCAGAACCAGTACCCACCGCAGCAGTATGCTAGGCCTCAACAAACCTACCAACCACAATACCAAAACCAACAAAGGCCTCAGCCTGTGTTAGCACAACAACCCCTTGCCCCAGCTAATGTAATTCCGGTAAAGTATGCAGCTGCAGAAGAGAATTTGAATAGAGCTATAGTGCCAGTAACACCATTGCTTTCAGAAAGTGATCCCAGTGACCATAGCTTTGATTCTACACATATTGATAGTCCCCAGGCTTACTACATGCAATCTCCTGAACATGGTGAGTCCTACTACAGTGAAGAACCAAGTGAACCTAGTTGGGAGCCAGAGTACATAAATGTAATGTACACAAACCCTAACTCTAGACCCCAACCTAGGCAGGTAAGACCCCCATTCCCTAGAGGACCATGCTACAGATGTCAGGGAGATCACCTCATTCGTGATTGTCCCTTACCTCCACCTACACAACCCCAGTCAGTGACAATTCAAAGCTTTTGCCAAGATTGTGGAAAGGAGCATCTCTTACAAGATTGTCCAAAGAACCCCAATAATATGCCAAAAATTACTTCTATCAATGTTATTGGGTTAGTAGTAGACTCTACAGGAAGTTTGACGTCCACTGCACCAATACAGGTAGTCACTAGAGCTCAGGCATTGCAGCAAAACCAAGGGGTAGGCCAGGAAAAGAGCTCAGATGTTAGTGAAACAGAGAGCATGACCAAGAAACGGACTAGAGCTTGGAGGGATAGTCGAGAAAGGATGAAAAGGCAATGGTCTAAGAAAATGAGTGAGCTCGAGGAAAGTCTTAGAGAAACCAGAGCCAAGATAGTTGAAATCACATCTCAAACTCCCTCTCACACTACCCCACCTCCACCATTCCCATCTCCATCCGACCCACCACCTTCCAACCTGCCTCATGCTACTCCACCACCCCCTAGAGTAGGATTAGTCCTAGCAGATCCCACTCCTGAGGACCTAAATATGATGCTCAAAGCATATCAGGCCAGAATCCAAGAAGGGCCAAACGTAACCGATCATGAAAAGTGTTACCCTAGAGCAGAACTAGAGCTCGAACGAACCAAAATATGTGCTAAGATGGTGGAATTGGCTCAAACCATGTTTGAAGCCAGTCGCCTCTTTAACATCTCTAGTTCAGCCAAGACGCAGTTGCACTTTGAGGGACTGCTAGAAAGAGTGGAGAGGTTAATTGCACAATCAGAAAAGGAACCCACCCCTCCCAGTAAGGGCAAGGCAAGTATGAGGGCAAGCCTTCCTACCTAGGAAGCCTATGTGCCTAACTCTACATTGCCAGACACATCTTCTTCTATGAATCGGTTCACACCAGAATTCCTACAAGAGATTCAAGAAGACAAATGGGCTAAAGGAAGTGAAGTCCCTCCTCCCATTGAACTTGTGGATGATGCACATGATCAATTCCCACAAGATATTCCCTCCATTTATGGAGAGCAGGAGAGCACCCAGTCTCAAGAGAGATTAGACTTTGAGTTTAATTCTTTACATGAATTACCCCACTTCACAGGCCCATGGGAAGCTAAGTCCACTTGTATGAGAGCACCCACAGTCATGGTCAGAAACGAAGACTCGATAATACCTAGGAATACGGAGGTAGTGAAAAATACTAAAGTGCAGTGTAACCTCACTTTAAAGGAGAGTTTACAAATGATGTAAGGTTATCCACACAAGTGATCCCTAAGGATGAAGGAAAGAAAAGAAAGAAGAGAGAAGTCACACCAGAAGAGGAAGAATCTTTGTTTGAGGTCCCTGAAAACTTTAAAAAGTATGAGATAGACGATAGGAGAGTCATGGTAAGGATGCCAAAATGTGAGGCTCAATCAGGAGAGGCCTATGATAACAAAGAAACCACCAAGAAAATAGTTGTAGCCATGGAAGAAGGAGAAGAGCGATGCACCTACATAGGGCATGACCTGACAGAAGACAAAGAGCACGAATTGATAGCCTTGCTAAGAGAATACAGAGATGTATTCGCTTGGAGTTACAAGGATTTGAAAGGTGTTGACCCAGACATATGCTCACACACAATTCTCATGACCTCAAACGTGAAACCCTCTAAACAAAAACCATATACATATAACGATAATTATGCTGCTAAGATCAAAGAGGAGATAGATAGACTGGTAGAAGCTGGATTTATTTATGAAATTGAGCACACTGAGTGGGTATCCCCCATTGTAGTTGTGCCCAAGAAGAATGGAAAGCTACGTGTGTGCATTAACTTGAAGAAGGTTAATGCAGCCACAATTCGAGATAACTATCCACTTCCAATTACCGAGCATCTATTAGAAAGGGTAGCAGGCAAGGAAGTCTACAACTTCCTTGATGGATTTTTGGGCTACAATCAGGTAGCCATAGCCCCAGAAGATACAGCATAAAACGGCTTTTGCCACAGAGTGGGGCATATTTGCCTTTAGAGTAATGCCATTTGGGCTTACCAATGCCCCTGCTACCTTCCAGAGACTGATGTGTCATGTGTTCAAAGAGTTCTTGAGGAAGAATTTAGAGGTCTATGTTGACGATCTCTGTGCTCATTCCAACATTAGAAATACACATATACCTGAACTCAAGCAAACCTTTGACAAATGCAGAGAATATCAAGTCTGCTTGAACCCAGAAAAGTGTGTTTTCATGGTCAGGCAAGGCAAGATTCTAGGGCACATAGTGTCAAAGAATGGCATATCCACTTATGAAGAGAAAGTGAGAGCCATAGCAGAGTTACCTAGGCCAAAGAACGTCAAGGAAGTACAAGCTTTCATGGGGCATTGTGGTTATTACCGACGGTTTATACACATGTATGCCATCATAGCAAAGCCTCTGTATGGACTTTTGACTAACTTCGAGTGGACCGGTGAATGTGAAAACTCTTTCCACGAACTCAAAAGGAGATTGTGTTCAACACCAATCTTGACCACACCATATTGGAATAAGCCCTTTCATGTTCACGTGGATGCATCCAATTATGCTATTGGATGTGTGCTTGCACAACCTACGTGCGAAGGTAATATGGATCTTCCAATTCCCTATGCTAGTAGACAGTTGAATGCAGCTGAACGAAACTATACCACCATTGAACGAGAGGGATTAGGCATGGTATATGCAGTTAAAAAGTTTAGACACTATTTGCTTGCAGATAAATTCATCTCTTACTAATGGAATATGATTTTGAAGTTGTGGTAAGGAAAGGGAGGACTCACTTGAGAGAAGACCACCTCTCTAGGCTCACATCTGGAGAAGCCCCACAAGGAGTATCAGATGACCTTCCTGATGCTTACTTGTTTAATTTGGAAGTTGTACCTCAGTGGGCTAAGCCATTAGTGCCAGTGTTGACCTACGGGCCTAACCAACCAGTCATAAACACTCAAGATAGGGAGGTAGTAAAAGCCCAGAAGTACCATATCATGGCAGGAAGTATGTACAAGCACACAGATCAAGGGATCCTAGCTTGTTGTGTGGAAGAGGACGAGTACGCTAAATGGTTGCAATTAGCACATGTAGGTGCATTAGAGCAGCACTACTCGAAGCAACGAACCCTACAGACACTCAGGAGACTCGGAGTGCATTGGCCGACTATGGAAGCTGATGTCCATAAGTTGTGCAAGGAATGCCCTATCTGCTGCATTAAACCACCTGTGGAACATGCCACTCTTTATCAAGTTTCCATAGTGCCAGATTGGAGTGAACCTTTAGTAGCCTTCTTAAGGACGAAAACATTCCCTCAAGATATGACCCTGACGAGACAAAGAAGTCTAGAACAAGAAGCCCGGGATTACTCACTTATTGGTGATAATTTATACAAGCGTGGTAAAGATGGTTACCTTAGATTATGTGTCCATGAGAGCGAGTATCTTAAAATCTTGGAAACTGCTCACCAAGGTGTAGCAGGAGGACATTTTCGACCAGATAGGGTGATTAAAGCAATCTTGTTTGCAGGCTTGTGGTGGCCTACCCTTCACATGGATGCACATACTTATGTGAAGAGATGTGATGTTTGTCAGCAAACTCAGTATCCTATACGCAAAGATGAGATGCCTCTGAAACCTATGATGGGTGGACGTGCATTCTCTAAGTGGGGAATAGACTTTGTTGGTCCGATTAATCCCCCAGCTAAGGGTTCCCATGCTGAGTATATCATTGTTGCCACAGACTATCTAACCAAGTGGGTAGAAGTAAAAGCTACGACAAAGAATGATGCTCAGAGGACCGCTAAGTTCTTATTTGAGAAAGTGTTCACTAGATACGGGCTACCCATAGAGCTAGTAAGTGATAGAGGCACTCACTTCTTGAATGAAGTTATTGAAAATCTTCTCCAAGAATTCTTGGTGGTACATAAGAAGTCTGCCCCCTATCACCCACAAGCTAATGGGCAAGCCAAAAGCACAAATAAGATTTTGTGCAATGTATTGACCAAATTAGTGAATAATAAACGCTCTGATTGGGACAAACAACTACACCATGCTGTTTGGGCATACCGAGTTGCCTATAAAACAGTACTCCAAGCCACACCCTTTCAGATGGTATTTGGCCAAAATGCAGTGCTACCATTGGACTTCTTGATACCTACACTAAAGGTAGCACATGAGCATGAGTGGACGGGTCATGAACTCTCTTCTAGGATTTTTGATCTGGAACGACTATGTGAGACAAGACTAAGAGCTGCAGCAGGTATATATGCCGCTAAGAAAAGACAGAAGGCGTACTTTGATGCCCATGTTAAGGATAAAGGATTGAAGGCCGGAGATTTAGTTTTAGTCTACACCCTGAAGCAACATGCGAGAAAATTAGAGAAGCGTGGCTATGGACCTATGATCATGAATAGGATCTCAACGAGTGGAGCAGTACAACTGGCCACATTAGAAGGTGATATTCTTCCGAGCTACATCAGCGGGTGTAGAGTCAAATTATATCAAGAACCCCTGACTGAAGAGATGTTAGATCGACTTAACACTGCCAAGAAACGCAAGGAAGAAGAAAAGCGAATTCGAGAAGAGGCGCAAGCAGAATCTTTAGAACGCATCCGAAGGATGAAGTTGAGAAGACTGGGTAGAGATCAGGCCAGGGTAGATGACTATGCGGACCCAGGTTATCATATGGCAATGTGTGAAGTCTCAGGAATAAATTCTCATAGAATAATTGATAGACGACCTTTTGTAACCTTAGAGATAGGACAAGGAAAGGGTGCAAGGACTATAAGAGCCTTGATTGACTCAGGTGCAGCCACTAGTGCTGTTAAATTTTCTTACTGTCAAAAGTTGAAATTAAATGTCAATCCTATAGAAGCCTATCTCATAGGATTGGGAGGTGTGGAAACCCCTTGCATGGGCGAGGTGGAGCTTCCCCTCCACATTCAAGATGTTTTAATGACAGTGAAAGTACTAGTGTGTCAAGATGAGGACCTCACTGAGCCTTTGGTCTTGGGTCAAGATTGGATCTATGACCATGCAGTCAATTTAAACCTAAGAAGTGGACTTCTTCAGGTTTGGGTCAATGAGAAACGCATTACAATTGAGTTAGAAAGTGAAGCACTCAAGGAATTAGGCAAGGCACACACTCCTGGTCCTTCCAGGAGTACACATGAAGATGACCATGCTGTTCTTGTCCAAAACTATGTGATGCAGACGAATGAGGATTTCAGTAAAGAAGTCAAGGACACAACGGAACTCCCGTCTTTTCCAAAGGTCAGAGGGATGCAGCAACCAACGGCATATCAAATACAGAAGACTACCTATGCCGGAGACCAAACGAACGTGAGAGCAGGATGTCTCAGCCATTGAAACAAGTGTGGGTGCGGAAAGGTGAACAGCCTGTTGTGATCAAGCCAACCACACGGGCAAAGATTCTTATTAGTAATCAACGACACGACACTAATAAGAAGTCTTTCAAAAATTATTCTGCGAAAATGAAGTCTATCTGGGTACCCAAGAAGTCGATGAAGGCTAGCCCACAATCAAGACAAATTTGGGTGCCTAAGGCTTGCTTGCGGGCTCAAATAGCTACATAGAAACCACATCCCGTACAACATGGTCCACTCACCCTAACATCTGATACCCATTCGTATACACCATGCACGAACACATATTCACCCATGAGAACGAGTAGAATCACTTGTAAATGGGTCCCTAAAAAGCCTCATTTCCAAGTAGATGCTCTCACCAAGCCCTCCAGAGTCTCCACAAAATCAAGACCAACAGCCATTCTGTTTGTTTGGCAGCCCAAAACGTGTAATAAACCCCCCCACCCTCATTTGTAAATTCATATCCACTTACTAACTTCATCACTCATACACCACACCTTTCCATTTAGCTCTTAGGATTATCCATTCTCTAACTACACACACGGTTACCGAGCACTTGTTGACCTACTAACCTCTCACTAAAATCATGTTAATGTTGTAATGGGGACGCATGAACGCTTGGGTCCATTTGCAATGTTAACATTCATTTGTCTATTCTCACAGAACCGGTGACCAGTCTCTTCACCATGGCCGAGGTAGGAACTAGCTCCCAGGCAGGCACCAGCCCCCAAATCATGGACATTGAAAGTCTTCCCATTGAAGAGGAATTGAAGGAATGCCAAGTGGCATTGAGGGCATTACACGCCATACCGATTCAGAATCCTCCACAGGGGCACACAATGTCGGTCAGCAAAAACTCACATTGGTTCAGTGATGTGGCCGGATCTCTGGGTGAAGGCACTTACATGTGGGAGGTTGAGATAGAGTTCAACGGGCGATGGGGCAGATATCATTTTTTCACCAGGGAATTTGAGAGGCTTCAAAATGATGAAAGTCTGAAACCCATCTCGAAGAAGGCCGGACTCTATGACTATTTCAAGGCTCAGTTACCCAAGCCAGATTTTCTACGGTGTTCCTACTTAATTAGCACTCTGACCCCTAGTAAAGAGAAAAAGGGATATAGTACCTTCGTTCTACCATCACTTACCAGAGGTAATGAATTAAAGCGTTTCAAATTGACGAACAACTTGGTGAGGGAAGCGCTTGACATGAAAGGCATGCATATCCCCACCGAAAAAGAGACGATGGTCCCGGATAACATGAAGAACAGGAACCTGACTAAGCTCAAAGACATGGTGGCAATGACACCCACAATCGCCATTCACTTACGAATGGTCATGCAACATTTCGCGTTCCCAGCTCAAGAGCGGTTCACAATGCCACCCAAGAAAATATGTCAGTCTATATTTAGCAGATGCCTTCAATTTGACAATCAACATGTCGCATTGGATTATCGACCAAATCCACTTGGCACATCAACGGTGGTATAAAAAGCAAAAGTCGGTACTTTATGGATGTTGTGCCCTCACAAGGATTGTGTATAGATGTTTCGCTTATGATGTGCCAGTTTAAAGGGCATTAATTTGGACCAGGGTACAGGAATTTCAACGTAGACTATCAACCGTAGGGCCTCCATCAAAGAAAATGAGAGGCACAGTTCAGATGCCCTGTGCACAAGCCCGCGGTGCGACACTGATACCAGAGACAACTCCACGAGTTCCGAGGCGTGTACAACCCTTCACTATCAGATTACCAAGACACAACACTGATGGACCGAATCTGGTGTTTCCACTTGTACCAACCGACCTAGAGTTTCCTCACGGCTTCACATTAGAAGACCTAACTGACGAGGAGGTAGCCAGACATGAACCAAATCCTTGAAGAGGAAGGTGTGGACGAGCAATACCGAGCAACCCTTGATATGATTTTTGACGTGTTGGGGGTACCTGAGACGGTGCATACAACTCTTACACACTCGAGAAGATCGGAGCAACGATACGGAAGACGCCCCCCTCGATCAGGAAAACAAATGAATATATTAGTATCAGAACCACAAGGCACCACATCCACAACCACGGGCACAACTCATATCATTCAGGAAACTGAGGAAGCCCATACATCCAGTGCACCCCCATCACCCCCTTTACCACCCCTACCTCCAACTCCACCAACTTCACCTCCCACTACCAATGTAACTACTACTATTACCACCTCAGAGTCCACTGCCCATACCGAAGCACAGACTGTCAGTCAATCCACACAACCCACACACCCTATCACCACCTCACTTGTATACACTACCACTGACACTGTAATTCTAACTGCAGCCACGGAAAACCCCGTTCCCCCGATCACACTTCCTGGCGGTTCATATTCACAGCTACACACACCACTTTACACCTTCACCACCATCACTGCACCCATAGTTCCCATGTTCACAATCACTCCCACGACTGCATCCACTTTTGACTTCATGGACATATCACCCACCTCCGCACCTCTCCCTCCCCCCATACGTCCACAATCTCCCATTCCCCCACCACCAACTTCACCCTTTTCGAGCACATCATACACGCTCCCATTCCCCTTTCCCTTCCCTTCTGCATTCAACACCTTTCCCGCATCCACTCCCATTAATAATGTATTTAATAATATGTACCAGTGTATGTCTCAACTACAACAGCACTACCAGCATCTGGATAACCAGCATACGAGCCTCTTCCGAAGCCATGAAGCACTACAAGCACGATTCATTGATTTAGAGAAGGAGAAGCGGATCTTACAATAGCAATATGATTCATTGCAAGTGCAACATGACCAATTAGTTGCCAATCCACCCCAGTCAGACGCAGAAGAAAAGCAACAACTTGATGATCTGCTACACTCCCAGATAACAGAGAATCTCAAGCTTCGATGCAACCTGGCCCTATTACGAAAACACATGTCTACAGCACTCGAGGAAAATAAGCGACTACAGAGACAGAACAAAAAAAACTTGGAAGCAGCAATGGAGGGTTCACCATAGGAAATCGACCCAGAGAAATTCAAGGCTATCCCATCTGAAAATATGCAAATCGTCTTGGAAACCCATGCCGACCTCCTGGCCATGCAACATTAGAAAGAAAAAGAGATGACTTATTAAAGCAACTGACAACCCAGCAGGAGTCACCAAGCAAACTCACAACTGAAGCTGAAACATCTGAAGAAGTCGCAAAACTCAGAGCAGAATTAGAAGAACTACGAAATAGAGTTCTACAATACGAGCATCAACCCTCTCCCCTGGCGGAACCAGAACCTGAAGACTTAGTGCCAATTCAAGTGGAGGAGATCTTTGAAGACCCATATGTTCCCATGCCAACACCCGGAGGTAAGCAAACAGAAGAAGGCATGGACACGATTGAGATAGAAGTGCCTGAATGGATGCAAAGGTTGGAGAAGGTTGCTACAATCCATGATGAGAGAGTTGCAGTTCAGATAGCGTCTATGTCACGATTGGAAGAAGTCGTCATAAAATCGGATTACTTTAGAAACCTCTCCCATCATAGGTGGATTGGCATGTCTGATGATCTATATGTTCCATTCTGTGTATTAATGGCAGATTACAATGCTGAAATCAAGCAATGCACAACAAAAGAACCAACCTTGGCGACACAGTTTGCACCGGATGATATCCCTGCAAGTGCCAAGCAAGGGAATATACATCAACCTACTTGGAGGATCCGCCTGCTTGAAACCTACCCTGAGATGGTACGCACGTGGAATAACATGCCTCTATATATCAAGTATAATCCCTGCTACTGCCCTGTCTTTCGAAGAAGGTCTTGGCCGGAGTACACAAAAACAGTTTTGACGGTTAAAGGATGTGAAAAGTGGTTAAATTATGTGTACCTAGCACCTCCTAATGGCCAACCCACAATCAACTACATGATTTCAACCATCCGACACTGGGCAGTCCGGTTCAAGAATGTCCCAGATGTCATGGCACAGATGTGCCTAAAAATTTTTGAGCTCATGCTGATTACATTCAGGACATTTAAGAACATCAAAGAGCCTCATCTTTCGGCTATTGGATTTAATGAAGGGAATCAGGACCTTGTCTATGACATGAGCACCACGCCCTCCATTAACGTCGTCTATGCCTGGCATGCCCGTATAAAGTATCTACCTGCTTGCTTCAAACAGACGTTTAAAGAAATGTTTATCACGGGGTTCTCGGAATATCATTCAGAGATATTCATTCCCAGACCATCTCATCTATTACAGTTATTTGCTGTGGAACAAGCTCTCCATTCAGAAAAGCTACGTATACCACATCCAGAAGTTCCCGGGCCTGTAGATTGGGATGCTCTACTCACTGACTTGGCCAAAGGATTGAGAATTGCGGAACATCATTTAGCCACAGACGTTGTGGAGTACTACATCCAACGACCTCAACAAGGGTCTGTCAGAGACGATAGACGTGAGAGAGGGGGGGTGTTAGCAGTAGTCAAGGAACTGAAGGACTAACAAGACAAGGAAGCCAACGAAGGGAGTCGGAGCGAAGAGAAGGTACAAGCAGACAGAGTAGTCAAAGAAGATCGGGCAAGTAGGCCATTATTTTTTCAGGAAGCTAAAGCATATCAAAGAGGTGGACACATAAGGAGAAGGAGCAAGTAGGAAGCTCGAAGATGTGTATGTCAAATCGTTAGAGGAAATCCCTACAAAAATAGTGATTTTCATCACCAAAAGCCATTGTAAATACCATTTCATATTTTTGTAGCTCCATTTTGTGCAAGCCAAGGAGTCCTTGAACTTGAGGAGCATTAGAAGTAGCTACCTACCAGTTTTCATAATTTTTAGACTCCATTTGAGCCTTCAAATGGGGCCTAGAACCTAATTTTTAACTAAGCCGGACATTAGGTCTGGACACGGCCAAAACCTAGTCAAAAAATATAAATAGAGCTAGAGAGCTCATTTTTGGGGTTAGCTTGTAATTGATTTGAACTTGTATGAGCTTTTTGAAAGTAATCTAAAAACTCCATTGCTTCTCCCTCTTTGTCTTGCCTTGTGTGCACATGTGTGTGTATGTGTGTGCATGTTAGTGTGCTTCGCACTCACGCACTTGTGCCTTCACTTGCTCAAGGTCGTCATACCATCCTCACGTCTTCCCGGATTGACATTAAAGGAGGTGCTACTCATCACTGAGCTACACATGGCAGTGTTGATATATTTAGGTAGTGATGTGTGTGAACACACTAGGATTGTCGGGGCACTTTTTTCCCTCTTTAGGAGGTTTTTTTCCCCCGGCTTGTATATACGCCTATTGCCCTAATGGGCTACTTATCTTTGTACATTCTCTAGTAATACATTCAGTATTGTGTGTTGTGCTCCAAGCTTCTCCTTCTTCCTTGTGCTGTTCGCGTGCTTCCACACCCGTCTAACTCCAACAATTGGTATCAGAGCAGGTCATTGCTTCATCTAGGGTGCCGTCGACACTCCTCCATTTGCAGTCTCAGATTCGCACAAAATTTGGTGAGCATACTCAGGGTGTTTCAGAGATCAAAACATCTTCGCTTTGTGTGCCAAAATCGCAATCTTAGCTCGTTTCGGCCTCCGAATGCACTATCGCAGCGCTTGTGTAGGCTATTTTGTCTTTTTGTGCCAAAGGTATATACCAGTTTTTGTTCGCCAGTATAAGCATCCCAAAGTCTGCTACAGGTCTAGCGGAATTCATCTGGGTAGCTCTATTCAACTTTTTGAGATACAATCAATTTTCTACATCAAGGTATTTTAGTCACCGGCCATGGCTGAAAGCAGTGATGTATTATGTATGTTGGCTGTTGAGGATAAGTTGGATGGTACAAACTACCCGTTATGGGCTTATATGATGCGACATGTGTTGGTTGCAAAAGGACTGTGGAACATTGTGCAGGGTGTCGAAAAACGTCCTATCACACCTGCGACTGATACAACTGCAGGTACTGAAGCTGATGTAGAAGGTGTCGAAGATGGTGATATTCTGCATATTCCTATTCGTGCTGTGGTTTCTGCTACACCTACTGCAGAGCAGATTCGTTGGGATGGCAGAGATGCCCAGGCACATGCATTGATAGCTTTGTCTATCAAATGTGCCATTATTCCTCATATTCGCTCTTGTAGAACAGCTAAGGATGCTTGGGATACACTTACCACATTGTACCAAGCTAGGAATGAGGCTCGTGTTGCTTACCTCCAAAAACAGTTGGAGAATGAGCACATGAATGAAGGTGATTCTATGGATAGTTTCCTAAAAAAGATAAAAGACTTGAAGGAACAATTGATTTCTACTGATGAGGTTATACCAGATAGCTCACTTGTGCAGAATGTTCTGAATGGTCTTCCTGATTCATATCAGAGTTTTGCTTCTACTCTTCGGTTGATGATGAAAGGCAATCCAAATGCCTTGTCGTTTGAGGAGTTAGTCTGTTCTGTTGCAGGAAGAGTAGTCCAGGTAGAACAGGTCCATTATGCGTGTTGCAGATCAAGCTTTCATGGCTAGTCAGAAGGGCAAAGGAAAATGGAGCTCTTCTACTAGTAAGCAGAAATCTGCAAATGCTTCACATTCGAAGAACCAAGACAAATGAGAAAAAAAAAAAGCAGAAATTGTTTTGCAAGCAATGTAAAGGGAATGATCATATCATAAAGAACTGTCCAAAACTGGCTACAAAAGAGGCAAAGAAGAAAGAGGCTGGAATGGTTGTTGCAGAAGCCTCTACACCAAAAATGGAGTCTGCTAATCTTGTGCAGGAAGAATGGGCGTTTACTGTTGTTTGCAATTTTGACCCATCTTCTCATGAGCAGTGCATGTCTGCAGTAGACTCAGATGTTTGGTACTTTGACATTGGGGCGACCAAACATATTACCTCACAGTGTAGTTTCTTCTCTTCACTCCAGCTTACATGCACCAACAACTCCTCTTATACTGTTATGGGAGTTGGTAATATCATTTTGACTACTACTCATGGTAGTTCTTTCACTTTGTCAGATGCTTTATTTGAGCCAGGGATCAAGAAGAACCTGTTATCAGTTTCTGCATTAGCCAAGATTGGCTTGGTTTTGAAATTTGTTGATGATAGGTGTACAGTTCATGATTTGTCAAATGGTGATGTGATTATTGCTTCTGGCATTTTATGTAGTGGGCTATATAAGCTCATAGACTACGAAAGATCTGGGAATGATTGATGTTGTTTTTGTGGAAGATGTTATTTAGCCATTGCTTTCATGTACTAAGGAGACATCTGTTAGCTCCAAAGACATGTATGATACTTTATTGCCTCTTTTTACAGGTGGACAGTTTAGTGCTGGTCCCAATGAGGCAACTTCTCAACCTTTGCAGGTTTCATAAGATGATGCAGATCATTCCATTTCTCATGCAGATTTACATGATGCACTAGTTGATGAGAGAGCTGATATTGAGTAGGCAAAAACTATGCCAAAATGGCTCGTGTAGACTTTTCATGATAGCAAATTAGATGCACCTCTATCATATCGTACTCGTTCAGGATCTCATAGTGCCTCTTTTGCATCAGATTACCATGCTATGGCTGCATCTAGTCTCTGTGATGAGAATGAGGCTGTTTTGTTCGATGAAGCACAAAATTCAGAAAATTGGATGGTTGTTATGCAATCTGAATATGATGCTATAATGAAGAATGGTACTTGGTCTTTATGTGACTTGCCTCCAGGCAAGAAGCCCATTGGCACTAAGTGGGTATACAAGGTGAAGCGTAAATCGGATGGTACAGTTGACAGGTATAAGGCTAGGCTTGTTGCAAAGGGTTATGCATAGGAAAGAGGCATTGATTTTGATGAGACCTTTGCACCTACATGTCGTATGACTACTGTTCGGAGCATCTGTGCACTTACAGCTCATCATGGTTGGAATGTACATCAGTTGGACATTAAAACAACATTTCTGAATGGTGACTTGCATGAAGAAGTGTATGTTTTTCAGCCCCGTGGCTTTGTGCAGAAAGGGCATGAAAATCAGGTGTGCAGGTTAAAGAAGGCATTATATGTTCTAAAGCAAGCACCACGTGCATGGTATGAGAAGATACATGCCTATCTGATTGCACATGGTTTTGAGAACAGTCCAACTGAAAGCACCTTATATGTTAAGCGTGCTAATGATGTGCTTCTGATCATTGTTTTCTATGTCGATGACATGCTACTCACTGGTCCTATTGAGAAGCATATTGCTGATTTTAAGGCTGATTTGCATGCCTGATTTGAGATGTCTGATTTGGGGCATTTGCATCACTATTTGGGCATTCAATTTATGCAAGTTGATAGTGGAATGGCTTTGTGTGAAACGAAATATATTGACACATTATTGGAGCATTTTGGCCTTGAAGATTGTAAGCCTATTGCCACTCCTATGGTTTACGATTGAGTCTTCATGATGCTGGAGATGCATTTGATGTTGTTCTCTATCAACAAGTTGTTGGATGCTTGATTTACTTATGCATTACTTGGCCAGATATTCAGTTTTCTGTCTCACAGATGAGTAGGCTTATGCATTGCCCAGGAGTCAAGCATTGGCAGGTGGTTAAGCGCATCTTTCGCTAGTTGAGTGGTACTCGGCTACTTGGGTTGTTTTATCCCAAGGGGGGATCACTACCGCCAGATTTACATGCTTTTTTTGACTCTCATTGGGCTGGTTGCTATGACACTCGTGTGTCCACTAGTGGCTTTTGCTTCATGCTTGGTAGCTCATGTATATCTTGGTTGAGCAAGAAGCAGCCTACTGTGGCCATTTCCAGTTGTGAGGTTGAGTATAGGGCAGCTTTCACAACTACTGTTGAGTGTGTGTGGCTCACACGCCGTATGGCTGATTTGGGTGTTGGTCAGACTTCTTCCACCACCATCTTCACTGACAGTCAGAGCGCATTGGCAGTTGCGAGGAACCCTGTGTTCCATGCTCGCACTAAGCACATTGAGGTGCATTATCACTATGTCAGGGAGAGGTTCTCTACTGGGGAGATCAGCTTGGCATATGTGCCCACGCAGGAGAACATTGCAGACCTTTTCACGAAGGCTCTACCTAGGGAGAAGTTTGAAGCTTTCTGCAAAGCTTTGGGCTTACTTCCTTTTGTGGAGTGATTTCCACATAGCTTGGCACTTCCTTATACATGAGTGTTGTTGGAGAAACAATCACTAATTGGACATATATTTGAAGGTCAAAGCTTTAGAAGAAAAACCACATGCCTATGTGAATGGACAAATTCACAAGTGTATTATATTTGTAAAGTTAGTTCACTTTAGTTCTATAAGTTTTTTAAAAATCACGAGAATAAGAAAATCTATATAAGTTAGTTTGTATCAACTGACGCGATGGGAAAGATAATGAGAAAGTGAGTTAGTACTCATTTTGTATGACTGAGAATAGTTAGGCTTCTCTGAGTGAGAAAGCACTTGTAAGCTTCCGAGTTTTCATAGCTATGATAAGAACTAGTTAAAGTTCTGTGTATAAGTCTTCTTCTTCCATCTCCAGTGTTTGTCTTCTGTGTAATGATTTGAAAGGTTGAAGTTTTCCAAGCAAGTTGATGCCTGGCATCGAATGTATGTTGAAAGGTTGAGCTTTATGCGGGAAGTCGATGCTTGGCATCGAATCCTAGCTGATAAGTCCTTATCTTCATATCTGACTTTGATCTACTGATGAATCTTCTTGAAAAGATGAAGTTTGTGGAGCAACTCGATGGCGGGCATCGAGTTTCAGCATAAAGTCGATGCCTTGCATCGACTTCTAGCATAAAAGTGCTTTGTTCATGTCCTATGTTCAAGCGGCCATTTTAGGTGTTGAAAAAGAGGCTAAAAAAGCACCAAGTCGATGCCTGGCATCGACTTTTGGTTGCAAGTCGATGCTAGGCATCGAATTATCATTTTTAGACACTCAGAATTACTAAAAGAGTCAAAATTTCCAGTTTTGGAAAGTCATATAGGGTCATCTTGTGAAGGCCATAACTTGAGTTCTAGAGATCTGTTTCTTGCATATCATAGCTTGTTGGAAAGCTTTACTCTTCTACTTTCATCTACTAAAAGATCTTGGAGAAATATTTTTTGTGCTAAGATAAATTAGCAAAATAATGAAGGTATGTCATTTCAGTGACTAGGAAATTATGTAGAAGAAAAGTTCTCAGTTTAGACTACCATTTCTCAAAGTTTGGAGTGGCAATGAGTTAATGGTGACCATAGAGGTGTTCTAGTGTCACATTAATTCATTGCTTGAGGTGTTTCATACATCAACAAGTGGTATCAGCGCAAAAAGGTCTTAAAGAGCAAAAGGCGGCAAAGGTACGAGAAGTTTTGAGAAGTTTTTTTTAAGTTTGAAAGGTGAAGCATTTGAAGACACAAGGCATAAAAAGATTACTTTCAAAGTATCCTCATACACAAAGAACTTCAAAAGGTATTATCCTTTATCCTTTAAGCTCACAGGTTGCAGTAGAAGGAAAGGAGTATGGTAGATCATATCTCCATTGACAAACTGGACAGAGATAATTACCCCACATGGGTAATGAGAGTGGAAGCCTTACTTATGAGTAAGCATCTCATGATATATGTAACATGTGAAGAAGAGAAGCCAGTATTTGAAGATGAAATCCGACCAAAGAAAGAGGAACTTGATGCTTTAAAGCATTGGTAGAAGAAGGATGCAAGTGCAAAAGCTTACATCACAATAATATCTCAGATCATTTGCTACCACACATCAGAGGATTGGAATCATCTGAAGATATATGGAATGCATTGGAGTATCATTTCGAAAGTGCTACCAAAGCAAGGAAAGCAAGGAAAGCAAGTCTATGGTCAGAGTTTACAACATTCAAAAAGAAGCCAAGTGAAAGTATTAGTGATTATGTCACTAAGATGAAGGATCTTGCAGATAGTCTTGGATCCATAGATGAAGATATTGAGGATCACACGTTGATTGCTCAATTACTTACAGGTTTTGAGAGGAGATGAAAGGTGGAAACCTTTTGTCTTGTCAACAGAACTTTCTTTGAATCATTATGTTCCAGATTTGAACCAGTTGCTTGGTTTGATGCTCACATTTGAGCAAGACTTGAAGGGAGATGGAGATAAAGGACAAAGTTATGCAGTGTACATGAAGAACAAAAGAAGGGAGATAAAGGTAAAGCAAAGGATGAAGAAGAGTCAAGTTCTCAAGTTTATTATGCAAGAGGTAAAGGCACAGGCAGAGGAAGAGCAAGACGCTTTGGAAGAGGAAGAGGTAATCAGAATAACAACAAGAAGGCTTGCTGGATCTGTGGATTGAGTAATCATTTGGCTCATGACAGTTGGCACAATCAACAAGGATCAAACCAAAATCAAAACAACAATAGAAGAGGTCAAGGTGGAAGATATCAAAGTAATTTTCAGAGAGGTAGACAAAATCCAAGAGGAGGTTATGGTAGAGGTGGAGGAAGAAGTTGGGGACAGAATCAATCCTTCAACACCACCTACTACAACTATGCAAATGACACACAGAATGAAGGTCATACATCATTGATGATGAACTCAATCAGCACATCAGATAAAGAAGATCTAAAGGTATTTTACATTGACTCTGGATATTCTAATCATTTGTCAAGAAACATAGAATTGATGTCAGAATTGGAAAAAGGCATTTTTAGTCATACAGTTCAAACAGGTGATAATACAAGACATAGTGTACATTCAATTGGAAAAGTGAAATGCAAGAGTGGAGCAGATTTGCTAACCAATGTTTTGTATGTTCCCACAATACTAAAAACTTGATTAGTGTGGGACAGATAGTTGAAAAAGGTTTTCAAGTCAGGTTTACAAATGAAGGAGTATTTGTTGAAGATCCAGAGAATGGATATAATCAGATTAGAAAGAAGGTAGACTCTTTACTTTAAGAGTACAAGGGAACATTGGTCAAGCTTTGCTCACACATGGTGAGGGAGTGATTACAGAACTTGATCTCTGGCATAAGAGATAAGGTCATTTCAATGAAAGAGGAATTAAAGCTATGGTTGCTAATCAGTCTGTACTAGGATTACCAAATGTGCAAAGTCAACATATGGTTTATAAACGTGAAGCATGTCAAATGGGTAAAGCACACAGGTTACCATTTCAGAAGAAAGGTTTCAAACATGATGGATTACTAGAGCTCATTCATACAGATGTATGAGGACCAACAAAAGAAGGATATATCAGTGGCTCAAGGTACTATGTTCTTTTCATTGATGACGCTACAAGATGGATAACATTATATGTTTTGAAGGAAAGATCAGAAGTGTTTGGAGCTTTCAAGCATTTTCATGCATATGCAGAGAGAGTCATGGGTCAAAAGCTTAAGAGATTGAGGTCTGATGGAGGGGGAGAATACTTCTCCCAAGAGTTCAATGATTATCTTTGGAATGCAGGTATTAAGAGAGAAATAACTTGCAGGTATACACCACAACAAAATGGTGTAGCAGAAAGAAGGAATAGGACTTTGGTTGAGTTTGCTAGAGCTATGCTAAAAGAGAAGAATTGTCCAAATTATCTTTGGGCTGAGGCTGTAAATACAGCTACATATCTTGTGAATAGATTACCATGTGCAGCTCTCGATGGAATGACTCCATATGAAGCTTGGTGGGGTAAGAAACCAACACTAGATCATTGTAGAGTGTTTGGATCAATTGCATATGCTTATGTGCCATCACAACTTAGACATAAACTTGAACCAAAGGCAGAAAAATATGTGTTCATTGGTTATGATGAAAAGTAGATGGGTTATAGTTTGTGGAATCCTCTAACCAAACAATTTCTTGTTTCTAGAGATGTTACATTTGATGAACAGAAAAGTTGGTATGCAGATCAAAGTCGTACAAATGAAGAATTTGAAGAAGAGGTAAGAAGATGTGAGAAAGGAAAATCAATTGTACAGGTGAATAGAGATGAAGACTATATGCAAGCAAGTACATCCAAAAGTGGATTAACAAGAAGGAATGAAGAAGCTCCTATATTTGATGAAGAGGTGTATCCAGACACTTATGAAGAATGTGAACCAAGAAGGTCAAGCAGGACTAGAAGACAACCAGAAAGGTATTCTTATGATATTGCTTACATAACTCAAAAGAATTATGCTTACATGGTCAAAGATGATGAAGAACCTCAGAAGTATGATGAAGCTAAAGGTAAGAAGCAATGGGAAGAAGCAATGAAGGAAGAGTTCAATGCAGTGGAGGAGAACAAGACATGGGAACTTGTTCCTAAACCAAATGGTAAGAAAGTAATTGGAAATAAATGGGTTTATAAAGTGAAAAAGCTTGCAGATGGAAGTATAGCCAGATACAAAGCTAAACTGGTGGTGAAAGGCTATGCCCAAACCTATGGCATAGATTATGATTAGACATTCAGTCCTGTAGCTAAGATGTCAACTATAAGAACAATCATTGCTATTGCAGCTTCAAAAGGATGGACCCTAAGTCAATTGGATATAAAGAATGCATTCTTGAATGGATACATATCAGATGAGGTATACATGGAACAACCTCAAGGGCTTATAGATTCCAGGTATCCAAATTTTGTTTGCAGGTTGAGAAGAGCATTGTATGGATTGAAGCAAGATCCAAGAGCATGGAACTATAGACTGGTGAAGTATCTAAATGAACTTGGATATCAAAGTTCAAAAGCAGATCCAAGTCTACTCGTCAAAAGAACAGAGGAAGGTACAATCTACATTTGTATTTATGTAGATGACATTATAATCACAGGTACTTCAGATGAAGGAATCAAGGAGGTAAAGAGATTACTTGAGAAAGAGTTTAAGATCAGTGACCTAGGAAAGTTATCATACTTTCTTGGAATGGAAGTCACCTATACAGATCATGGCATATATGTATCACAAGAAAGGTATCTTCTGAATCTATTGAAGAAGTTTGACATGGAAAATTGCAGAGAAGCTTCAACTCCACTTGAAGTTAATCACAAGCTCAGTAAATATGATGGTGCAGAATACAAAGATATGAGGAAGTATCAATCTCTTGTGGGTAGTTTGATTTATGCTACACTAACAAGACCTGATCTTAGTTATGCAGTGGGAGTTTTGTCACAATTCATGAATTGTCCAAAGGACCCACATTGGATTGCAAGTCAAAGAGTTCTCAGATATATCAAAGGAACTATAAAAGAAGGATTATATTATCCTTTTACTTCAGATTTGAAGTTGAGAGCCTATAGTGATTCAGATTGGGCAGGTAATCAAGATGACAGAAGATCAACTCATGGTTACATGATATACATTGGTGATAAGCTTGTAAGTTGGTGTTCAAAGAAACAACATACAGTAGCATTATCATCAACTGAAGCTGAGTACAAAGGACTTGTGGAAGCAGCTAAGGAGGTCATATGGATGCAAACGTTATTCAAAAGTTTGGGCATTGATCAAGGTATACCTACAATACATGGAGATAATATGAGTTCACTTTATCTTGAAGCAAATCCAGTATTTCATGCAAGAACAAAACACATAGAGATACATTATCATTTCCTAAGAGAAAAGGTAATGGAGAAGGAGATTGAAGTGGAGTACATTTCTACTAAAGATCAGATAGCAGACATAATGACAAAGAGCTTGGATGATGTGAAGACCAGCAGATTCAAAAGCATGGCAGGAGTAAAAGAAAAGAAGATGATATGAAGAAACAGAGAATGTCAAATAGTGATTGAGGGGGAGCTGTTGGAGAAACAATCACTAATTGAACATATATTTGAAGGTCAAAGCTTTAGAAGAAAAGCCACATGCCTATGTGAAGGGACAAATTCACAAGTGTATTATATTTGTAAAGTTAGTTCACTTTAGTTCTAGAAGTTTTTTAAAAATCACGAGAATAAGAAAATCTATATAAGTTAGTTTGTATCAACTGACGCGATAGGAAAGAAAATGAGAAAGACTATGATAAGAACTAGTTAAAGTTCTGTGTATAAGTCTTCTTCTTCCATCTCCAGTGTTTGTCTTCTGTGTAATGATTTGAAAGGTTGAAGTTTTCCAAGCAAGTTGATGCCTGGCATCAAATGTATGTTGAAAGGTTGAGCTTTATGTGGGAAGTCGATGCCTGGCATCGAATCCTAGCTGATAAGTCCTTATCTTCATATCTAACTTTTATCTACTAATGAATCTTCTTCAAAAGATGAAGTTTGTGGACCAACTTGATGCCTGGCATCGAGTTTCAGCATAAAGTCGATGCATGGCATCAACTTCTAGCATAAAAGTGCTTTGTTCATGTCTTATGTTCAAGCGGCCATTTTAGGTGTTGAAAAAGAGGCTAAAGAAGCACCAAGTTGATGCCTGGCATCAACTTTCGATTGCAAGTTGATGCTAGGCATCGAATTTTCATTTTTAGCCACTCAAAATTACTAAAAGAGGCAAAATTTCCAATTTTGGAAAGTCATACAGGGTCATCTTGTGAAGGCCATAACTTGAGTTCTAGAGATCCGTTTCTTGCATATGATAGCTTATTGGAAAGCTCTACTCTTCTACTTTCATCTACCAAAAGTGTTGGAGAGATAATTTTTGTGCTAAGAGAAATTAGCAAAATACTGAAGGTATGTCATTTCAGTGACTAGGAATTTCTGTAGAAGCAAAGTTCTCAGTTTAGACTATCATTTCTCAAAGTTTGGAGTGGCAATGAGTTAATGGTGACCATAGAGGTGTTCTCGTGTCACATTAATTCATTTCTTGTGGTGTTTCATACATCAACAAGTGCCAGCTCCTTCTTTACCGCATCACTCCCAGGGGGGATTTGTTGATATATTTAGGTAGTGATGTGTGTGAACATACTAGGACTGTTGGGGGACTTTTTTCCCTCTTTAGGAGGTTTTTTTTCCCCCGGCTTGTATATATGCCTATTACCCTAATGGGCTACTTATCTTTGTACATTCTCTAGTAATACATTCAGTATTGTGTGTTGTGCTCCAAGCTTCTGCTTCTTCCTTGTGTTGTTCGCATGCTTCCGCAGATGTCTAAGTCCAACAGGCAGCCCTCCAATTCGGATCATGGAGTGCCTCTTCCACATTGGTTGGTTCCTTTGCTTCTTCTTGAATGATATCAGCCATCAAGGTTGTGTTTACAATATGGGAACTTGCCCGTCTCTATTCCTCTATTCTCTGTGATCGCCTCGGTCCATTTGCAACCTGTTATAGTGACTGTGGGATGGGGTTTGCAGAATCATAGAGCTGCCTCACCCAATGTGGCAATGGCTTTTCCACTTGGGTGTCGACAGGTTGATGACTTTCAAACTCATCATCTAAAGATGATGCTTCCTTATTTTGTGTAGAAGGGATAGCTCTTGGGCCAGGTTCATAGTGGATTGCCCCTTCGCCTGATGATAAAGTGGAAGCTCTCTTTTCCTCCTCCACTGCATGTGGTTGCTCCTCCTTAAACACCACATCACGACTCACCATGACCTTCTTAGCCTTGGGGCGATTTCTTATTTCATAAAGCTTATAAGCCTTCTTATCTTCGTTGTACCCTGAGAAGATACATTTGATGCTTTTTGGTTGAAGCTTGTTTCTCTCCCTATATGGAACATGTACATAAGATTCACTTCCAAATACTTTGAAATGGGAAACATAAGGTTTTTTTACCAGTGTAGGCTTCTTGTGGAGACTTTCCATCAAGTGCCTTGGTGTAGCTTCGATTCAAGATGTAGATAGCAGTGTTGACAGCCTCTGCCCAAAATTGATTAGGCAAACCCTTTCCTTTCAGTATGCACCTTGCCATCTCCATGATGGTTCGATTCTGACGTTCTGCAACACTGTTCTGTTGAGGACTATGTGCCACTGTGAGTTGATGCTTGATTCCCTTACTCTTGCAGAAATCTTCAAACTCTGTTGATGTGAACTCACCACTACCGTATGTCCTTAATTTCTTCATCTTCTTCCCTGTTTTAGTTTCAACAAGCTGAAGCCATTCTTTAAACTTACCAAAAGCTTGAGCCTTATCACGAAGGAAGTACACCCACATCTTCCTGCTATAGTCATTGACAAAGTAACATGAAGTGGGAAGATCTGTCCAAGGCCTGTGTAGGCATTTTTTCGCACAAGTCAGCATGCACCAACTCTAGAGGATAGCTTGCCCTGTTCTTGCTTTCTTGTGGAAACGCCTTCCTCTGTTGCTTGCCCATCATGCAAGCTTCACATGGTTCCTTCATTTCTGCAATCGATGGTAGGTTTGAAACCATACCCCTGTGATGCATCTCCTTCAGTACAGGGTATCCAATGTGGTCGAATCTCTCATGCCATAGCTTACTTGTGCCCACGTTTGTAGTGGTTGTAAGAGCACACAACTCATACAGGTTGTTCCTCCTTATGCCACTCCCAACAATGTTCTTGTTACTGTCCATAATCTTAGCTCATGTCTTACTAAAAGATACTTGATGACCTTGATCAGTTATAGAAGCTACTGAAAGTAGATTTCGTTTTATTTGTGGAACATACAACACATTTGAAAGCTTTTTGATATTGCCATTAGAGTTAATGAAAGAAACCATACCTTCGCCCTCTGCAAGACATCTTGCATTATTCCCTACCTTTACTATGATGGGTTCCTTTAGAGGTTGTAAGGAACTCTAAAGGTCTTTTCTACTCGTCATGCGATGAGATGCACCACTGTCCAACACCCATGAGTCATTTGTTCCTGAATCTTCAACTGAGGAGCACACCTCCTTTATCGTAACAAATAACTCAAGCTCTGTTTCTATTGTGTTGGCAGACTCCTTGCCCTTGCCACCTTTTGAAGAGCCACTCTTCTCTTCTCCCTTTTTGATGCGACAGTTTTGGATTATGTGTCCTTTCTTCTTATAGTGGAAACACTCTCCCTTGAACTTCTATTTATAGTTCTTCTTTTTGTCTCATCTTTCGAAGAATCTGTTTTGCCTCCTTTGGCATTTGCTGTGAATGTAGCATCTCCTTTGCTACAACCACTCCTTGCCTTGATCCGTAGCTCCTCCTCCATGAGTAAGGCACTGAATTCTTCAAAAGTTAGTGGTTGAGGTCTGATTTGAGTGTTAAGAGCAATTACCAAACCATCAAACTTAGGTGGAAAAATTTGAAGACAACGTCGAGCTAGCTCCTCGCTTGAGTTTTGAACACCTGCTCCCACCATTTGATCTCATAGATTCTTTATGCGAGTGATAAACACCTCTGCAGTCTCCCCATCAGCAAATGTTCTGCTGCAAGTTGATTCTCCAAGTTTTGAATCCGTGTCTGATTACGAGTTTCATATTGATTTCTCAATATGTTCCATGCTTCAAATGCCTTCGTAGTATGCTGAATGAGAGTCAAAACACTATCAGAAGTACTTGTAACAAGAGCACAGAGTGCATCTGCATTTCTACGTTTCCAAGCATGTAGAAGATCAACATCATCAAGAGGAATCATTCGATCAGGATTATTTGGATCAAGTCTTTCTTGGGGCTCATGATCAGTCCCAAGAACAATCTCCAAAAGCTCGTACGAATCAAGAACAGAAGGGATTTTGAACTTCCACAGGGTGTAGTTCGTACCATCAAGTTTACCTTCTGTGAAGGCTGGTGGTCGTATCTGCAATGTTGGGATGAACGGCATCATTGCTTCTCTTGCTTGTGCGCCACCTATTCCTGTTTATGAACCACCTTGACTCCCAGTCATAGATGATGATGCGTCACTTGACATGTTCTCTCTTTTGTTGTTCAGACCTCTGCAACCTCTACGTTTCTGCGTCTGCACCACTCAGAGCCTCCTGAGCTCTGATACCATGTGTTAGGCCGCCGGATTGGCACAATGTAATCTTATATTTTCATGTACCACACGCACCAAAAGGGCGTAGCGAAGTGATGTAACCCTTTTACCCATTAATGAAGAGACATTACGTAGTTCTCCAAAGAGAGGAGACGGGATCGCCAGACTGTCTGTCTGGGCGATTCGCGATCTTGCGGAGACACGGTGGTGCCGAATTTACAGATACTAGGAGTACTGTTAAGTCTGTTCTTACTGAATTGCCGTAATTTATTACTAACACAATAACGTTGTCTTTACATCAATAAGTTTAAACAACTGTGTGGCTGATAATTTGCGCGATAACCTACGGTGTGGGGATAACTGTAATCAAAGAATTGCAACTGTGTAACAGAAGTTAATGCCTGGATGTATAATTACTGTTTTGATTGATTGGTTAATTGGGAAAATTAAGTAAAGGGCCTCTGCATTGTCAGACCCCTACCATCCTCAAGAACCCGAAAAGAGATTAAAAGTGGATGCGATGGAAATCCCTTTTAACACTGGCACCATCTGTGGGAAGATGGCAGTAGATTGAGAATAACCAGAAAACGCAGAGCAGTACGTAAGGGAGGTGGTGTAAAAGCGATATATGCCGGTTACTCGGTCCGGGGAGTCCTATCCAAAGTATAGGAGAGTCCAGCATCCCTGGGCAGTGCCAAATCTATTAGGGACACCCCCAGGTGGTAGAAGTACAGGCCAATTAAGCCCAATGGTAGAAGGATCGGAGCCAGTTAGTAGTGATTTTGGTGCCAGTTCGGTGACCCATGATAAGATTCCGGTGGATTCCGGTGTGATTTCGATACTTTCTGTAGAAGGTACAGTCGCTTCTGAGTGTACAGAGATGCAGTGCGCAATTAGTCCAACGCTAACTGGTCAGAATTCATCTATTGTCGGTGACAAAGTTTTGTTACCAAGTGAGACTGTTTCTGGTGAAAAGATAACCTGGTGCGGTGAAAGTTTGATAAGTTCCGGTGAGAGTGCGGTACCATTTAGTGGGAATTTGAAGTTTTTCGGTAACAGTGCAGTACTACCTGGTGGAACCTTATTACGTTCACCATTGTTCGGGGCAAGCCTCTCTAGTTACGATACCAAAGCTGAGGACATATTATTTGATTTGGAGATAAGTAAGAGATTCCACGCCATTTTTGAGCCGGAAGGTGAGCAGTCCGATAATACAGATTCGGAAGGACAAGAGACACCTCCTCAACCTACAGCTAACAACAATACTACTCACAATAGTACCATGAGTGGTTCACAGTTTCAGCAACAACAACAGCAGTAGCCGCAACCAATTATGCCAGTTTGACCGGTGCCAACAGGAGTGACTTACACAAAGTTCGGTGGATTTTCGGGTGACGGCCCTGATGCACATGTGCGCACCTTTGAGATCAGTTATGCCATATTAAACCACCCACCCAACCCGGCATATAAGGCCATTGTGTTTCAGGCCATGCTGGTCAATGAAGCAGCGAGATGGCTAACAGAGTATGATATCAATCATTTCGGTACTTATGATGAGGTAAAGAACACATTCCTGCAGAGGTTTCGATTAAAGAAGAACCCTGCATAGATATTTGATTACTTGCAGAACAATCACAAAAGTCCCATCAAAGTGTCCAAGAGTATGCGACATTGTTTAGAACGCACTTGCGGTAGCTGCCACCGGTGCATGCTCATCTGCCTGATGATGTCATCACACAGTGGTTTATAAATGGCTTAAATCCGCAGCTCAAACAAATCATGATCATCCGCTTTGTGGGTGGAATGACACTAGATGCTGTTATTGCAATGGCCTTACAACTAGAGCATAAAGTTGGAGGATTTACAGAGGACTTGGAATGGCTGAAAGCAGTAAGAACGTAGCTGATGATCAGGCCAAACAGGTGTATTATACCAAGTGTAAAAATCCAGGGCACATCAGTTCTACATGTGCCCTCAACCAGATGTATTGTGCCATCTGTAACACAACAGGACATTCAACGGAAACATGCACATATAATGCCAAGGTGCAGGGTAAAGAAGCCGTAAACGTCATCATACAAGAACTAGGTCAGCTAGCAACCCATTATGTGCTGCCACAGATGCGAACTAATCAGTCGCAAGGATATAGGAATTATCAGGGTCAGCGGATTACCAATTTCAATACAAACCGATGGCAGGCGAGTATATCAGCAGAAGCTACTTCTCTTCCACCCCCTCGCTGTCATTTTTACAGCGAGGTCGGCCACATTTGTCGATTCTGCAAAGAAGCAGCAGAGTACAACAAAACGAAGAAGGAGAGACAAAATCCAATGACCAACATGGTTTATATTTCACCAGTTGAGTCACAAGCAGCTGTAGTGCAGACAAGATCTGGTAAGCAGTTGCAATCAACAGCTGAAGTGTTCGAGCCTGGTATCCATGAGGAGCAACGGATGTTTGCAAGGGCTAGTCAATGGACAACTAAGGAGCCGACTGTGTTTCATGACCCCATTCTGGTAACACAGGTCCCTCTACCACAGGCAAGCGTGAATGCACAAAGTTCTGCTTTTACAACATCAGAATCATCACCGGAATCAATGATAACCACAGCCCCACCAAATCCGATATGGGATGTCCTATCTAAGGCATCAATCACCCTCCCTTTGGGACAGTTGCTTGCGTTAGTGCCAGGATTGCACATTCCTATTACCTTGCAGGGAACCACATTCAAAATGACTTTTGTAGTTCTCGAATTACTAGAATCCAGCCTCGACTACAACTTACTGTTCGGACGATCATGGCTGAAGCAAGCCAAAGTTGAACAGGATTGGTCAGCGCAAGAGTTAACTTTCAAAGACAATCATCAGAAATATGTAGTTAAATTGGATGCTATGCAACCCTGTGACCTTCATGCATGACCATATGTAGCGCAGCCGGTTCATATGTTGGATGGATTATCTGATGATGAGGAAGAGGCGTTCCTCAAGACCAATAAGGATCTGATCTCATTAGGTACAGTAGATCTCCAGTCGGTAGCAGACAATTGGCATCCGGCAGCTTGTACGGTCATACCAGTGATCGAGAATGCAAAAGCAGATGATAACGTAGCCATGGATGAAGCAACCTTACATCAACTCTTGTAGCCAGCTGATGATTTGGTGCAACCTCAATAATTTTATGTACCGGAAGATCAGTTAATAACGTACGATTTGGGTGACACGGTCAACCCGTGACTAGTTAAAATTAAGGCAGGGTTAGCAGAGACATTTCAAGATGATTTGGTACAACTCCTGCGTGAATTCTCCGATGTTTTCACTTGCGATTATAGAGATATGAAAGGCTTGACCCACGGATTTATCAACATCGAGTAGTACTTAAATCGGATGCGAAACCCATTAAGCAACCAAGTTACAGAATGAATCCTAATTACGCGGTGCAGGTTAAGGCTGAACTTGAGCATCTACTAAAGGTGGGCTTTATTGTGCCAATTGAGCATGCTGAGTGGATTTCACCAATAATGATCGTTCCGAAGAAAAATAAACAGTTGCGTATCTGTGTCGACTACGGAAAACTCAATGCCACCACTGTACCGGATCCGTTCCCTCTCCCCTTTCTGGACACAATGCTCGACAGGGTAGCAAGACGTGAGATGTATTCTTTTCTGGATGGGTACAGTGGATATAATCAGGTGAGGATGGTAGAACAGGATATACCGAAGACAACTTTTATAACGAACTGGGGTGTCTATGCTTGCACCGTAATGTGGTTCGGTTTAAAGAATGCCCTGAGCACCTTCCAAAGATGCATGCAGGAAGTCTTTTCACCCTACCTAACTACCTTTATGCAAGTATATTTGGATGATTTTTCCTTATTTGGTAAGACTTCGGCACACCTATATCATTTACGGTGCTGCTTTGAAAAATGCCGAGAGTATCGATTATGTTTGAATCCGACCGAATCTATTTTTGCGGTCTCATGTGGTAAACTACTCGGCCATATTATCTCTAAACAAGGAATACAGGTCGATCCGGATAAAGTAGCAGCCGTGTTAGAACCACCAGTCCCAACGACACCGAAAGAAGTTATGCGCTTTCTTGGTCAAATCCAGTGGCATGGCAGACACTTACGGTGGTTAACTCACTTAGCAACACCACTGAACAGGTTATGATCAATGCTCCATGACAGTATGATTGGACACAGGAGTGCCAAAATGCATTTGATCATTTAAAGGTTTTATTGACACACACACCAATTTTGCAACCACCTGATTGGGAACGTCCGTTCCATGTCTTTGTGGACGCATCGGATATAGCTATTTGTAGTGTACTAATGCAGCAAAATGACAAATGGTTCCGGCCTGGATATTATGCAAGTCGCCGATTAGCCCCTGCCGAAAGAAACTACTTAGTGACCGAAAGAGAGTGTCTCGGGTTGGTGTATTCTATTAAGAAGTTCCGACGTTATTTGTTGGGCCAAAAATTCACCTTCCATGTGGATCATGCCGCACTCGTGTATTTGGTCTCGCAGCAACATTTAGGTGGAAGATTGGCGAGATGGGTATTACTGCTACAGGAGTTCGAATATGACGTTATTCATTGACTCGGCACAGCACATGCTTTGGCGGATTTTCTATCGCGATTGGATTCCGGTGAGCCTCCGGTAGGGGTTGATGACACTACACCGGCCATTTACGTTACTGAGACCACTTCTAAAGACTCTGTCGAACCCCCTGTTGCTACTACATACTATGATATGTTACTAACTTTTCTCACAGATGGTTGTCTCCCTGCTAATACTCCTGTTGCTTTACGTCAAAAATTTGCAGTCTACAACAGACGATTCCGGTTGGTTGTGGGTCAATTATATTACATGGATCAGACTGGTGTTTTGCTTCGATGCATCCCACCACATGAATCCGCATCAGTGATGGCCATGGCTCATTCATCGCCTACTGGAGGACATTTTACCGCTGATCTTACCCATCAGAAAATTCTACATAGTGGGCTATGGTGGCCTAACATGTATCGAGATGTTGTTCAATATGTGCAGCAGTGTGATATTTGTCAGCGATCTGGACAGCCTTTACAGCGACACTTATTCCCACTTCAACATGTTCTACCTTTGGAGCTGTTTCAGAAATGGGGTTTAGACTTCATTGGTCCCATAACACCCCCAGCTACTCTCACCAACAACTGCTATATCTTGACTTGTACCGATTATGCTACTCGATGGGCGGAGGCTTGGGCCTTACGGTCGGCCACAGCAGTTTCGGTGGCTAAATGCCTAATGAAGGATGTTTTCCCTCGTTATGGGTTGCCTTTGGAAATCATCACGGACCAAGGTACACACTTTGCTAACCACTTAATGCAAGTATTGACCGAGACTTTTTAGATTGTCCACAAATTCAGCTCGCCTTATTATCCCTGTGCCAATGGTCTGGCAGAGAGTACCAATAAGACTTTGTTGAATATACTGTGCAAATTGATCCTGGAATGTCCGAAACGCTGGGACCAACTCTTACCTGCAGTCTTGTGGGCTTATCGGACCACGTACAAGGTGGCAACCAGATCAACTCCATTCAAGCTTGCTTATGGATTGGAAGTCATTGCGCCGATGGAAGTAGTAGTGCCGAGCCTGTGATTTGCTTTATCTCAAAAACTGCTGCCAGAAGAGTCCTTTCCATTTCGGTTGGATATGCTCAGATCGTTGGATGAACAGCGCTGGGAAAGCTTTATGATCCTACAAGAAGTTCAGCTACACCAAGCCCGGACACATGATCGCTTTCTCCAAACCCTTGTCTTTTCGGTGGACCAGCTTGTTTTATTCTATAATGCAACAACCAATAGATCTGGGGGTAAATTTAAATTACGGTGGTTCGGCCCTTACCAAATTACTGAGCAAGTGGGACCCGCTACTTTTCGGTTGGCAACCTTAACCGGAGTTCCTCTTCCAAAAGTGATCAACGATTCTAAACTTCGCCCCTATCATCCGATGACATAATACCTAAGATATCTTCGGTCCGTTTTCTTTTTTCATATTACTCGTTTTCTTTTTCTCGATCTTGTATTTCGGTTGACCATCGACCATAATCTCCTCATTTTGATATCTAAATATGATTAATCGCCGCCCTGTGTTATTGTTTCTGTTCCTGTATGCATGCCGTAATTATGATGGATATCTTTCCAATACCGCGTGATGATTAGGGTTTTCGACCGCCTGATGTTGCCCGTGTGTCTACTTAATCTTGTTTCTTTTATTGTTAATCGCTATTGTGTTTGTGTGCTTGTGCGTTATTTGTTTTCTGTGTTCTTGTGGTTACTCGTGCGCGCCATGGAAGCTCTCACGAATGTCACCACCTTCCGTGCAGGACTCACTCCTGAAGTGAGTGAGTATTTGCGCACCGGTGGTCTTCTGGCCTTCGCTGAATTGCCTTGGCATTCAGTGGAGTGTCAACCATTTTATGCGCAGATCATTTCTGCCATCGCCTCTACACATGCTACAGAGCAGTGTTGGCCCATAGCCTGTTTACCATCACGAGTTGTTATTACCTTAGCTTCGTTTGCCGATGCCTTCCGACTTCCTCGGGAAGGATTGGAGAATGGTCCACTTCTTCCTGTAGCCACCATGAAAGAGTTGTTTCCCCGTCACTCATCTAATGAGTATGCCATTCTGTGTAGACCTGAACCGGAGCGTACAGCTCTGCAATTTTTAGTCGCTATTTTGAACTTACAAAAATGCACCTATGGTATCTCTCGCCCCTTCTATTCGATGATAGACATTGCATCCCGCGAAACTGTCAATTTCACATCCTTCTACTTCCGACGCATTCACCATGAATGTGTCACGGTTATCAAACAAGTCACTAAGGGTGACCTTCCACGTTCTCGTCTACCCCATATCCTCACTTTTCTCTTTCCCGCAATCCAAGCCGCGCAACCCCCTTCAACCGCTCCCTTCTTGTTGCATGAAGAATCCACTCAAATGCTCGAGGATGAAGAAGATGATGATGTCGACCTGTTGCAACTTTTTCGCCGAAAACGAAGATGTGTGAGCCCCTCTGGCAGTCAGGTGCAAGGATCAACTGCTGGGCAGGATCATGAAGTCTTCCACGACACTGCCACCTCTCTTCATGTTGAATCATCCATCCCTTCTTCTCCAATTAAGCAGCAGGAACAAGGTACCCACGTAGAAGACTCTAAAGAAGTTTCTTCTCGGGAGGATTCTCATCAGCAGAATCAAGAAGCTGTGAAGGAAATTGTTGCAGAAGTTCTTAATGAAGTGATTGTCCTGGTTGACGCTGTGATTGACCGAACTGAGACGACAAAACAGAATCCAACCGGTATAATCTTGCTGCCGAATACGTTTATCCCACTTCCTCCCCCAATGAACCCTGTTGAGCCCATTGTCCCCGTTGAGCCTGTTGTTCCTGACGCACCCGCTACTTCACCTTCTTCTCCCGATTACTCTCCACCACCTTCCCCTCACCTATTATCAGCCTCTTCATCCCAGCCACTTCCTGTTCTTCCTCCTTCGACTATGATGTTCCATGAATTGGAGTCTATGGGTCGTATTCTGATTCAATTCTCTCAGCAGTTACCTCTTCAAATGAAGCTGACAACCGACAATATCAGACAAGATCTGCAAGGCAAAGTTGATTTGTTAGAGGCAGATATTGCTCCGTTGCAGGAAGAAGCCAATGTGGTCAAGGAAGAGAATCATGCCCTGCACGTGCAGCTTCAACAACTTCAAACAAGGATTGCAGAGCAAGACACCTTGATTGCCCAACAAGATGCAATAGTGACTGAGTTAAAAGCCAAAGATGTTCTTTTAGCTGCTCATGATGAAGAGATCAAGCAGTTAAATCAGTTAGTATAGGATAAGGAAGATGCTCGGGTTGCTCTGGGGAACTTATTGGACAAAACGCGTGAATCTCTTGCGTTCGTTACCCAAAAAGGACAAGAAATGGCAGACTTAACCATTCAGAACACTGAGGAATTAAAGCTAGTATCTTCTGAACTACTGCAAAAGAGTAGAGACTTGGACGCACAAACGGCTCGGACAATTCAGATCAAGAAGGAAATGGAAGGTACTATGAAAGAAAGGGATGCTTATTATAAAACAATTCAATATCAAGCTCAGGAGCTGGAACGTAGAGAAAAGCAGCTAGGCTTTCAAGTAGAGAGACTATCCCGAATAGATGGTCAAATTGCTGATATGAGATTGAGCCGAGATGCAGCCATTGCCAATGATTTTTATTTGCAAGAAGCCTTTTTGCAGACGCAGACCGATGCTTTGATGAGTCAGGTTATTGCAGCGAGTTCAGTACAAACTAACGCACAGTTGGTGGAGCCGGACACCTTAAAGCAGATGCTGGATTCATTAAAACAGAAAATCACTAGAACCTTTAAATTAGCCCGAACTATGTATATACAAGGCATTGTAGATGAGCCCTAGTTTTCTTTTCTTTGCGGGTTCAAGTCCACCGTGCGTGCCAGTGTTAGGCCGCCGGATTGGCACAATGTAATCTTATATTTTCATATACCGCACGCACCGAAAGGGCGTAGCGAAGTGATGTAACACTTTTACCCATTAATGAAGAGACATTACATAGTTCTCTAAAGAGAGGAGATGGGATCGCCAGACTATCTGTCTGGGCGATTCGCGATCTTGCGAAGACACGGTGGTGCCGAATTTATAGATACTTGGAGTACTGTTAAGTCTATTCTTACTGACTTGCCATAATTTATTACTAACACAGTAACGTTGTCTTACCATCAATAAGTTTAAACGACTGTGTGGCTGATAATTTGCACGATAACCTACGGTGTGAGGATAACTGTAATCGAAGAATTGCAACTGTGTAACAGAAGTTAATGCCTGGACATATAATTACTATTTTGGTTGATTGGTTAATTGGGAAAATTAAGTAAAGGGCCTCTGCATTGTCATACCCCTACCATCCCCAAGAACCCGAAAAGAGATTAAAAGTGGATGCGATAGAAATCCCTTTTAACACATGTAAGAAAATAACAACACAACGAAATAGACCTGTAGACAGAGTTGAGAGAAAAACGCAGACAAAGATAGATGCAAACTGAGAGATAGAGAACCCAAATTCTCAGATTTCCGAGTGTAATGCAGTTACAATGATGGTGTTGTCCACCCATGCGCTTCCACTGTGGAGCTTAGATGGTGATCTAGACAGACTCTAGATGAAGGGTTTACTAGTGCACAATGCTATGTAAAGCTCAACCTGGGTCGTGCTTATATAGCTTTTACAAGGCAGTTCGGTATAGATAAATGTAGTCGGGAGATACAAAATAGTCAATAAAATATATGATCCGACAATATCTCCATGACCAGAAGTCCTACCGTCTCGGCCCTACGGGCTGGGGGGATAGGCCCCCCGGACCCCGCAAAAGGGGGCAAGCCCCCCTCTGCACTCCGCCCATTAAGTTTCTATGGGGAAACAACGTGATGCCACAAGGCCTTTATTTTCACCTTAAATGGCAACCCAATGGCTTGGAAGTTTATGCCCTACCTAACCTAATGGCTAGGCTCACAAAGATCATCTACAACCATCAACGGTCACACATAGACCTCATCTAACTTGGAAGTTAGGGTTCCACAAATGTCTGGGCTCTCATAATGGCTTCTCCTCATAATGGGGGCCTTGCAACTTAGAGCACCATGGATCATTTGTGGTCACATGAGGGTAATTATGTGGTTCATTTCTTTGTGTGTGAGTATCCATTTTACAATATTTCACTTGGATTAGTTAGATAGGAGTATTTTGCATCTATGATACAAAATTTCATCAACTTTTAATGAGAAGATTTCAAGATATGAAGATTTTAAGGTGACTGTGCATGCACTTCATCTTGTTCTTGAAAAGTCGAGGTGACCCCCCCAAACTTGCTAAACTTTTTTCTCGCATCCCAAAATAGAAGGTTTTTTCTTCTGTCCAATAACAATGAGGCATATTTTTCTCAGTCATCAAGGCTCTTGCTATTTTTGCAATATGTCTATTTTTGCATTCAGTAATGCCATTCTATTGTGGTGTGTACCTGCATAAAAACTACCATTGAATTCTAGGACTTTTTAGAAAGTTGTTGAACTCATTTGACATGTATTCACCTTCTCCATTAGATCTCAATGTCTAAATGTAAGTCCTTATATGCTTTTCCACCATAGCCTTAAAATTCTAAAAGTGATCAAACACCTCACTCTTCTCTTTCATAAAGTATACCTATCCATACTTTTTGTGTATGTTCATCAATGAAAGTGACATAAAACTTGCATCCTCCCATAGATGTGGTCTTTGTAGGACCCTAAACATATGTATGTACTGTTTCTAGAACATTCTCACTAACATTCTTGTCATGCGGAGCCCTTGACGGTTTACCATATTGATGTGCTACACATACCTTTGCATCTTTGTAACCTTGATATTTGGTAGTCCATTGACAATCTCCTTTGACTGCATCAACTTCAGCCTATGCAAATTCACATGTCCAATTTGATCGTGCCAAATCTCTATGTCAGCAATAACACCTACACCTTTTGCAAACATGGCTGCATTCTTTTCAAGAACTTTCACATTTAAGCTGAACATCCTACCCACTTTGTTTCCTTTGGTGATTAATCTTCCATTTTATTTGTACTATTCTACATAGAAACCAACAACATTGAACCCAACTTTTAATCCCTGGCCAACCATTTGTCCAACAAAAACCAGATTCTTTGTTATATTCGGAACACCAGTACATCAGCAAGATGTTTTACCTTCTCATCCTCCATGGATAATGCTATGTTTCCTATATGCTCGATAGGATGTAATAAATCATCACCTATTTCAACAAATCTAGGAATTAGCAATTTTTACAAACTACTAAACCATTTTGCACAATTGGTCATGTGATTTGAAGCACCTAAATCAACATATCAAACATTACCATTTGATTTTGAAACATCAAAAGACATTGTATTCATCATGGGATGTTGGGCCATGAACAACTCCTCCAAATCATTTGCACTTGTTGATGCATAGTTGTTTTGTTGCCTTCTGTTATTTTGATTCTTCAGCCTACAATCATGCTCAAAGTGACTAGGTTTACCACAATTCAAGCATCCTTTATTGTCATTACCTGAATTATTTCTTTGGAAATTTATGCAGTCTCTTTGGCTCCCCCTACCTCAAAACTATCCTCTACCTCCTACATGATTCTGTTGCTGACCTTGGTCTTGATTACTGTTTCCTCTTCCACTTTTGATGACCCTATTTCTACCTCTTCCTCTGTCAGATTAGAATCCTTGCTCAAAATTAGGTTTTTCTTAGGAGTTTGAGTCCTCACAAAGATTCTTTTCTTCAATTATCACAATGGACACCAGATCAGTGAACTTCATAATATTTTCCCTGGTCATGATAGAAGTTCTGGACTTACTTATATGTAGTTCCTAAACTAGGAAGGCAGACTTCCACCTTATCATCATCATCTACATTTACAACAATACATGCAAGTGACTCACATATGCTTTTGATTTTCAGGGTGTAATCACTTACCGATATGCACTTTTTCTCTAGTTTATGCAACTCGTTCTTGAGTTGCAATTTTCATGCCTTTGTATTGGTCTCATACAATGTGACCAAACTATTCAAAGCCTCTTTGGGAGTTTTGGCATCCTATATGTGCTCAATCATGTTATCCTGTATGCTAAGAGATAGCCAATACATTACCTTCTGTGCTCCTTGATTCCACTCTTCATATGATCTTAATTGGTTTGCAATCCAATTCCTCTCTCATAACTATGGAGTGTTTTCATTCTCTCCTTTGATGTACACAATAGCCTTTCCCATGAGGAAATTCGTTATTCTGAATCTCCACACATGAAAGTTATTCTTGTCCAACTTATTGCTCATAAGTTGACTCATTCCATCAGCATTTGCCATTTTGGTAGCAACTCACAACACTACAAAGACACTAGAAGTAGTACCTTTGCTTGAACACTCTCACATTCTGACGTGATAGTTTGATCTAAGAGAAACAAAATTTTCATGTAGCAACAATACATAAAATCGCTTGAAATTTTTTTTAATAGAATGCAAGTTACAATTTTGCAAATCGACCTATTCTTTCTATGGGCCCAACCTTAGGGTCTCAAAATAAAGGTTGAGATGGATTCGAAACTAAAATCTGAGATCGTTTGTGAAGTGCTTGATCTCCATGCCTTCTCACATACTCTTCAATATCAGACTTCTCCATGAGCTCTCTACAATCACCCTGGCTTTGATACCATGTCAAGAGAAAGGAGATAAGAAAGAGAGCTCTCACACACTCTCACACACAAATAGAGGAGCACACATAGATTGAGGAAAGGAAGAATGATATTTTCCTTCTTCTTCTTCTTCTTCTTCTTCTTCTTCTATTACATAAAGAGAATATAAAAGAATGACCTAATACAACAATACAACTAGTGCAATATATGACGAACAATACATAAGGAAAATCCTAATGTCCATGAATGTGTGAGCTAGTAAGAAACAAATGTGCCATCACTCTTGATAGATAAATCTAGTAAAGCTCACTAAATTATCCCTGACATATACCAATGTGACCACTATACATCTCAGAGAAATGAAGAAGTAATACTTGTCATCCTCGATCATCACATGTTGAGCTTGATATCTCAACATCAATGCCTTTCCACCATGCATCTTGAATCTATGAAGTAGTTTGGTTATGTACTCACTTTAAGACAATTATATGCATCTCTTACTTCTATCATGAGTAATGCACATGCCAAGAATATGTTTAACACCCCCAACTCTTTCATGTCAAATTTCTGACTCAACTTTGTCCTCAAGAGAGACAAGTCCTTTGAGGACTTCCCTACAATTAACATATCATCAACATAAAGTATCGAGCATATCATGCTACCATCTCAACATCTCTTTGTGTAGAGATAATGGTCTTCATTGCGTCTAGTATAGCTTTGGGACTTCATGAATGCATAAATCTTTGATGACATTGTCTAGGTGATTGTTTAAGTCCATACAAGCTCTTCTTGATGTTACATACTATTCTTTCTTTTCCAAGAATTGCATAACCCTTTGGTTGTTCCATGCAAGTATTAGGGAATCGAAACAACTTGAATATGATTTGTGATCTTTTTTTATTTTTTTGGAACTATTGGGCCATCTTGGATCTAGTTTCGGAGTTGCTGAACTTATTGTGTCTCTTCATTATGTACAATGTTAAATATCCATTTTCTCAATATCCACTTTTTTGACTTTAAAAATAAAAAGGGAATTAATGATTTACAACATTTCTCATGTCACTAGCTCTTAGGGTTATGAAATCATAGCTTACGTAACCTCATTTTCCCCACTTTAATATAAAGCTTCTTATATCTGATTCCATTTGTACTTTGGTTTCGAATACTTCTCACAATTAAGATGAAGAAGAAAAGGATTACAAGCTGTGGAAGTCAAGAGGCAAAGCAACGATGCAAGGGTGTTGAGAATGCTCCAAGCAAGCACCTAGAAGATCAACAAGGGAGAAAAGACAACTATAAAGGTATGGATATGATTCCACATTTGTTACAAAGCATTCAATCTACTTGGCAAAGGACTCAATTTCAGAGGAACCCTCAACCTATGAAGAGGCAAAGGAAACCCTAATTGGGAAAAGGCCATGAAAGGAGATAAGATTGCATCCTTAGGGACCATGTTGGATAGTTGCTCCTGTCCAATTTGTCAATGAATGATGGAAATCAATCTCCCATTTTGCTTGATCTTGCTCTGATACCACTCTTGAAAGAGATGATGGGTAGATTCTAGAGATGAAGTGGTGTTGCAAAATCTTGCTTCACATTAGCTAAGAACAAGTTGTGGAGAGTAGAGTAGAACTTTTTAGCTTCCCAAAAATCACAAAGAATCACCTAAGTTCTTTGTAGTATGATCCTCTAATCAATGGATCAAAACAGATGAGTGGAAAATTCAACAATGAGCTAAGACTTGCTATTTTGGTCTCTAAACATGTTTAGTAAAATGAATAGTGCTCTCAACCTGATAGCAATCGATCAACTTCCTTTTGGAAGTATCTAATTGTTGAAGGAGATGGTGGATAGTCTTCAGATATGAAGTGGTGTTGCTTAATCCTGCTTCACACCTGCTATGAATGATTCCTGGAGAGTAGAGTGGGCCTCTTTAGCTAGCTAATGATCATAAATAATCATATATGATGTTTGAATATGATCCACTAATCAATGGATCAAAACAAATAGGTAGGAATTAGTCCAAGACTAAGAAACTTGCTATTCTTGACTATACACCTGTTCAATGTTTTGAATAGTTCTCTGAGCACATTAGCAATTAGCTTAATTCCTTTTGGAGATATCTAATTAGATTAGATATATATATGAATCATGAGTGATTTCATAAAAAATGATGGACTACACACTGAGAAAGATGTTTAGTAAATTATAGAACCTTCCCAACAATTATGGGATGCAACAGTCAACAGACCAGAGAGTAGAGATGTGTTAATATCTCACGATCCACAAAGGCAAAGATAATGAGACTTTGTATTCATATATTAGACAATATGATGAATCTATCATGCTTTAAATCATGGCAAATGATCAACCACACACTGAGAAGAAGCTCTTAGAAAATCATTGTTCTAATGTAGTCATAACAGAGAAGTGAAATGAGAATGTAATGATAATATATATATTAAATCCTATAAAAATACAATGTCATTGGCAATCATATGTTGCTCAATGTGTGAGAGGTGAACGAGCTATGAGATGAGCTCTCAATTCACAATAGATGCCCTTCACAATGATCTCATGGAGTCAAGAGATCACATGGGTCATGTCATCCTCATTTTATAGTTGTAATTGGAGCCAATATTTGAATTCAAATTCAAAGAGATCTACCTAAACACTGAATCCTAAAGTATAGTAGATATTCTCTCATCAATCAACAACCAAGAACTTTGAGATTTGATGCATCCTAACTTCCTTGTGGTCGTAGGACACTTTTACAAAAGTAAATGTGAATGGTTTTTTACAAGAGGTTGATCACATAAGGTTCTATAAGAGATGTGCCCATTAACCAAGTATGTGGGCTTGGTTTTATTTGCACCAATGGCTCCCCCTCAAGCCTAACATGTTTGGGCTTCATTCCTCCTTGATTTCTTGTAAACTAATCATCAATTCGAATCTGTTCATCCTGGTTCCATCCAAAGACTTTGTGAGTGTATCTGCACATTGTAAATGAGTTGATACATAAGATAGTTGAATATCCTTGCTAATAAAATTCTCCCTTACATAATGATAGTGCACTTCCATGTGCTTAGTCCTTGCATGATATACAGGATTAGCAGCCAAATGAAGTGAACTAGTGTTGTCTCCAAAGATTATTGGAGTGTAAGAGTGTAACCCCAAATCTGCATAGAGTTGCTTACATAGCTTCTTGAGTTGCATTTGCCAAACCTCTATATTCCGCTTCTGTAGATGATAAGGCCACAATTGGTTGCTTTTTAGATGACCATGATATAAGTTTTGAACCTACAAAAGATAGGTATCTTGAAGTGCTCCTCCTATCATCCTTGGAGCCAACCCAATCTGCATCAAAATACATCTTAATGTCTAGGTCATAAGTGAAGGGATAAAACAATGGTACCCTTTAGATACTTAAGCACCCTTTTGGCAGCTTCCATGTGAGGCTTCCTTGGTGCACGCATAAATTGACTCAATGTACTTACTCCATAAGCAATATCTACTCTTGTTAGGGTAGCATAGTTGAGGTTCCCTACAAGCTTTTGGTAACCTGTCACATCCTCGAGGAGTTCTCCTTCATGAGAACTAAGCTTATGGTTGAGTTCCATGGGTGTACCTGCAATTTTGGTATTCTCCATCTTGAACTTTACCAACATATCATGTATATACTTTCTCTGAGTAATAAATATACCAAAATCCATATACACAAGCTCTAAGCCAAGAAAGTATGTTAACAAGCCAAGATCATTGATGTTAAATTCTTCCATTAGTTGAGCCTTAACCTGCTTGATGCCATTAGCATCATTTCCTATAATGCTAATGTCATCCACATAGACACACAAGTAGATAACTTCTGAGTTGTTCTTCTTATAAATAAATAAGAGTCTGCTTTGCTAGCCACAAAACCTTGGTCCTATAAATAAGTAACAAGCCTATGGTTCCAAGCTCTAGGAGCTTGCTTTAGGCCATAGAGTGCCTTCCTTAGCTTGCATACAAAATCTGATTTACTTATATCTTCAAATCCTGGTGGTTGTGCCATATATATTTCTTCTGATATCCATTCATTTAAGAATGCATTCTTGACATCTAACTGATATAGATTCCAATTTTTAGAGGCAGCAATACTTACCAAAATGCTAATTGTTGGTATCTTTACCATAGGTGAAAAAGTTTCTTCATAGTCCACTCCATGGGTTTGAGCAAACCCATTTGCCACTAGTCTTTCCTTGTATTTGTTTATAGAACCATTTGAGTTCTTTTTTATTTTATATATCCATCTGGAACCTATTACCTTCATGTTTGGCTTCTTGGGAACTAGGTCCCAAATATGGTTTTCCTGAAGTGCTTCTACTTCTTCCTGCATGGCTTCTCTCCATTCTTTCCTCTTACTCACCTCTTCAAATGAAGAAGGTTCTTCTGTCATAGAATCTTTAGTGATATACACAGAATGCTTGGTGACTAATGATGTGTCATAACCATACCTTATGGGCGTTTTGCTTTCCCTTTGAGATCTCCTGAGTGCCTGGTTAGATGACTTTGGTATGTCTTCCAATTGCTTGAATTTGGTCTTGCCTCTTGACTTCCAAGATTTGAAGTCCATTTGCTCTTCATCCTCTGAATTGATATCTTCTGGTAATTGTTGATTTTCTTGAGTGAGAGTTGGAAAATCATTTTCCAAATCATAAGGCAACTTGAACTTCCTGCAATCATCTTTAAACCATGAATTATTTTCATCAAACACTACATCCCTACTAACTATAGATGCATTGGTAGTGGGATTGTATAGCCTATAGCCCTTTTGGTTTTGATTATACCCAATGAATATACATTTTTTAGCTTTAGGGTCAAGTTTCCCTCTAATATCTGAGGGAATGTGTGCATAAGCAAGGCACCCAAATATTTTGCAATGGTCCAAAGAGGGTATCTTGCCATTCCATGCTTCATATGGTGTCATTCCATCCAAGGATTTGGATAGGAGCCAAGTAAGTGGTTGTGGAAACAACCTCTACCCATAGATAATTAGGTAGCTTCTTCTCATTCAACATTGACCTAGCAGCTTCAACTATTAACCTGTTCCTTCTTTCTACTACTCCATTCAATTCAGGAGTATATATCTGAGGAAGCTTTTTGGAGATTCAAGCTAGATCAACTTAGCATTCCCCAAGTCAACAAAAGCATAGACCTATTCTTGAATAGAGAAACGGAGGAAGCTTTTTGGAGATTCAAGCTAGATCAACTTAGCATTCCCCAAGGCAACAAAAGCATAGACCTATTCTTGAATAGAGAAACGGAGGAAGCTTTTTGGAGATTCAAGCTAGATCAACTTAGCAAAATAGGCAGAGTTACCATCGACGAGCAAAAGATCTTGAGATACCAGGCAAAGTTGTCTATCTGGATAACACATCAGAGAGAATGTTCTTGGTAATAGAGCATGGCAGGCATGCATACACTTGGCAGGGTGAACTGATTTTCCCTCCTCCAAGATCTAATGTTTCCCATGACCTCCAAGGAGAAGGATCATTCGAGCCTCATGAAACCCGATGAGAATGAACCAGAGAGAGACCTGAAGTAAGCTTTTCACACACTATGGGCAGAGACAGATCAAGACTTGAAAATGAAAGGTCAAAGAGAGAGAGAGAGACATAGAGCACATAGGCATCAAAGAGATGAACATGATTTTACATTGCCTAGACCTCGAGAGTATCCAAGAACCCTTAGATCCTCTCAAGTGGTCAAGACAATGAAAAATACTTTAATGGGTTAGGAGATCCTTATGATCATGTGGCCGAGTTCAAACAAGTGTTAAGAGATGAATAGGTCAAGGACAAGTTCACCCAATTTGAGGCATTTGGTTTGACCCTCAAGAGAGTGCTTTAGCTTGGTTTCAGCCCCTCAATAATTGTAACTATCGGAATATATGTCAACCGGTAGAAGAATTCATCATAGAATTTTCCAAGAGTGGCATTAGGCATAACACATCATCCTTGATCCACAGCTTCAAGCAAACACCCCAAGAAATAGTTGGACTAGCCAGACACAAATTTAAACAATATGTGGAAATATGCCCCACACATGAATTATCAACACAAGCAAAACAAATTTTCCTATTTTTGGATGGACTTCTTAGCACGAAACTTAGATCATATGTATATCTCAAGGAGGCAATCACACTAGATCAACGCTTGAGAATGTGTAACTACATAGAAGATAACTTGGGTGAGGAGTTAGAATTGTCCAAACTCTATAAGGATTATGATAGTTCTACTAGTCATACTTCTAGACCCTCCACAGAGAAAGATGAGCTAGTTGAGCAGATTGCCAAAAAGCTAGGAGTTTAGAATACACAAATGCCAAGGATCACCTCATTCAAGCGATGGTATACCTATGGAGGAGACCACATGGCTAACATATGCCCATTGCAAAATGAGAACATGAGAGAACTCAATGCTCCATATTGCACTATTGCGAGAAAATACATGAACCACATGGCTCAAGATTGTCCATATAATAGGCAGGCTATGAGAAAAACATATTCGCAACCTTACCAACAGGGTAGGTATCAGAACCAATACCAACAGCCATATTATAGACCACAAGAGCAATATCAACATCAATACCAACAGCAATACCAGGCCCCATATAGGCCATAACTAGTCCTAGCAAACCAACTACCACCTCCTCCCAATGTAATTCCAATTGAGTATGCAGTGAAAGAGGAGTATGCAACCATTGGTATCGATGACCCATTTGGTCTCAAAAAATGACCCTCATGCTCAGAGTTCTAACTACACCCATGAAGATAGTCCACAAGCTTATTACACAGAGTCACCTGAGCATAATGAGACTTATACATATCGATATGAGGCACCACTTATGGAACCAAATTGGGAGCCAAAATACTCCAATGTCATGTACATGAATCCTAACCCCACGCCCCAATTGAGAAAAATGAGACCACAAGCCCCTAGAGGACCATGTTTTAGATGTCAAGGCAACCATTTCATTCGTGAATTTCCCCACCCACTGGCTCCAGGACAAGGACAAGATATCACAAGACAAGGGTTTTGTCATGAGTGCAATAAAGAACATCTCCCAAAAGATTGTCCAAGGAACCCCTCTAGTGCACCCAAGGTTACACCCATTAATGTGGTAGGCTTAGTGGTGGATTCAAGTTCAAGTAACATTAACGTGGCTCCTATACAAGCAGTCACTAGGCCACAAGCTTTACAACATGCTAAACTAGCTGAACAATCAAAGTCAAGTGAATCAAGAGAACCTCGTAAGAGGAAACAAGAACATGGAAGGACGCTAGGGAGAAGGCCACTTGTAAATGGGATAGGAAGTTATCCGAACTAGAAGAAAGCCTGAGAGATGCAAAAACAAAAATAGCAGACATTTCATCTCAAAACCCCTTGCATGCCAAAACTCCACACCACTTCATCCCATCCCACCACCCATTGTGAATAGAACACAATCAAGGTCTGTTCTCCCAAAAATCTTGGACATGATGTTCAAGGCCTACTAGGCTCGACTTCAAGAAGGTCTAATAGCTACAAACCTAGACAAGAGTTACCCTAGAGCAGATTTAGAGATTGAATAGACAAAATTTTGCATGAAAATTGTAGAACTAGCTCAAGCTATGCTTGAGTCCAATCAATTGTTCAATCAAAAAAATTATATCAATCTGGGTTTGCATTTCCATGGCTTATTAGAAAGATTAGAGGAGTTGGTAAACAAGCCATAGGTTTCTTTACCTCCACAAGTTCAACCAACTGTTGAAAGAGAAAGCTCACCACCAATGGAAGTTTATGTTCCTGATTCCATGGATGATGGAACACCTCTTTCAATTCAAGAGTACTCTCAAGAGTTCTTGGGGGAAATATACGAAGAGAAATGGGCCAAGGAGAAGGTTAATCCCCCTCCTATTCCTGAAATTGATGATCTTCATGATCAATTTCCCCAAGTCATTCCATCTATTTATGGAGATCAAGTAGAGAAACAAGAAGACGAAGGACTAGATTTTGAATCTAATTCTTTACAATAGTTGCCACAATTCACAGGCCCATGGGAAATTGAATCTCTTCAGATCAAAGCTCCCATAATACTGATAAGAAATGAAGACTCACTGGTTCCAAGAACACTAAAGTTGTAAAGAACACTAGGGTGCAGTGCCATCTGCTAAAACGATGGCTAAGTTCTTATTCGATAATGTATTCACCAGATACGGGTTACCAATAGAGTAAGTGATAAAGGTATGCACTTCTTGAACGAACTCATTAAAAACCTTCTCAAAGAATTCTTGGTAATATGTAAGAAGTCTACCCCGTATCATCCACAAGCTAACAGACAAGCCAAGAGCATTGATAAGATCCGATGTAATGTATTGACCAAATTGGTAAATAATAAACACTCAAATTGGGATAAACAACTTCATCATGTTGTTTGGGCGTACTGAGCCTACAAACCGTACTCAATGCCACCCCATTTCATATGGTTTTTGGACAGAATGTTGTGTTACCATTGGACTTCTTGATCCCGACTTTGAAAGTAGCACAAGAACACAAGTGGAAGAGACGTGAGTTGTCCTCAAGAATATTTGATCTAGAATGCTTAGGTGAGACCAGGCTACGAGCGACAACAGACATCTATGCTACAAACAAAAGACAAAAGGCATAATTTGATGCACACATCAAGGATAAAGGATTGCAAGAGGGAGACCTAGTGTTGGTTTATGTTGGTGTAAAAGAGTCCAATCCTACATACTTGGAAAATTAGCATTTATTTTATATAGTCACATATGACTATTCCCTTGTAAAAATCAATTTACTTTTATCCTTGTAAAAGTGCATATGTTAAATTGCACTACTCTCATGTGGAGTTAGGAGGAATCAAATCTCGAATTACTTGGTAGGTGATTGATGAGAAAGCAAATCCTAAGGTTTAGGATACACTTTACGGTAAGAGCCTAAATTTGAATTCAAAAGTTGGCTCCAACTCCAAGCTATAAAAATGGATCAAAATCTCATGTGAAATACAACCCGATTTGGAGATCATTTGAGAGTGGTTTCCTGTGATTAGAGATCTCAATCTATAGCTCCATCACTACCCTCACATTATCCAAGTATACATTGCCAATGTCATTGTAATTCTATGTGATTTAGTACATACACATTAATCACATCTCTACTTAGCTTCTCTGTCAAGTTCATCTCAGAACACTGATTTTCTCAGACTTGGTTCTTAGTGCCTAAATGATCAATTGATGTGATTTAAAGTGGTATAGATTCAACATAATATCTATTTCATAGTTACAAAGTTCCATTGTCATTTCTTTTCTCAATCTCGAGATATCTCCACAACTCTACTCACTAGTTTGCATACTTCTAAAGCCCAAAATTGTCAAGATGATCTATTGATTTGCCAAATACAATTCTCAGAGTACACTTGATCATTTCAAGTGAGATAGTTTGTGATTGGTAGCTATCTAAGTCAATTAGTGTTGATGCAAATAAAACCAAGCCCATATACTTGGTTAATGGGCACATCTCTTATAGAACCTTATGTGATCAAACTCTTGTAAAAAACCATTCACATTTACTTTTGTAAAAGTGTCCTACAACCATGAGGAAGTTAGGAAGCATCAAATCTCGAATTTCTTGGTTGTTGATTGATGAGAGAACATCTCCTATACTTTAGGATTCACTTTTTGTTGGAGTTAGACATCTGCGGAAGCACGCAAATAGCACACAGAAGAAGAAGAAGCTTGGAGCACAACACACAATACTGAGTGTATTACCACTAGAATGTGTCAACTCAGATGTTTTAGGCTCAAAAACCTGCATAAATTTTTCAGTGGCTGCTCCCGCCAAAAATGAAACCTTTCGAGAAACCTGTAGTTTTACGAGTGTGGTGGAAAACACACCCCCAAAGGTTGATATTTATTGTCGGAGAAGTACAAAGAACACTCTGCTTGATGTTCTTAGACCTATGTGAAGAGAACTATGTGCGAAAGTGCTCCAAAATGGCTCCAAAAGACACCCCAAAAATGCTTCAAAAATAGGCTTTGAACGCAAAGAATGAAGCTTTGAGGGACCAAAACATGTTCAAGATAATGTCAATCTTAGTCTTTCCCCTTCTTTAGACACCACAAGAGTGTAGCTTAGTGGCAAGAGATTGCCATGGTTACACGAGCTCCAGGGGGAACAATACTGGGATGGGTGATCTCCTCGAAAGTATCGGAAACCTCTATATTCCTTGATCGTTGAGCTCCTCCCTCACACGTAGCCAACGGTGACTCGGATATGCCTTGGTCGCCGCTTTAGTCGTAAGCATTGGATAAATCAGGGGGGGGAGGGGGGCACTCACTTCGCTCGCACAAAACGAACAAAGCTTTTGCGTGGAACTGCTCTGATACTAGTGAAGTATTTCGATGGCAATGCACCACAGTGCGCTCTCCTTTTGCGAGCTCCATAATGATATCCTCGAAGGAGAAAACCTAGCTCCTAAGGTTGCACATGGTACTCCACACAAAGACTGCAGAATACACAAAAAATACAGTATACAAGGAGCACGAAGACAAACTTCTTAGGTCTTACAAATGCGGTTGAACTTACAGTCTATGACTGACCAGGCCACTATATGTTTTATTAAAGAACATATATAAAGAAGTGACCAGTGGCCATTTGGCCTTGCACATGGACACTAACGGTAACAGTATCCATCTTACAAGAAAAACATCTCATGACTTGCATTCACCAAGCGTACTGTCCAAAAAGGGCAAAGGAAAGGGGTCAAGGATTGTGGCAGCATTCAATTTTTGGTAGTCGACACAAATTCGGAGTTTCTTATTTTTCTTAGGTATGATAACGATCTGGGAGATCCATTCTACATGTTCGATTGGAACAATAAACCCAACTTGTAATAAGCAGTCCAATTCTGTTGATATATTTAGGTAGTGATGTGTGTGAACACTAGGAGCATCGGGGCACTTTTTTCCCTCTTTAGGAGGTTTTTTTCCCCCGGTTTGTATATACGCCTATTGCCCTAATGGACTACTTATCTTTGTACATTCTCTAGTAATACATTCAGTATTGTGTGTTGTGCTCCAAGCTTCTTCTTCTTCCTTGAGCTTTTCGCGTGCTTCCACAAAAGTCTAACTCCAATAATTGGTATCAGAGCAGGTCACCGCTTCATCCAGGGTGTCATCTACACCTCTCCGATTGCAATCTTAGATTCACACGAAATTTGGTGAGCATACTCAGGGTGTTTCAGAGATCAAAACCGCTTCGCTTTGTGGTGCCGAAATCGCGATTTGAGCTCGTTTCAGCCTCCAAATGCACTATCGTAGCCCTTGTGCAGCCTATTTCATCTTTTTGTGCCAAAGGTATATACCTGTTTCGATTCGCCAGTATAAGCATCTCCAAGTCTGCTACAAGTTTAACAGAACTTGTCTGGGAAGTTCTATTCAAATTTTTGAGATAGAATCAATTTTGTGCATCAAGGTATTTTAGTCACCGGCCATGGCTGAAAGAAGTTGTGTATTTCGTATGTTGGTTGTTGAGGATACGTTGGATGGTACCAACTACCCGTTGTGGGCTTATATGATGCGACATGTATTGGTTGCAAAAGGACTATGGAACATTGTGCAGGGTGTTGAAAAAAGTCATATCACACCTGCAACTATTACAACTGTAGGTACTGAAGCTGATGCAGAAGGTGTCGAAGATGATGATATTTTGCATATTCATGTTTGTGTTGCGGTTTCTGCTGCACCTACTATAGAGCAAATTCGTTGGGATGGCAGAGATGCCCATCCACATGCATTGATAGCTTTGTCTGTCAAACATGCCATTATTCCTCACATTCGTTCTTGCAGAACAACTAAGGATGCTTACGATACACTTACCACATTGTACCAAGCTAGGAGTGAGGCTCGTGTTGCTTACCTCTGAAAACAGTTGGAGAGTGAGCATATGAATGAAGGTGATTCTATAGACAGTTTTCTAACAAAGATCAAAGACTTGAAGGAACAATTGATTTCTGCTGATGAGGTTATACCAGATAGCTCACTTGTGCAGACCGTTCTGAATGGTCTTCTTGATTCATATCAGAGTTTTGCTTCTACTCTTCAGTTGATGATGAAAGGCAATCCAAATGCCTTGTCATTTGAGTAGTTAGTCTCTATTCCATTGCATGAAGTTCAGTCCAGGCAGAACAAGTCCATTATGCGTGTTGGAGATCAAGCTTTCCTGCCTAGTCAGAAGGGCAAAGGAAAATGGAGCTCTTCAACTAGTAAGTAGAAATCTGCTAATTCTGCACAATTGAAGAGGGAAGACAAAGATGAAAAGAAATCAGAAAAGCAGAAATTGTTTTGCAAGTATTGTAAAGGAAATGATCATATCATAAAGAACTGTCCAAAACTGGTTGCTAAAGAGGCAAAGAAGAAAGAGGCTCGTTCTCATGAGTAGTGCATGTCTGCAGTAGACTCAGATGTTTGGTACTTTGACAGTGGGGCGACCAAACATATTACCTCGCACCGCAGTTTCTTCTCTTCACTCAAGCTTGCCCCTACAGGGAATACTGTTACATGTGCCAACAACTCCTCTTATCCTGTTATGGGAGTTGGTAAGATCATTTTGACTATTGCTGATGGTAGTTCTTTCACTTTGTCAGATGCTTTGTTTGTGCCAAGGATCAAGAAAAATTTGTTATCAGTTTCTGCATTAGCCAAGATTAGCTTGGTTGTGAAATTTGTTGATGACAGATGTACAATTCATGATCTGTCAAATGGCGATGTGATTATTGCTTCTGGCATTTTATGTTGTGAAAGCTCATAGACTATGAAAGATTTGTAAATGATTTGACATGTGCAGTACATGATTGTCAGGCTATGTCAGATGCAAAGCTTTGGCATGCACGCTTTGGTCATCTGAATTTTGCTAGTTTGCTATGCTTGTAGAAATCTGAAATGGTGTCCTCTTTGCCCAAACTTGAGGCACCCGGAAAACATGTTTGTGAAGGTTGTATTTTGGGCAAAATGCAACGATACTCCTCTCCAAAAGATGGTTTAGTTCGGGCTACTCAAAAATTGCAGCTTGTACATAGTGATGTCTATGGTCCTATGGAGACACCTTCTTTTGGAAATTATCTTTACTTCGTGACTTTCACCGATGATTTTTTCAGGCATGCTGAAGGGCTTTGGTGTGCAGAACAAGAGGAGGAAGGAGGAGATGGAGGGAGAGAGAAGAGAGGAGAGATGTGCGGACATGCGTGGGAGCCTCGAAACTCACATAATGTTCTCTCTTGAGGCAATGCTCTATATATGATGTATATATATGAATATGGGGGTAAGGTCACATGACCCTTACATCCCCAACAATCTCCCACTTAAGGGTCAATGTGACCATAAGTGGTAACATATACAAAGAATGATGTAGGACTATACAATAATGTACAGGAAGAGTCCAGATCTCAACCCATACTGATCAGCCTACACCAACTGCCTCGAACAAGGTGTATCCATGCACCGCAAACTGCTCTAGACTCATATCGATAAGAGCCGAGCTCAGATATGACTGATGCAAGAACTCATGAAGTTCCTGCAAAGCTCCCACTCGCTTCATGCCTATGTCAATCATCGAACGATTGACAAATCCAAGTGCAAATGCTCCAATAGCAACTACAACATCTGGTCTCGAGCATAATAGCTCGTACATCAGACTCCCAAATGCTAACGAAACATGTGCTATCGTGGCTAACCTAAGTATGTCAGCCATGCCTGTATCCAAGGCATCCAAAGCACCATCATCAAGATCAACATGTCCTGACATATCTGTGTCAATCTGGCATGAGCGAATCCAAGAATGACTGCATGATCGCTGACTCATCAACATCTAAATCAACCATGCTCGCAACCAAGGATGTATCTAACTGTGCATCCTGAGAGCTAGAATGCTCTGGCATACACTGTGTATCATAAGAGCTATCCTGCTCTACCACACCAAGTGTATCATCATGCTCCACATGAGCTAACTGCAGAACATCAACACCAAGGTCAAATGGATCACACTCTAACTGAGTATCATCATAATGCTCTATGTGAGCATCCACATCATGCTCTAAAGCATCCAACTGATCATCCAAAGTGTGCTCCACATGAGCATCCATGTGATCAACAAAATCATGCTCTACATAAGCATCATGAGCATCCAAACTATGCTCTACGTGTGCATCCATCTGAGCATCTAAATCCTGCCATACATGTGCATCATGAATGTCAATAGACCTATCTGTAGGTAGACAAAATGAGACATGACGAGTCTCACACCGCACATAAGGCTGAACTCCCACTGAGACGAGACTGTCTCTCACATGAAGTACCTGCAGTGGATACCTGTGCCCAATCCTAGCACCTCTGACAAGCATAAGCTGTCCCAATTGCAATTGAAAATGATGCTCACCAAGGAATGCATAACACCTGCTCTCCTGTAACTGGCTAACTGAAATCAAGCTCATAGGGAATGAAGGCACATAACGTACATGTCTGAGTATAAGTGATGCTCCACTAGGTAGCATAAGGCATACATCTCCTGCACCCTCAATGTCATATGTCGTACCATCAGGCATGTGCACACATCCACGACTCTCACCTGAGAATCGACAAAACCACTCACGATATGGAGTAACATGAAAAGTGGCTAATGCATCAAGCAACCAAGCCATATGTGTGCTATCCAATGAACAAGAGGAATCATGAGATGAACCATAGGAGAAAGTGATATCACCATCACTAGCATAATCAACTGCCATAGACTCTCCCGAAATCACTACCTGACCTGAATCACGTGCATATCTCTGACGTCGTCGTCGCATCCGCCTGAAGCAACGTCGTCGAATATGGCCCTCATGACCACAGTGCCAACATCGAAGTCGTTGATGTGATCTATGTCTCACATGAGTCAAAGGACTCACATATATATCATGTAGTCTCTGCCATAATGCACTACTCGTCTCCTCATACATAACAGACTCGTATATAGAATCCACAAGTTGTAACCGGATAGTGGAGCTGGCCAATGCATCCATATCCATCCATATGTGATCGGGCATGTCACGAGGCCTCTGTGCATCTCTATGCACATACATGTGTAACCCTGCACGAACCAATGTATGCCACATCTGAGCTTTCCATCTCAGAAAGTCAATGCCATCAAATCGAGAAGACATCATGCTGGCAATCCAAGAGACTAGCAATGTAATAAGAGACTAAAAACGATACTCTATCCTCAATAGGATCACACCTGCATATCCATATGCATAAGTCATATCGCAAATGTCTCGATGGAGAAGGAACTATGTGAACCACCTGTCACATAACCATGCATCTAGCATGCACATAAAACCATGAGCATAAGCCTGCTCACCAAGTCTCCAAAGTGACCAAGTAGATGTGAAAGAATCCTGGGAAAATTTCGGCAGAGTATCCCTTGTAAATTGAGCAATCAAACAAGATAACCAATAACAAAAGAACAATGAGTAATCTGTCACCACCTGTCACTGATCTAATAAAAAGATAATGGCAACTACATGTGCCCAAAAACTAATGGCAATACATGCCAATATAATGATGATGTATCTCCCACTCAAGAATGAATCCTGCAAGATGGTCCAACCTATCACAAATAACTTGTGACCAAGTCCAAATGAATGGAGATAAACAATGATCCAAAGCTATCTCACAAGCTTCAAGATCCACTAGAGCTATCTTCTAGCATAAAAGCCGATGAAATTTCGACAGCATCTCCTCTGTAAAACGGACTCTGAACCAAATAAACCATGTGGGAATCACCATCCACATATGCCAAGAATCACACTAGCAAATAGATATCAATCAATGACCAAATGCTAATAACGGTGACAAACAAACATGTAACTGAGGCTCCAATCTGGATCCTGTACCTGCAAAGAAAAACAAAAGATACAAGTACCAACCAAGATCCACAATCAACTCTCATAAAAGTATGTGCAACCGGAAAGTAAATCCATAACCAAGTGGCATAAGCAAGCTATAAACCACAATGCCACTATACATCCATGATCAAACTCATGATGACATAAACCTCAAGGAAGAGTATACCACAATGTCATCTTACATGCCAAACACGTGACAAGATCATGCTCTACTCTCATATGGAGGAGCTACCACAATGATCATACATGTACAATTCCTTGAAGCTCTGAAAATAAGAGATTGCACACCAAAAATTCTCTCTCGAAGAAGTTCCAAAGCAAATTCAACCTCCAAGTGCAATTAGTGAAGATGTGATGCTCTGTGTTTTGCTGTTTCAGAGGTGATAACCTCTGAATCTGAACTTTTGGTCTTCAGCAAACTTCAAGATCTAAGTCTTGGCTACGTAACGAGATAAAGAACACCTCAATCGGAGGTGCGTAGCTCAAGATATGCTCAAAACAAGCACCTGCTGTCAATTTCACTTTCACTTGCAACAGTACTGCTCTGTATTCTGCAATTTCGGCAACATAAAACTCAGAATCTGAATCTGAGTTCTTCTACAAAGTTGTAGCTATTTTTTCAAGCTACGCACAGCAAGTTGAATCATCGAATTCCGAGCTGTAGAACTCAAGTTATGACTCAAAAACCGACCTGCTGTCCTACTCAATGTAGATTCGTCTTCTACCATACTCTGCGTTTTTCGAATTTTCGGCACTTCAGAAGTCCGAACCAGGTTCTGCACCCTTCTGTGAAGTTGTAGCTCTCTACGCACAGAACTTTAAAACGCATCAATCCAATCTTCATAGCTCGAGTTATGACCGAAATACTGAATAGCTGTCAAGAGATGCCGACCTGCACTTCTACCTCTTCTCACCTAAGCTTCCATTGAAGCTTCTTGCACACCAGCCTTCAACATGATCTGATACCAATGAAGGGCTTTGGTGTGCAGAACAAGAGGAGGAAGGAGGAGATGGAGGGAGAGAGAAGAGAGGAGAGATGCGCGGACATGCGTGGGAGCCTCGAAACCCACATAATGTTCTCTCTTGAGGCAATGCTCTATATATGATGTATATATATGAATATGGGGGTAAGGTCACATGACCCTTACATCCCCAACACATGCATGGGTATATCCATTGAAGGCAAAGTCCGAAATGTTCATGCGCTTCAAACAATTTTTAGTTTTGGCTTAAAATTTGTCAGCGTGTAACTTGGGCACCCTCCATTCTGATGGAGGGGTGGAATATATGTCTTCTGATTTTAATGCATTTCTGACTGAATGTGGGATAAAACACCAGTGTACAGTGTCGTATACACCTCAATAGAATGGAGTTGCTAAACGAATGAACATGTCACTCATGGAGATGGCGAGGTGTATGGTCAAAAGCCAGGCTTTACCACATCGTTTCTGGCTTAAGGCTATCATGTGTGCAGCATATGTACTTAACAGGTGTCCCACTAAAGCGCAACAATCTATCACTCCATATGAGGCTTGGCATGATTGCAAGCCATCTGTTGCTCATCTGCATGTTTTTGGTTGTTTGGCATATGCATTAGTGTCTGAACAACATCACAGAAAATTGGATGATAAAGCAGTAAAATGTATTTTTGTTGGGTACAGTTATGAAAGTAAAGGCTATCGTCTATATCATCCACATACTAAACGCATACTGGTTAGCCATGATGTTGTTTTTGTGGAAGATGATATTCGACCATTGCTTTCATGTACTAAGGAGACATCTGTTAGCTCCAAAGACATGTATGATACTTTGCTGCCTCTTTTTACAGGTGGACAGTCTAGTGCTGGTCCTAATGAGGCAACTTTTCAGCCTTTGCAAGTTTCATGTGAGGATGCAGATCATCCCATTTCTGATGCAGATTTACATGATGCACTTGTTGATGAGAGAGCTAACATTGAGGAGGCAAAAACTATGCCAAAATGGCTAGTGCAGACTTTGCGTGATAGCAAATTAGATGCACTTGTGTCATATCGTACTCGATATGGCTCTCATAGTGCCTCTTTTGCATCAGATTGCTATGTTATGGCTCCATCTAGTCTCTGTAATGAGAATGAGCCTGTTTCATTTGACGAAGCACAAAAATCAGAAAATTGGATGGCTATTATGCAATCTGAATATGATGCTATAATGAAGAATGGTACTTTGGTCTTTGTGTGACTTGCCTCCTGGCAAGAGGGCCATTGGCACTAAGTGGGTTTACAAGCTGAAGCGTAAGCCCGATGGTATAGTTGACATGTATAAGGCTAGGCTTGTTGCAAAGGATTATGGAGAGGAAAGAGGCATTGATTTTGATCAGACCTTTGCACCTACATGCCGTATGACTACTGTTCGGAGCATTTGTGCACTTGTAGCCCATCATGGTTGGAATGTACATCAGTTGGACATTAAAACTGCATTTCTGAATGGTGACTTGCATGAAGAAGTGTATGTTTTCCAGCCCTGTGGCTTTGTGCAGAAAGGGCATGAAAACTAGGTGTGCAGGTTAAAGAAGGCATTATATGGTTTAAAGCAAGCACCACGTGCTTGGTATGAGAAGATACATGCCTATCTGAATGCACATGGTTTTGAGAACAGTCCAACTGAAAGCACCTTATATGTTAAGTGTGCTAATGATGTGCTTTTTATCATTGTTGTCTATGGTGACGACATGCTGCTCACTCATCCTATTGAGAAGCATATTGCTGATTTTAAGGCTAATTTGCATGCCTCATTTGAGATGTTTTATTTGGGGCATTTGCATCACTATTTGGGCATTCACTTTATGCAAGTTGATGGTGGAATGTCTTTGTGTCAAACGAAATATATTGACACATTATTACAACGTTTTGGCCTTGAAGACTATAAGCCTATTGCCACTCCTATGGAGACATGTTTACGATTGAGTCTTCATGATGCTGGATATGCATTTGATGCTATCCTCTATCAGTAGGCTGTTGGATGCCTGATTTACTTATGCATTACTCGGTTAGATATTCAGTTTGATGTCTCATAGATGAGCAGGTTTATGCATTGCCCAGGAGTCAAGCATTGGCAGGCGGTTAAGCGCATCTTTCACTACTTGAGTGGTACCCGGTTACTTGGTTTGTTTTATCCCAAGGGGGATCACTACTACGAGATTTGCATGCTTTTTTTGACTCTGATTGGGTTGGTTGGTATGAAACTCATGTGTCCACTAGTCGCTCATGTATATCTTTGTTAAGCAAGAACCAACCTACTATGGCCACTTCTAGTTGTGAGGCTGAGTATAGGGAAGCTTTCACAACGACTATTGAGTGTGTGTGGCTCAGATGCCTTATGGCTGATTTGGGTGTTGGTCAGTCTTCTGCCACCACCATCTTCACTGATAGTCAGAGCGCATTAGCAGTTGCGAGGAACCCTGTGTTCCATGCTCGCACTAAGCACATTGAGGTGCATTATCATTATCTCAGGGAGAGGTTCTCTGCTAGGGAGATCAGCTTGGCATATGTGCCCACGTAGGAGAACATTGCATACCTTTTCATGAAGGCTCTGCCTAGGGAGAAGTTTGAAGCTTTCCGCAAAGCTTTGGGCTTACTTCCTTTTGTGGAGTGATTTCCACATAGCTTGGCACTTCCTTATACATGAGTGCTAGCTACTTGTTCACCACATCACTCCCAGGGGGGATTTGTTGATATATTTAGGTAGTGATGTGTGTGAACACTTTAGGACCGCCGGGGCACTTTTTTCCCTCTTTAGGAGGTTTTTTCCCCGGCTTGTATATACGCCTATTGCCCTAATGGGCTACTTATCTTTGTACATTCTCTAGTAATACATTCAGTATTGTGTGTTGTGCTCCAAGCTTCTTCTTCTTCCTTGAGCTGTTCGTGTGCTTCCGTAGACGTCTAACTCCAACAAATTCATCCTTCATTTATTTGGCATAATGGGGGTTCGATCTATAGCTTTGTTGCTTGGCTACATAAGCATCCGATTTCAGCACCATGTGATGTTGGTATATTCTAGGGTCTAGACCTTTCATGTCCTTATAATCCCATGCAAACACATCAACAAACTTAGTTAAGAATGCAAGGAGATCCCATTTAAAAGACTCATCCAATCCTACTCGAATCTTTATAGGACGTGGATTTAAGTCATCACCTATGTTACATGTATTTATTTGGTCTTTTGAGACATAGGTTTGTTGCCCAAAGGTACTGTCCATCCCATGATGAAGATTCTTATATAAGTCCACTAGGTCCAATATGTTGTCTGGGCAAGTTTCAGTTTCAATTCAAGTAGCTTGAACAGTACAGGACACTGGAGACTAATGGTCCAGTATGTGTTGTAAGTCCACTGTTCATAAGGAAAGCAAACCCTAGTTGGCAAAAGGGAACACCATTTTCTCATCATTCGAAAGACCATCCAACATATGGATGAGTTCAGCTACATAATGCCTAGCATGTATCTCACAAAGGTTTAATATTGTCATGGGGAATAATGTATTTATGATGGTTACATTTGAAGATTAGTTCATGTGATGAATAATCTTGCAAGACTTTGGCCTGCTTTAGCCAAGGACAACCAAAAAGTAGATTATAATCCGAGCTAGACTTGGGTAGACTCAGAACAACAAAAGTCATGTAAAAGGTTGCACTCTGGAGCGTTATGGGAATGTTCCGGACTAACCCCAATGGATGGACCCTAGACTGATTAGCCATACAAAAAAAGAAATTTACTGGTTTGATTTGATTCTAGCCAAGCTTCTTACACAAAGTCGTAGTGGCAATATTTATGCCAGAGCAACCATCTATGAGGACTTGTGTAATTTTATGATTTTTGTATCAAACTATAATCAAATGAACCACATGATCGACTGTTGTGTCTGGTTCTGAATGTATGGTAGTGGTAGCTTGCGTTGAGATCTGATCCAGATTAGTCTTCTACTGAAAGTGTTGTTGGATGCCCGGGACAAGAGTCAACAATTGTCCCAGAGGCAATTTGATCAGTGCCTTATATAAAATGTGCCATGCTTTGCTGGGAGACAACTATAGGTGTAATAATGACCATGTTTGTTGTTGGGTTTTGTTGGTCCTTCTTGCATTTCTCATATTATTGGGCATCCTGACAATGTTTGCGAATGTGGCCCCGTTCACCACAAAAATGGCAACATGGTTGGAATGTTCTATTATTGGTATTGGCAAAACCCTGATTCTAGTGTGATTGATTGTAATTCCCTAGTCATGGTGCCCAAAAGTTTGTGTAAGATGAATAATCCGTGTTCCAAAGATGAGGGGGGACATAATTTGCTACAGATTCACCGGACTCCTATATTACTGCATTCATTGCTTATCGATTTTGTGTCTTAGCATTGTAAGGACACATTTTTGTAGAGTGGCTTCCGCTCTCACAGATTGCACAATAAACCTCATTCAATGCACAATTTGCTACCGCATCTCCTGGATTTTTACACTTTATGCAAAAGGCTTGTTTCAAGACGTCTTTAGATTTACTTTTGCCAATCTTCACCCATTCTAGATCTTTTGCAAATCCACCAACTTTGTGTTCCAACTGTAGATCCATTTCAATAACAACATCCAGTGTCATACCACCAATGCACCGGATTATCATAACTTGACGTAGTTGTGGGTTAAGACCATTAATAAACCACTGTATGATGACATCATTTGGTAAGTTAGCATTTGCCTGAGGCAACTGCCAGAGGTGAGTACGAAAAATCGTGGCATACTCTTGCACTCCCTAGTTGGGTGTTTGTATGTTATTTTGTAGGAAATAAAAAAATTTTGCTTCATTTTTCTTTAATCAAAATCATTGCAGGAAAGCATCCCGCACATCATCATAACATCAAAAGTAATTTAAGTCAAATTTCGTTAGCCACCGTGTTGCTTCGTTAATCAGAGTTGATTGAAAAACTATTGCTTTGTATTCATCATTATCTAGGTTGTCTAATACACTATAATTGATTTCAAATGTGCATATGTGAGTATTAGAGTCATCACGTGGGAATCCGTCAAATTTAGCACAAGGTACCCCCGCTAAAAATTGACTTCTTTGTCCACCTTATTGTCTACCGTGTTGACCACCTTGTAAGTCTGCCATCACTTTAGAAGTGAAATACTCGAGTGCATCCACTACTTCTTTGGAATCGGAGGTGGTAGGTGAGGCTTGATCAGTGACTAATGGTGAAACTTGCAAAATTTGCAAACTTAGATGTTGAATGGGTTCGAATTCTTCTCGCTATGATGCTTTCCTACTACTCTGAGACCAGTTCTTTTGCAATTCTTGTGATGTCCACTATGATTTCTGATGGAGATTCAGTTTGCATATATTGAGTGGTTTGCATCTTTTCATTTGCAATCACAGCCTTGGTGGTGTCCGTAGTATCGTCGAGCACAGAAACTTACATCGGGCACCGGGCTCACACCGAACACTGAATCGCTACCAGACACCAAACTATCAACGGACACCATCGAAGAAATTTTTGGTGTTTCTTGCATATCGAAAACAAGAAAATATTATAGTGTCAAACTACTACTTACAACACTCTTTCCTTCATATGTCACACCTTCACTGGCTTGATGCTATGGGTACCCAATGCAATATTCACTCGAATAGGATGTTTTTCACTTCTATACTTTAGGTAGATCTCATCAGAATGTGTTACCGACATGTAGATGATAAAAACCACTCCCTAGCAGAATCACCAGTGTTAACCTCTGGTCTAGTGAGGGAACATGATAGTTCTAGTCCAGTGAGGGAACATGATAGTTCTAGTCCAATGAGGGAACATGACATGTTTACAGGGTTCTTGGGTGACAGAATCCAATAAAGATTGGATCCCTGTGTTTCTCCAAGGTACTTAGCACTGAATCACTTAACATCATATCGAATACGGCATCAAGACTTATACTCTGCATCGAACTTTACATATACACAGACATAGAACGAACTTAACGATTCACCGAATTACTCATTCATCAACGCTTAGAGATAACAAAACAATTATTTACTACACAACATCAATAATTAAACACTTGATCTCATCGAATCAATTTGACAAAGCACTCTTCTACGATGTTGTAGATTGACAATCTGTCATATCCGATACCTGTCCTTTCTTGTCTATTTTAGGTGGACAACTCCATTGCTATTGTATTTTTTGTTAGTAAATTTTTTTCGAAATTCCACTATATATGTACTCTTTTCCTGTTTTTTATTGCGTTGGTCTCCCTTGCATAATTGCTTTCTTACATCCACATATTTGTGGTCTTTGGTAATGTGACCTAAAAGATTTTTGCAATAAATGTATTCAAATTAAAGTATCAAGACTAGAATATGACCTTTTCAATAGAGCTTCTTACCGCCAAAAAAAAAGGAGAGAGAGAGAGAGAGAGAGAGAGAGAGAGAGAGAGAGAGAGAGAGAGAGAGAGAGAGAGAGAGAGAGAGAGAGAGGATATCACCACAATTTGAGAGATGAAGGTATAGATAGAGTTACATGAAGATTCAAGTTGACAATAACTTGAAGAATTAAACCCTTTTGTCGTTGATATGAGTGTGTGGGTTAGAATATAACCCTTCTGATACAATTCCACACCACAACTCAAAACTTAGAGGGATGGAGATAATACCACCATAAGTTGATAGATGAACACATAAGTATAAGTGCATAACAATTAAAGTTGACACTTATGAAGAATGAAACCCTTTGAATTTGGTATGAGTGTGTAGGCTATAATGTAACCCCTTTTGAGAGAGCTCCTCACAACAACACAAAGCTTAGAGAGAGAGCACCATAGGTTGCTAGAGGAATTTATATATACAAGTACATGAAAATGCAAGTAGACATTTCAAGAACAAGGAAACTATGTTGTTATGAACCATGAAGTATAGGAGTACTACATTTATAGTTTGAACATTTCCCAAAAGAGGAGACCTCATATCACATGTGTAGTTTGAGCAATTTGGAAAAAGGGAGGAAGAGCACATTAGGAGGGTTTTTGAAGAAGCAGTAAGCCTTTTATCCTCCGTCCCTCCCGCCAATTATTACTATCATTTCGTCATATTTATTCTTGTTTTGCCCTCTAGAGAATCTTTTACTGTTGGGCGATCGCGTACCCTCTCCTCACAGTTCCGGCGCTCCGTGTGGCACAGAGGCTGCAGTCCACAGGTGAGCTGCATTTCTCATTACCGCCGTTTTCCTCTACCCTATCTGTTGTTAAGTTTCATGATTCACATTAGGGTTTTTGCTTTCCCACCGGTGTTCTCTTCATGCTCGACGAGCTCATTTTCAGCTACGCGAGGGTTTTAGTGCTTCTGTGTGGGGAAGAGTGGGGTATATGTTTCATCAACTTGTTGTTTTGTACCTCGCTCGTTCAGATGATGTGGTTCTGTTTGTTCCGTTTCCTGCATCTTTCTAGGGTTTCGAGCTACGCACTTGTTCTTAAAAGAGAGCTAGGATTATCTCTCAATGGTTGAAATCGTTGCTAACTTTGTCCTATTGTTTTGTTATTCTCGATCGTTAGGCGGCCACAGGTATCGAGTTGTGAACTGGAGTACTTCTCACGTTTGGAGCACTGTGTGGAGAAGCTATGAGTGGCCCCAAAGTGGCCAACAAGGCTGGTGCTAGCAATTCTGCTATACCAGCAGCAGACCGGAAACTGATCAGCACAGTTAAGGAGGTCGCGACCAACCACAGTGATGAAGAGATTTATGCAATGCTGAAGGAATGCAATAGGGACCCTGATGATGCTGCTCAACGTCTTCTTAATCAAGGTCCTCATAAGTCTGTTTACGATATCAGCTGAATGGTCACTAACATGAGCTCTTTCCGATGTTTGAGCTCTTCTATTTTAGAGTCTCTATTCGTGAAACCCACTCACGTACATAGAATTTCACCCCAAGTATCTGATACATTCTATGTTTCAATTTTTCATAAGTTTGGATACCTTGGAGCTTATTGTTAAAACATGACGAAACTTGTGAGTCGATGGTCATGCTGAAATTCGTATTTGCTCACCTTAAATGAATCATTTTTTTCATGTTCTATTCGTCTCTTTCTTGGTTACATGAATCTTAATGTCTTGTCAATGAAACGCAATGATTGACTCTGGTTTCGTAAATCAAGTCAGATATTTTTATCCTGGTAGTGTGTTCTTCTGAATGATATCAGTTTTGTGGATTGTATCAATAGTGATTCCAAGGTTCAATGTATCTTTTGTAATTATCTGAGTTTTGAGTTCAGGGTTATTTGCACCCTTGAATGCTATGGTGGCTTGGTCTTTCAGATCTTGGATTCTGATCAATTTTATTGTCTGTTGAATATTTTGATTCAGTGTTGATTCAGAGCTCATTTTGCAGATAATTTTCATGTTGTGAAGCGGAAACGAGACAAAAAGAAGGAGGTGGCTGTCTTCACCTCTCATTGCAAGATTCTGATTCAATAGCAATCAATAATTTTGGCATGGGATTGAACAGTCTATTGGCTGGATTGTGTAGGTTGGATCAACCAAAGATGCACCAGATAGTAGGCAAGCCAATCTTGGAAGTTATGGCAGGGGCAGTAGAAGTACTGGAATGTCTGCTGGAAGCAGGGGTCCTAGAAGAGGAGCATCAAATTCTAGAACTGGTATTCCGTTTGCATTTCACTAAGCTAGTAATAACACGTATTTGTTTAATTTGTGTGTTCACCTTCAAAGTGTTATATGCATGTAGCTTTTCTCATTGAATCTAAGCTTAACGTATGGTTGCAACAGAAGGATCTGGTGGTCGAAGCAGAGCAGTAACTGTTAAAGAAAATGGGACTCTATCCTTCAAAGCTTCAAGCTTGCCTTCAGGAGGAAGCTTGTCATATTCACAGCTTGTGCAGCCCAAGTCTTCATCCAACAATTCATTGTAAATGTTCTCACCGCTGACTTTTATTTATTTGTAAAGTATTCAACATCAATGATTTCCTTTTGATCTCATGATTGTGTCAGCACCAAGAGCTTTCCATCATCTACTGGGGTTTCAAATGAAGAAAACCTTCAAGATTCCT